>CM033473.1:28565434-29165434 GCA_019447015.1 Hymenochirus boettgeri | reverse complement strand
ACAGGGGTATGATACACATGTAATGGGACTGTCCTGGGGTGGATACTGTAATATGGGGGGTATGCCACCATGGGACAGGGGTTTGATACACATGTAATGGGACTGTCCTGGGGTGGATACTGTAATATGGGGGCTATTCCACCATGGGACAGGGGTATGATTTTTATGTAATGGGACTGTCTTGGGGTGGATACTGTAATATGGGGGGTAGTCCACCTTGGGACAGGGGTTTGATACACATGTAATGGGACTGTCCTGGGGTGGATACTGCAATATGGGGGCTATTCCACCATGGGACAGGGGTATGATACACATGTAATGGGACTGTCTTGGGGTGGATACTGTAATATGTGGGGTATGCCACCATGGGACAGGGGTATGATACACATGTAATGGGACTGTCCTGGGTTGGATACTGTAATATGTGGGGTATGCCACCATGGGACAGGGGTATGATACACATGTAATGGGACTGTCCTGGGGTGGATACTGTAATATGGGGGGTATGCCACCATGGGACAGGGATATCATACACATGTAATGGGACTGTCTTGGGGTGGATACTGTGGGGTATGCCACCATAGGGCAGGGTATGATACACATGTAATGGGACTGTCCTGGGTGGATACTGTATATGGGGGGTATGCCACCATGGGACAGGGGTAATATACACATGTAATGGGACTGTCTTGGGGTGGATACTGTATATGGGGGTATGCCACCATGGGACAGGGTTGATACACATGTAATGGGCTGTCCTGGGGTGGATACTGTAAATGGGGGGTATGCCACCATGGGACAGGGGTATGATACACATGTAATGGGACTGTCCTGGGTGGATACTGTAATATGGGGGGTATGCCACCATGGGACAGGGTATGATACACATGTAATGGGATTGTCCTGGGTGGATACTGTAATATATGGGGCAGGGGTATGATTATTAAGCACTAAATATATAGGGAAGCCACTACAAATGGTGATCCAAAATGTTATTGTGAAAACAACAACGACATTTCGGGACGCCCTGTTCCTTCCTCCTCAGGTTCACACACAAGCAACACATTCACACACACCCACATCACCATTCACACACGGCAATGACTTCACACACACCCGCAGCACCATTCACACGCACATCACCATTCACGCACAGGCAACGACATTCACCACACACCCACATCACCATCACGCACAGGCAACATTCACCACACACCCGCAGCACCATTCACCAGCGCAATGACATTCACACCACCCCTGCACCATTCACGCACATTAAACGACATTCACACACACACACACACCGCAGCATCATTCACGCACAGGCAATGACATTCACACACACCGCAGCACCATTCACGCACGGCACCGACATTCACACACACCCACAGCACCATTCACCACAGGCAACAACATTCACACACACACCGCAGCACCTTCACGCCAAAGCAACGACATTCACACATCCCCCATCTCACGCACATGCAACGCATTCCACACACCGCACACCATTCACGCACACGCAAGACATTGACCACACGGGCAGCACCATTCACGCACAGGCAGCAACATTCAACACATCAACACCATTCCCCCACAGGCTACGGCATTCACACACACACGCAGCACCATTCACGCACAGGCAACAACATTCACACACACCTGCACATCATTCACGCACAGGCAACGACATTCACACACAACCGCAGCACACCATTCACGCACAGGCAATGACATTCACACACACCCGCAGCACCATTCACACACTTGCATGACATTCACACACACACGCAGCACCATTCACAGCACAGGCAATGACATTCACACACACCCCGCAGCACCATTCACGCACATGTAACAACACTCACACACACCCGCAGCATCATTCACGCACAGGCAATGACATTCACACACAACCGCAGCACCATTCACGCACAGGCAATGACATCACACACACCCGCATCAATTCACCACAGGCAATGACATTCACACACAACCACAGCACCATTCACGCACAGGCAATGACATTCACACACGCAGCAACATTCACGCACAGGCACAACTATGACAAAACAATATTTTTATATAAAATTTAAGTAAAAATTAAATGCAACTATTTTTATCATTAATAAACAAATTTTAGCAATATTCTATGGTAAAAAACATTTCTTTGTATATAACGATTTTTTGCAGAACCTTCAGGGAGACGGGTGTGTTTGTCAGTGTGCACAGCCTCTGTAAAATGACTTGCGCGCGCGCTGCGGTAAAAGGCGTGCCCGGCTCAACAAGGTGTTTGGCGGTGCCCGACATAGGCGTTTTAGCCGATTTAAAGTAGGTAAAATGATTTTTTAATGTATTTAAGAGCTTCCTACTGCTCATACAAGTTTTGGAAGTCTGAATATGGTGGTTGGCCATGCTATTATGGCACACACACGGAATTGTTTTTAACCTGATGAAATAAATTTGGATGCTTTAAGTTCCTCGCGTGCTGCCTGCTCCTACCTCTATCTACAGTTTGCACAACAGATTTGACAGATTCTGGTTTTATAACTTTGAGGAGGTGGGGCAGAGCAATGGGCAGTTGGGGCAAGAGTGGTGTGTCAAGGGTGAGAGGCTGTGTGGGAGCGAGGCACAGAGTGGACATTTTGTGGCAGAGACTTACACTCCATTCAAAGGCCAGGATTTCAGCCCTTACTGCCGGACTCTGGATTTTATCCCTGCTTTGAGAGATCCCACTCAAACAGGGACACCTGTCACCCTAAGTTTAGTGCAGCTTTACTATAATTTTAACTATAATTATTGTAAATTGATTATTAATTATGTATAAATATTAAGCGAATGGTATCCTGTTTTAAGTAACTTCTTACTTAAAATTTAGTGTGAGGTAAGAGGTGAGTGACTCGAGTAAAGTCGAGTCTGGATTTTTAGGCTTTTTTTAAGCCTAAAAACTTTGATTTATACTCGAGAAAATATGGTAACTGCTGTTGTTTTGTGTGTTACTGTAATGGTTACCTGTAGTATATACTTTTCAGTAGTATATATTAGCATATACTAAAAGGCTTTTAGTAACTTTTCCATGAATGTAGCATGTTTGATACAGTTGTGCAGCTTTGCTAATTAATAAGATTATTGTTGTTATGGACCTGTCTTATAAGCAATCGGACGCATCCAAAATCCATGGCCGATCATGCAGTCTTTTATGACTGCGGGCTCGGTCACGGCAAACTGCAGCCGCAGCCAAAAGTCCTTCATCCAGGCCGACTGGTTGGAAATGCCAACGGTCGGTTGGGACGAAGGATCTGTCCAGGTCTACCCAGCTTAAACTTCATTCACATTATGCATTTATTTAAATCATCAGCGCACTTCATGGAGACGGCCCTGTGCAAGTTGTGAATGACCTCCAGACTGCCAAATACAATGGCAGTGAGTATTCTCATCCTTCTCAACCTCTCCTCTGCTTTTGACACGGTTTGATCATTCCCTCCTAATGCAAATTATTCACTCCTTGGGCATCCGGAATGAAGCGGCATCATGGCTACGTCCTGCCTCCGAACAGAACCTACTCTGTGTCTATGATAACATAGTAACATAGTAATTAAGGTTGAATAAAGACATACGTCCATCAAGTCCAACCTATTCACCCTCTTTATATATATATTTTTTTTAACCCACCTAACAGTTGATCCAGAGGAGGCAAAAAACCAGCTAAAAAGGGGGAAAAATTTCCTTCCTGACTCCAAACGGCAATCGGAATGTATCCCTGGATCACCAGATCTATATGCATTAATACAGTAATTCTCAATATTTTTTAGTTTTAGAAACTTATCCAGGCCTTTTTTAAAGCTATTCAATGAACTTGCCATTACCACATCTGCTGAAGACAGTTCCACAATTTCACCACCGTTCTCACTGTAAAGAAACCTTTCCTAACCTGAATATTAAACTTCTTTTCTTCCAACCTTAAAGGATGTCCACGTGTCCTCTGATATGACCTATTAGTGAACTGCACCAGAGAGTTCATTGTATGGCCCATTAATATATTGTTAAGGTTATCATGTCCCCACGCAAATGTCGCTTCTCCAACCCTAACTTGTCTAATCGCCTGCATATTCGATCCCCTCCATTCCCCTTATTAATTTAGTTGACCTTCTCTGAACTGCCTCAATTTCCAAGATGTCCCTTTTGTATATGGGATTCCAAAACTGCACTGCATATTCCAAATGAGGCCTTACCGGTGCCTTGTAAAGGGAGAATAATATTTTCTCTCTTGAATATATTCCCCCTTTTATACAGACATATCTTGCTAGCTCTAGCCGTTGCTACCTGGCATTGTTTCTATGGCTAAGTCTGTTATCTACTAGAACCCCCCCAAATCTTTTTCCATTACAGATGCACTTACACACAGAGTTATTTATGGTGTAGATGGCACAGGGATTATTAAATCCCAAATGCATCACCTTACATTTATCAACATTGAATCTCATCTGCCATTCTGCTGCCCATTTTGATAATCATTTAGGTCTGCTTGCAGCACTTGCACATCATTGGAAGTTCCAAAGCTCTGCATAGTTTAGTGTCATCAGCAAATACTGAGACCTGCTCTCATCAAGGCCACACTCCTCAGTTTATACATTAGTCGTTTATGTGGCACAGTATCAAAGCTTTTGCAAAATCCAAATATACCACATCCCTGCTGTGCCTGAATCTAGCTCCTTACTCACTTCTTCATAAAAACCAATAAATTGTCTGCATGATCTATTTCTCATAAATCCATGCTGACTACTACTATAAGATGATCCCTGGAAACAAGTCAAGGTATATGATCCCTTAACAAGGTTTCCATCACCTTCCCTACCACTGTGTTAGTCTTACAGGTCTATAGTTTCCAGGCTGTGAACGACTACCTTTTTTGAATATTGGTATTACATTGGCTTTTTTCCAATCCAGCGGCACATCCCCAGACAAAAGCGAATCCGAAAAGATGAGACCAGTGGTCTAGATAGAACTGAACTAAGCTCCTTTAAAATCCGAGGATGCAATCCATCTGGTCCTGGGCGTTTATTGATATTAACCTTGTCTAATTGTTTTCGTACCATATCCTCTGTTATCCAATGTGAAAACTCTTCATTTCTTCCCTGCACATTATTACAATCCTACTGTAAGAAGATTCTCAACAGTAAAAACCGATGTAAAAAACGGTTAGCAGATTAGCCTTTTCGGCATCCTCTACTACCACCTCACTCCATTATTTAATGGTCCACACATTCTCAGTCCTCATCTTTTTACCATTTAAATACTTAAAAAACATTTTGGGGTTGGACTTGCTTTGTTCGGCAATCCGTATTTCATTTTCTATTTTAGCTAGTTTAATTACTTTCTTGCACTCTTTATTACAGCTTTTGTACTCCCTGTAAGCCTGTTCTGTGCCTTCTGTTTTCAAAATTTTAAAGAGCCTTTTTTTCTTTTTTCCATCTCCCTTTTTCCCTGAGCATCAAACTCAGGTTTAGCAAAAACATCCTCTCCGGTTCCTCATAATGTTGGGGTTCCGCAGGGCTCTGTTCTTGTACCTCTGCTGTTCTCCCTCTATACTATTTCCCGGGAGAAGTCATCAGCTCATTTGGCTTTAACTACCATCTGTACGCCGATATATGCAAATATATTTTTCCACCCCCACACTTTGTCCTGACACCCACACACATCTCAGACTGTCTCCATCTGCCCTCCTCATAGATGGCGCACCGATGCCTCAAACTAAACCTGATTAAAACCGAACTAATCATTTTCCACCTAAACCTGGTCCTATCCCACCTTTTTCTATTTCTGTGAACAACACCCCCATTTACCCATTTCAGTCGGCACTTGCTTAGGGGTTATTATTGATTCACTCCTCTCCTCTTATATAGACCCCCTCACCCACACTGCCTCCTCTCGCCTTAAAGGGCATGTCCACCCCCAAAACTATAATCCCCCCCAATACTGGCCCCATTGTGTAGTGTAGTTTATCCTTACCTCACATCCCAGCTCCATAAGGTTCTCCTGAAGTCCCCCCCCAAGTCCCAAAAACTGCCCACCAGGAGGTTAGCAGAGTCCATATAGGACTCTGCCTCCTACCTGGCCTTCGAGAAGTTTGGCATGGCGTACTGCAGCCCTTCTCCCCCTCCCTCTCAGGATTCCCTCCCCCAGTGTAAAACCCTTAATATATATGATTCCCCCTGTCTCCCCAGCCCCAACCGCTCCATTTTTTTTTAGAAAGCTCCCCAAACTTTACTTACCTTCCCTCTTTCCCCCGCTGAAATGAACTCCCGGCAGTCGCGTCCGTGATTGCTGCCGCTCAGCCAATCACCACAGGCAATGACATTCACACACACCCGCAGCACCATTCACGCACATGTAACAACACTCACACACACCCGCAGCATCATTCACGCACAGGCAATGACATTCACAGAAGGTTACTTCTGTGTTAATTCTATTTTCCATCCCATTTTCTGTTGCACTTTATGCATCTGATACTTATATAGTAATTTGATTATGGATTTATATATATTTTTTACATTTTATATATGAGTAGAGTGTTTACTGTCCTGGGGTTGATACGGTAATATGTAGAGGGGGGGAGGGTACATGTCCTGGGTGAATACTGTAATACGGGGACTATTCAACCATGGGACAGGGGTATGATTTTCATGTAATGGGACTGTCTTGGGGTGGATACTGTAATAAGGGAGGTTTGCCACCATGGGACAGTGGTTTGATACACATGTAATGGACTGTCCTGGGTGGATACTGTATACGGGGACTATTCCACCATGGGACAAGGGTAGATTTTCATGTATGGGACTGTCTTGGGTGACTACTGTAATAAGGGAGGTTTGCCACCATAGGACAGGTGTTTGATACACATGTAATGGGACTGTCCTGGGGTGGATACTGTAATACGGGGACTATACCACCATGGGACAGGGGTATGATTTTCATGTAATGGGACTGTCTTGGGGTGGATACTGTAATAAGGGAGGTTTGCCACCATGGACAGGGGTATGATACACATGTAATGGGACTGTCCTGGGTGGATACTGTATATGGGGGTATGCCACCATGGGACAGGGGTTTGATACACATGTAATGGGACTGTCCTGGGGTGAATACTGTAATATGGGGGCTATTCCACCATGGGACAGGGGTATGATTTTTATGTAATGGGACTGTCTTGGGGTGGATACTGTAATATGGGGGTAGTCCACCTTGCGCAGGGGTTTGATACACATGTAATGGGACTGTCCTGGGGTGGATACTGCAATATGGGGGCTATTCCACCATGGGAACAGGGGTATATACACATGTAATGGCGTCTTGGGTGGATACTGAATATGTGGGGTATGCCACCATAGGACAGGGGTATGATACACATGTAATGGGACTGTCCTGGGGTGGATACTGTAATATGTGGGGTATGCCACCATGACAGGTATGATACACATGTTGGGACTGTCCTGGGGTGGATCTGTATATGGGGGGTATGCCACCATGGGACAGGGATATCATACACATGTAATGGGACTGTCTTGGGTATACTGTGGGTATCAACCATAGGACAGGGGTATGATACACATGTAATGGGACTGTCCTGGGGTGATACTGTAATATGGGGGGTATGCCACCATGGGACAGGGTATGATACACATGTATGGGACTGTCTTGGGGTGGATACTGTAATATGGGGGGTATGCCACCATGGGACAGGGGTATGATACACATGTAATGGGACTGTCCTGGGTGGATACTGTATATGGGGGGTATGCCACCATGGGACAGGGGTATGACCACATGTAATGGGACTGTCCTGGGTGGATACTGTAATATGGGGGGTATGCCACCATGGGACAGGGTATGACACATGTAATGGGATTGTCCTGGGGTGGATACTGTAATATATGGGGCAGGGTATGATTATTAAGCACTAGAATATATAGGGAAGCACACTACAAATGGTGAATCCAAAATGTTATTGTGAAAAACAACAACGACATTTCGGGACGCCCTGTTCCTTCCTCAGGTTCACACACAAGCAACGACATTCACACACACCCACATCACCATTCACACACAGGCAATGACATTCACACACACCCGCAGCACCATTCACGCACATCACCATTCACGCACAGGCAACGACATTCACACACACCCACATCACCATTCACGCACAGGCAACATTCACACAACACCCGCAGCACCATTCCACACATGCAATGACATTCACACACACCCCGCACCATTCACGCACATTCAACGACATTCACACACACACACCCCAGCATCATTCACCACAGGCATGACATTCACACACAACCGCAGCACCATTCACGCACAGGCAACACATTCACACACACACACACAACCACACACAACATTCACACACAACCGCCACCATTCACGCACAAGCAACGACATTCACACATCCCCACCGCATCACCATTCACCACATGCAACACATTCACCACACCCGCACACCATTCACGCACAGCAAGACATTGACACACCACACCATTCACGCCCAGCAGCAACATTCACACATGCAACACCATTCCCCCACAGGCTACGCATTCAACACACACACGCAGCACCATTCACGCACAGCAGGCAACAACATTCACACACACACCTGCAGCATCATTCCAGCACAGGCAACGACATTCACACACACACCGCAGCACCATTCACAGCACAGCAATGACATTCAACACACACCCCGCAGCCCCATTCACACACGCAATGACATTCACACACACACACCCGCGCACCATTCACGCACAGGCAATGACATTCACACACACCCGCAGCACCATTCACGCACAGTAACAACACTCACACACACCCGCAGCATCATTCACGCACAGGCAATGACATTCACACACAACCACAGCACCATTCACGCACAGGCAATGACATTCACACACGCAGCAACATGGTTTGATACACATTAATGGGACTGTCTGGGGTGGATACTGCAATATGGGGGCTATTCCACCATGGACAGGGGTATGATACACATGTAATGGGACGTTGGGGTGGATACTGAATATGTGGGGGTATGCCACCATGGGACAGGGGTTATGATACACATGTAATGGGACTGTCCTGGGGTGGATACTGTAATATGTGGGGGATGCCACCATGGGACAGGGGTATGATACACATGTAATGGGACTGTCTGGGGTGGATAATGTAATATGGGGGGTATGCACCATGGGACAGGGTATCATACACATGTAATGGGACTGTCTGGGGTGGATACTGTGGGGTATCACCATAGGACAGGGGTATGATACACATGTAATGGGACTGTCCTGGGTGGATACTGTAATATGGGGGGTATGCCACCATGGGACAGGGGTATGATACACATGTAATGGGACGTTCTTGGGGTGGGATACTGTAATATGGGGGGTATGCCACCCTGGGACAGGGGGATGATACACATGTAATGGGACGTCCTGGGGTGGATACTGTAATATGGGGGGTATGCCACCATGGGACAGGGGTAGATACACATGTAATGGGATGTCCTGGGGTGGTACTGTAATATGGGGGGTATGCCACCATGGGACAGGGGTATGGTACACATGTAATGGGATTGTCCTGGGGTGGATACTGTAATAATGGGGCAGGGGTATGATTATTAAGCACTAGAATATATAGGGAAGCACAACTACAAATGGTGAATCCAAAATGTTATTGTGAAAAACACAACGACATTTCGGGACGCCCTGTTCCTTCCTCAGGTCACACACAAGCAACGACATTCACACAACCCACATCACCATTCACACAGGCAATGACATTCACACACACCCGCAGCACCATTCACGCACATACCATTCACGCACAGGCAACGACATTCACACACACCCACATCACCATTCACGCACAGGCAACATTCACACACACCCGCAGCACCATTCACGCACAGGCAATGACATTCACACACACCCGCTGCACCATTCACGCACATTCAACGACATTCACACACACACCCGCAGCATCATTCACGCACAGGCAATGACATTCACACACAACCGCAGCACCATTCACGCACAGGCAACGACATTCACACACACCCGCAGCACCATTCACGCACAGGCAACAACATTCACACACAACCGCAGCACCATTCACGCACAAGCAACGACATTCACACATCCCCGCATCACCATTCACGCACATGCAACGACATTCACACACACCCGCAGCACCATTCACGCACAAGCAAGACATTGACACACGGGCAGCACCATTCACGCACAGGCAGCAACATTCACACATGCAACACCATTCCCGCACAGGCTACGGCATTCACACACACACGCAGCCATTCACGCAACAGGCAACAACATTCACACACACCCGCAGCATCATTCACGCACAGGCAACGACATTCACACACAACCGCAGCACCATTCACGCACAGGCAATGACATTCACACACACCCGCAGCACCATTCACACACATGCAATGACATTCACACACACACGCAGCACCATTCACGCACAGGCAATGACATTCACACACACCCGCAGCACCATTACGCAATGTAACAACACTCACACACCCGCAGCATCATTCACGCACAGGCAATGACATTCACACACAACCGCAGCACCATTCACGCAAGCAAGACATCACCACAAACCGCAGCATCATTCACGCACAGGCAATGACATTCACACACAAAACCACAGCACATTCACGCACAGGCAATGACATTCACACACGCAGCAACATTCACGCACAGGCACAACTATGACAAACAAATAATTTTATATAAAATTTAAGTAAAAATTAAATGCAAACTATTTTTATCATTAATGAACAAATTTTAGCAATATTCTATGGTAAAAAACATTTCTTTGTATATAACGATGTTTGCAGAACCTTCAGGGAGACGGGTGTGTTTGTCAGTGTGCACAAGCCTCTGTAAAATGACTTGCGCGCGCGCATGCGGTAAAAGGCGTGCCCTGCTCAACAAGGTGTGTTGGCGGTGCCCGACATAGGCGTTTATAGGACGATTTTAAAGTATGTAAAATGATTTTTTAATGTATTTAGAGCTTCCTACTGCTCATGGACAAGTTTTTGGAAGTCTGAATATGGTGGTTGGCCATGCTTATTATGGCACACACGGAATTGTTTTTAACCTGATGAAATAAAATTTGGATGCTTTAAGTTCCTCGCGTGCTGCCTGCTCCTACCTCTATCTACAGTTTGCATCAACAGATTTGACAGATTCTGGTTATTATAACTTTGGAGGAGGTGGGGCAGAGCAATGGGCAGGTTGGGGCAGAGAGTGGTGTGTCAAGGGTGGAGAGGCTGGGTTTGGAGCGAGGCACAGAGTGGACATTTTGTGGCAGAGACTTACACTCCAATTCAAAGGCCAGGATTTCAGCCCTTACTGCCGGACTCTGGATTTTATCCCTGCATTTGAGAGAATCCCACTCAAACAGGGACACCTGTCAACCCTAAGTTTAGTGCAGCTTTACCTATAATTTTAACTATAATTATTGTAAATTGATTATTAATTATGTATAAATATTAAGCGAATGGTATCCTGTTTTAAGTAACTTCTTACTTAAAATTTAGTGTGAGGTAAGAGGTGAGTGACTCGAGTATAAGTCGAGTCTGGATTTTTAGGCTTTTTTTAAAGCCTAAAAACTTTGATTTATACTCGAGAAAATATGGTAACTGCTGTTGTTATTGTGTGTTACTGTAATGGTTGACCTGTAAGTATATACTTTTCAGTAGTATATATTAGCATATACTAAAAGGCTTTTAGTAACTTTTCCATGAATGTAGCATGTTTGATACAGTTAGTGCAGCTTTGCTAATTAATAAGTATTATTGTTGTTATGGACCTGTCTTATAAGCAATCGGACGCATCCAAAATCCATGGCCGATCATGCAGTCTTTTATGGACTGCGGGCTCGGTCACGGCAAACTGTCAGCCGCAGCCAAAAGTCCTTCATCCAGGCCGACTGGTTGGAAATGCCAAACGGTCGGTTGGGACGAAGGATCTGTCCAGGTCTACCCAGCTTAAAGCTTCATTCACATTATGCATTTATTTAAATCAGCGCACTTCATGGAGACGGCCCTGTGCAAAGTTGTGAATGACCTCCAGACTGCCAAATACAATGGCAGTGAGTATTCTCATCCTTCTCAACCTCTCCTCTGCTTTTGACACGGTTGATCATTCCCTCCTAATGCAAATTATTCACTCCTTGGGCATCCGGAATGAAGCGGCATCATGGCTACGATCCTGCCTCTCGAACAGAACCTACTCTGTGTCATATGATAACATAGTAACATAGTAATTAAGGTTGAATAAAGACATACGTCCATCAAGTCCAACCTATTCACCCTCTTTATATATATATTTTTTTTTTAACCCTACCTAACAGTTGATCCAGAGGAAGGCAAAAAAAACCAGCTAAAAAGGGGGAAAAATTTCCTTCCTGACTCCAAACGGCAATCGGAATGTATCCCTGGATCAACCAGATCTATATGCATTAATACCAGTAATTCTCAATATTTTTTAGTTTTAGAAACTTATCCAGGCCTTTTTTAAAGCTATTCAATGAACTTGCCATTACCACATCTGCTGGAAGACAGTTCCACAATTTCACCGTTCTCACTGTAAAGAAACCTTTCCTAACCTGAAGATTAAACTTCTTTTCTTCCAACCTTAAAGGATGTCCACGTGTCCTCTGATATGACCTATTAGTGAACAATGCACCAGAGAGTTCATTGTATGGCCCATTAATATATTTGTATAAGGTTATCATGTCCCCACGCAAATGTCGCTTCTCCAAGCCCTAACTTGTCTAATCTGCCTGCATATTCGATCCCCTCCATTCCCCTTATTAATTTAGTTGACCTTCTCTGAACTGCCTCAATTTCCAAGATGTCCCTTTTGTATATGGGATTCCAAAACTGCACTGCATATTCCAAATGAGGCCTTACCGGTGCCTTGTAAAGAGGGAGAATAATATTTTTCTCTCTTGAATATATTCCCCCTTTTATACAAGACAATATCTTGCTAGCTCTAGCCGTTGCTACCTGGCATTGTTTGCTATGGCTAAGTCTGTTATCTACTAGAACCCCCAAATCTTTTTCCATTACAGATGCACTTAACACAGAGTTATTTATGGTGTAGATGGCACAGGGATTATTAAATCCCAAATGCATCACCTTACATTTATCAACATTGAATCTCATCTGCCATTCTGCTGCCCATTTTGATAATCTATTTAGGTCTGCTTGCAGCACTTGCACATCATTGGAAGTTTCCAAAGCTCTGCATAGTTTAGTGTCATCAGCAAATACTGAGACCTTGCTCTCATCAAGGCCAACAGTCCTCAGTTTATACATTAGTCGTTTATGTGGCACAGTATCAAAAGCTTTTGCAAAATCCAAATATACCACATCCACTGCTGTGCCTGAATCTAGCTCCTTACTCACTTCTTCATAAAAACCAATTAAATTTGTCTAGCATGATCTATTTCTCATAAATCCATGCTGACTACTACTAATAAGATGATCCCTGGAAACAAAGTCAAGGATATGATCCCTTAACAAGGTTTCCATCACCTTCCCTACCACTGATGTTAGTCTTACAGGTCTATAGTTTCCAGGCTGTGAACGACTACCTTTTTTGAATATTGGTATTACATTGGCTTTTTTCCAATCCAGCGGCACATCCCCAGACAAAAGCGAATCCGAAAAGATGAGAAACAGTGGTCTAGATAGAACTGAACTAAGCTCCTTTAAAATCCGAGGATGCAATCCATCTGGTCCTGGCGCTTTATTGATATTAACCTTGTCTAATTGTTTTCGTACCATATCCTCTGTTATCCAATGTGAAAACTCTTCATTTCTTCCCTGCACATTATTACAATCCCTACTGTAAGGACAAGGATTCTCAACAGTAAAAACCGATGTAAAAAAACGGTTTAGCAGATTAGCCTTTTCGGCATCCTCTACTACCACCTCAGCTCCATTATTTAATGGTCCCACATTCTCAGTCCTCATCTTTTTACCATTTAAATACTTAAAAAACATTTTGGGGTTGGACTTGCTTTGTTCGGCAATCCGTATTTCATTTTCTATTTTAGCTAGTTTAATTACTTTCTTGCACTCTTTATTACAGCTTTTGTACTCCCTGTAAGCCTGTTCTGTGCCTTCTGTTTTCAAAATTTTAAAAGCCTTTTTCTTTTTTTCCATCTCCCTTTTTACCTGAGCATCAAACTCAGGTTTAAGCAAAAACATCCTCTCCGGTTCCTCATAATGTTGGGGTTCCGCAGGGCTCTGTTCTTGTACCTCTGCTGTTCTCCCTCTATACTATTTCCCTGGGAGAAGTCATCAGCTCATTTGGCTTTAACTACCATCTGTACGCCGATGATATGCAAATATATTTTTCCACCCCCACACTTTGTCCTGACACCCAATCACACATCTCAGACTGTCTCCATGCTGTCTCCTCATAGATGGCGCACCGATGCCTCAAACTAAACCTGATTAAAACCGAACTAATCATTTTCCCACCTAAACCTGGTCCTATCCCACCTTTTTCTATTTCTGTGAACAACACCCCCATTTACCCTATTCAGTCGGCACATTGCTTAGGGGTTATTATTGATTCCACTCTCTCTCTTATATAGACCCCCTCACTCACACTGCCTCCTCTCGCCTTAAAGGGCATGTCCACCCCCAAAACTATAATCCCCCCCAATACTGGCCCCATTGTGTAGTGTAGTTTAATCCTTACCTCACATCCCAGCTCCATAAGGTTCTCCTGAAGTCCCCCCCCAAAGTCCCAAAAACTGCCCACCAGGAGGTTAGCAGAGTCCATATAGGACTCTGCCTCCTACCTGGCCTTCGGGAGAAGTTTGGCATGCGTACTGCAGCCCTTCTCCCCCTCCCTCTCAGGATTCCCTCCCCCTAGTGTAAAACCCTTAATATATATGATTCCCCCTGTCTCCCCAGCCCCAACCGCTCCATTTTTATTCTTAGAAAGCTCCCCAAACTTTACTTACCTTCCCTCTTTCCCCCGCTGAAATGAACTCCCGGCAGTCGCGTCCGTGATTGGCTGCCGCTCAGCCAATCACAGATGCTACTGCCGGTCCCGCCCCTCTACTTGCATTTTCCGCCAGCAGCGCGGCGGAGGAAAGAGGGTAGGTAAGTAAAGTTTGGGGAACTTTCTAAGAGTAAAAATATAGCGGTTGGGGCTGGGGGGACAGGAGGAATCGTATATTAAAAAATGATTTTAAGGGTGGACATACTCTTTAAACCTTTTTCTCTTCTGGCCCCCATTCTCTGGAATTCTATTCCCCTCTCTCTATGTCAAGAAACCTCAATAAACAAGTTTAAATCTAACCTCTCATCCTACCTCACTGAGCACAGCACAGCATAGGACTGTTGATACTGCACCAGTTATTACTTTAGCACTTCCACCCTTTCCTATGTATCTGTATGTTACCCACCTAATTAGATTGTAAGCTCTAGGGGGCAGGGACCTCTTTCCTTATTTTACATGTTTCAAGCAATTGTATATCATGATGCTCATACTTATTTATATATTTATGTATTTATTTACTGTCCCCCTTGTACGACTCTTTTTATTCTATATTGTACAGCGCTGCGTCCCCTAGTGGCGCTATATAAATAAACATACACATATATATATCAGGGGCGCAAGAATTCTGTCCAGCATGGTGACCAAAGGGCAGAAGATAGAACCTACTGCAGCAACAATAGGCCTGCCTGGAGGCCGGATAGGATTCTTGTGCACTTTCGGCAGGGTGTACAGTACTGGAATAATGGTATGTGTAACATTGAGTTAACTTTTAACTTCCTTAGTTATTACGCCATGTATACATAACTTCCTTAGTTATTACGCCATGTATACAGCTTCTTGTAATGCATTATCAATGCATTTAAACTAGAGGCTAGGGGTTAAGAAAACCCCCCTGTTAAAGTACACCACATGGAGCACAACACTGTAAAACAGTCATTGGAATTTTTTTATAACATTGGGTAGCCATACACTACCCACAATAAACTTACACTGCCCAATAAAATGAAAAAACGTGTACACTAACAGGGTTCTGGGATCCCACATATGTGACTAGAGACCATGTACCACCAACTCAATGTTTAAAATAAAGGGCACCAAACTCAATGTCCATACAGGTGGAAGGTAGGTCACTCAACTAGATCCTGCCAGTATCAGAGATTCAGCGCTAGAGGACAAAATTCCACAGTTCACATCAAGATAGGCAAGTAAATCATACTAAACAATCCAGCTGGTATGAGTTCCTCTCGCAGGATTCTCCCCGGATTTACGCTCCCCGCCCGCGGGACTTCTGAAAACAATTGTTCGTCTGGCTTTACGGTCTCCTCACCAGCACCGTGAGTAAGGTTTCTATCACTGAACCTCCCGCGAGTCTTTACCCGTCAAGGTGGGGGACAGCGGAACATTTTCAATTGCTGTTTTACAGTGATGTGCAGCATGTGGTGTACCTTAAAAGGTTTTTTTCTTTGCCCCCAGCCCCTAGTTTATCTATTATTGATTTCACCAGGAGCACCGCCCTTGTATGGTGATCACAGCATCTTCCTTACCTGCAGTGCAACTTGAATACACTGTATTTCTAATTATCAATGCGTTTACTTACGTCCCTAATTTGATTTCAAGGTACCTCCCTGTACACATCCACATTAGCTAGCTGAGTTTAAATCTCATCAACATAATATTGTGTATCTAACACCATGATCGAACCCCCTTTGTCCAAGGGCTTGATCGTGATGTCAGACCATTTCTCCAGTGCAGTAAGAGACAAATATTCCTCAGCAGTAAGATTATAATGTACATTACTAGCAGCAATATCATGTAACTCCTTTTCACATTGCTCTGTAACTTTATTCCCAAACATTTCAATAGCAGGATAAGTGGTGGGTGGAACAATTTTTTTTAACATGAGGTCCTAAGTCTTGTAGGGATAATCCACCCCATCCTCAGGCTTCCTAGTATTATTATTGTTGCTATTATTATTATTATTATTATTATTATTAATAATAATAATAATGTTGCATTATAAATAATGTTGCTATAATTATTATTATTAATGTTGTTATTATTAATAATGTTGCTAATATGAATCTTGCTAATATCATTAATGTTGCTATTATTAGTAGTATTATTAATATTCATGTTGTTATTATTAATAATGTTGCAAATATTATTAATGTTGCTATAATAATAATGTTATTATTAATAATGTTATTATTAACAGTAATAATAATAATAATAATAGTGTTATTATTATTGCTATTATTATTATTAATGTTGTTATTATTAATAATGTTGAAAATATTATTAATGTTGCTAATATTATTAATGTTGCAATAATAATAATAATAATAATAATAATAATAATAATGTTATTATTAATAATGTTATTATTAACAGTAGTAGTAGAGAATTGTACCGTGTTAGCCATAGATGAAAGTGAAGACATCTTGTATATAAAATAATACCTTTTATTGGCTAACTTAAATGATTGAAAATCATTTAAGCAGCTTCTTTCTCAGGCATGATACCTGAGGAAGAAGCCTAGTGCTTCGAAAGCTTGCATTTTCAATAATTTTAGCCAATAAAAGGTATTATTTTATATGCAAGATGTTCTTCATTATTATTAACAGTAATAAAATAATAATAATATAAATAATAATAATAATAGTAATAATATAATAATAATAATAGTGTTCTTATTATTATTGCTATATTGTTATTATATTATTATTTATTGTTGCATATTATTTAATGTTATTATAATAAAATGTTGCTATTATTTTTAATTTATTGTATTATAATTAACCCTTTCCCTGCCACAGATCGTATATTCACGATCTGTGAGAGAATGCTTTAACTGCCAAAGATCGTGGAATATACGATCTGTGGCTTCCCTTTAAAATGGAAAAAACACCGCGCGCTAGGCCGACCCGGGGCAGCATTCAGCTGCCCCCCTATCCCCCTCGACCCCCCCTCGGTTGTGTCCAAATCCGAGGGGGGGATCGGGAGTTATCTTACCTTTTCTGCGTGACCGTACAGGAGCTTCTGGTCCCACGTGATGAAGAGAGGAAGCGGAAAGGGAGAACCCGGTGACGTCACGGAGCTTCCTCCTTCACCGGGGTCTCCCTTGAAGTGGTAGGAGACTGCCCCTGGTGGTCTAGTTGAGGTACTGAGCTTGATCTCAATTTGATCATGTGCAGTACCTAGTATAGAACAAGCTGTCAAGCTGCCAGCTTTTCTATACATTTTGTGAATGGAACTCAAAGTTCCATTCACAAATAGGATTTTTTCTAAGTCTTTGCTACTTAGCGAAGACTTAGAAAAAAAATGGGGACAGAGATCAATATTTGGTGATCACTTCTGATCACCAAATTATTGATCTTTGCCAATGAATGAAAAATCACTTCCTGGAAAATGATTTCCGGGAAGTGATTTTCGATCGGATTTCGAATTGGAAAACGGGCATTTATGCCCGTATTCCAAGTTCGGTATCATTCCCTAAGATGATCTGATGATTATCTTTGGAATGATCGGGGGAAAAAAGGGGAAATAACACACAAAAAATTCTTAAAGTGATACACACACCCTTTTTTTTTTTATACCTAAAACATAAATTAGAAAAAAAAGTTGTCTTCTCCAAGCTCCCCATGTCCCCAGTGATATCGGTAAGTAAACGCGGATACTTATTTGTTCGATTTCAAGGGAAACTAAGCCTATATTTATAAGGAAATTTGCAGAGGTACCAAATAAAGACCGTATTGATTTTAGGATCAGTAAAGTGTGCAAAACGTGTGTGATCTCCATACTAACCGACTTCAATAAAATACCACTAAAAGGGGGAGAGTGAGTGTGTGTGTGGGGGGTGGTGTGTGGCGTTTTTAAAAAATTTTCTTGTAACTGCAACTTCTAAATGCGTCCCATTTGAGCTAGTTGGTGGCCTCGTCTCTGTTTGCACCCACGCAAATGGCACCACGTTTGATTCAGGACATGTGGGAGATTGCTTATGGGTTTTTTTTGCTTGTCAAGTGGGTTTAGGTAGGATTTCAACCCTTGAATCATCTCATTTTATTTTCACAAAATCTCGTTAAAAACACCGAGTTCTTGGATCGTGGGTCTGGAATTCTTCATGCATGTATGAAAGCATGGCACCGTAAAGTGAGGCGTGTAGATTCCAAAAATATATAGTTTGGGAGGGAATTTCCATGTTTCGGGACTGTTTCCCTTAAAAAAGTGTAGGCTGTTCAAATTACAGAGCACTTTGATTTTTCTTGTAATTGCATTTGTGCATGCGTCCCATTTGAGCTAGTTGGTGGGCCACGTCTCTGTGTGCATCCACGCATATGGCATACCGTTTGATTCAGGACATGTGGAAGATTGCTATTTAGTGGGTTTTTTTGCTTGTCAAGTGGGTTTAGGTAGGATTTCAATCCTTGAATCATCTCATTTATTTTTCAACAAAACTCGTAAAAACACGGAGTTCTTTGGATCGCTGGGTCTGGAATTCTCATGTATGCATGAAAGCATGAAACCGTAACGTAGCTGAGGTGTGTAGATTCCAAAAATATATAGTTTTGTGGGGGGAATCTCCATGTTTTGGGACTGTTTCCTTAGAAAAAGGGTAGGCTGTTTAAATTACAGAGCACTTTGATTTTTCTTGTAATTGCATTTGTGCATGCGTCCATTTGAGCTAGTTGGTGGCCACGTCTCTGTGTGCATCCACGCATATGGCATACCGTTGATTCAGAACAGTGGGAGATTGATATTTAGTGGGGGGGTTATTTGGGGGGGCATTTCAAAGTTTGGGGCTGTTTGAAATTACAGAGCACTTTGATATTTTCTTGTAATTACACTGGTGCATGGTCCCATTTGAGCTAGTTGGTGGCCACGTCCCTGTGTGAACGCATATGGCATACCGTTTGTTCAGGGCATTTGGAAGATTGATAATTGACAAGTTTTTTTTACATGACATGGAAATTTGCCATGATTTTTAACTTTGATTGTATTTTTATAAAATTTTCTGAAAATCTGGTAAGAAAGCGAATTGTACACAAAACTGACCCACACCATGGTGGTATGCATAAAAGAATCACACCATTGTGTAGCTGAAGGTGTGTAGAGTCCAAGAATATAGTTAGTTTTGGGGGGTATTTCTAAATAGAGGGGTGTTTAGTCTGACAAATCTGAAAAGTTGCTGTAATTGGGCCACTGTTCATGGCTCACTTTGTGGCTAGTTGATTCCACGTCTGCGTGTGTAACCATACATAGGGCATACCGTTTGATTCAGAACATTTGGGAGATTGATATTTGGTAACTTTTTTTTTACATTCCTTGGGTTTTGGCATGATTTCTACCTTTGAAGTTGTTTTGTTCATTTTTTCAGACAAATGCGAATTTCTACGAAGAACTGCGCCACACCATTGATTGTATGAATGAACAAACTACAGCGTTACGTAGCTGAAGGTATGTAGATTCTGAGAATATATAGTTTTGCGGGGGGTATTTCCAAGTTAGAGGGGTGTTCAGTTTGAAAATCTGGGAAAATGCTGTATTGATCACTGGCATTGTTTTACATTTGACTAGTCGCTTCCACGTCAGTGTGTTGAACCACACATATGGCACACGTTTGATTCAGGACATTTAGGAGATTGATATTTGGTAAGTTTTTTTTACATTACATGGGGTTTTTGTGTGTGATTTTTGTAACTGAAATGTATTTTTCTTCTATTTTTCCAGAAAATTGTGTAGAAATGCGAAATTCTACGAAGAACTGCGCCCACACCATTGATGGTATGAATGAACGAACTACAGTGCTACATAGCTGAAGGTGTTTAGATTTCAGGATATATAGTTTGTGGGGGGTATTTCTGAGTTACGGGTGTTTTGTGGAAAAAACTGCAGACTGTCCAATTCGGAGTTGGCTAAATTTTTCGCTGTTCTAGCACCATCGTGCATTGTCTACTTTGTGGTTTTCGCTTCCACGTCCGCATGTGTAACCACACATAGGCATACCGTTTGATTCAGGACATTGGGAGATTGATTTTAGTAACTTTTTTTTAGATTCCATCAGGTTTTGGCATGATTTCTACCTTTTGAAGTTGTTTTTTGTTCATTTTTTTAGAAAAGTGCGAACTTCTACAAAGAACTGCCGCCACACCATTGATGGTATGAATGAACAAACTACAGCTTTACATAGCTGAAGGTGTGTAGATTTCAGGAATATATAGTTTGTGGGGGTTTATTCTAAGTTACGGGGGTGTTTTGTGGAAAAACTGCAGGACTGTCCAAATCGGAGTTGGCTAAAATTTTCGCTGTTCTGAGCCATCGTGCTTGTCTCACTTTGTGGCTTTTCCTCCACGTGCGGTGTAACCACACATATGGCATACCGTTTGATACGACATTTGGGAGATTGATATTAAACTTTTTTTTAGATTCCATCAGGTTTTGGCATGATTCTACCTTTTGAAGTTGTTTTTTGTTCATTTTTTCAGAAAAGTGCGAACTTCTACGAAGAACTGCGCCCACCCACATGATGGTATGAATGAACAAACTACAGCGTTACATAGCTGAAGGTGTGTAGATTTCAGGAATATATAGTTTGTGGGGGTTATTTCTAAGTTACGGGGGTGTTTTGTGGAAAAAACTGCAGACTGTCCAATTCGGAGTTGGCTAAATATTTTCGCTGTTTCTGAGCCATCGTGCATTGTCTCACTTTGTGGCTTTTCGCTTCCACGTCCGCGTGTGTAACCACACATATGGCATACCGTTTGATTCAGGACATTTGGGAGATTGATATTTGGTACCTTTTTTTTACATTCCATGGGGTTTTGACATGATTTCGACCTTTTTGAACGTTGTTTGATGTTCATTTTTTTTTAAAATCGGTAAAAGTGCAAACTTCTACGAAGAACTGCGCCCACACCATTGATGGTATGAATGAACGAACTACAGCGTTACATAGCTGAAGGTGTAGATTTCAGGAATATATAGTTTGTGGGGGTATTTTTGAGTTGGGGGGGTGTTTTGTGAAAAACTGCAGACTGTTCAAATACAAAACTGGCTAATTTATTTTGCTGCTACTGACATTTGGCACTGGTCACGCTCTGGGTTAGTTGGTAGCCATGTCTCTGGGTAACACCATGAATGTGGCATACCGTTTTATTCGGGAGGGGTTAGGCTTTCATATTGAGATGCGTTTGAACTTTCCTCCACAGTTTTTAGCTAAATTCGCATTTGATTTTGTCTCTGATTTACAGTTGAGGAAAAAAAGGAAAATGTGAGAAAGTAACTTACAATTTGACGAAGAGCTGCGTCCGGGTATCTGCATTTTGATCGAAACTAACCTCACTCGTAAAATCCTGCGAGTGTGTAGTTTCTAAAAATATCTCACTTGGGGGGATTAGTTTAGATAATTTGGTAGATATTCTATGTTAACTGTCAGTAGTGGTTACACATTTTAATTTGTGTGTAATATTCTAGGAGGTGCAGTTTTAGTTTGGGGGGGTCTCCTGTACAGGAAACGTCGGGTACCTACATATATCTGGTATCGTTGTACTGGGAGTATCTGAGCTTTTAGAAACAGTAAGATTTTTGTGTGTAACCTTAAGATAACTATAAGTAAATATGGGAAAAACCATGAAAATTTGCAAATTTTTCATTTTTTTTTTACATATTTTACCCATAATTCCAGTAAATTTCCAGAAAAGTTACAAAATTTTGTTACCATATTAAAGTACACTTTGTGCTGAAAAAAACAATGTATAATATTCCTGATTTACTGCAAGGTTTCCTACTGTAAAAATTAGCTTAAAGCGATTAAGGACAAAATCCTGAAAATTCTTCTGGCAGTTAACGCAAAAAAAAATGAAAATCTCCTGGCAGTGAAAGGGTTAATAATATTGCTGTTATTATTAATGTTATTATTATTATTATTATTATTAATAATAATATTGCTATAATTTTTACCATATGTGTCTGGGGTCCCGCACACCTTAAATTTGCAGCTTGCTGGGTGCTCGCGGATAAATAGTAATACTTCTTTGCTCCATATATATATAGAAAGGACAAACATCCACCTCACACCAGTCTTATAATGTTGGAATAAAGCACTGGTGTGCGGTGGATGTTTGTCCTTAGTATTATTATTAATGTTGTTATTATTATTTTATAAATGTTGTTATTATTATTATTTTATAAATGTTGTTATTATTAATGTTGTTGTTTATAATTGTTTATATTTGTATTATTATAAATGTTAATATTATTATTATTATTATTATTATGTTGTTATAATTAATGTTGTTATTGTTATTAATATTATTGCTTTTATTATTAATGTTGTTATAATTATTATTAATGTTGTTATAATTATTATTATTAATGTTGTTATAATAATAATTATTAATGTTGTTATAATTATTATTATTATTATTAATGTTGTTATAATTATTATTATTAATGTTGTTATAATGATAATTATTATTAATATTATTAATGTTGCTATAATAATTATTATTATTATTAATGTTGTTAGAATTATTATTGTTATAATAATAATAATTATTATTAATGTTGTTATAATACTTATTATTATTAATGTTGTTATAATAATAATTATTATTATTATTAATAATGTTGTTATGATTATTATCATTAATGTTGTTATAATTATTATTATTAATGTTGTTGTAATTATTATTATTATTATTATGTAGACATGACAGTCATGGTGATGGTTCCCAATAAGAGAATTATAATAACATAACGTAAGTTCCCAGTGGAAGGTTCCCGGGTGTTACAGGTTGTGTGCCAGGTGTTCCCGGGTGCTATGAAAGGTTTGTACCTGTTGGCATGAAGATATCGCAGTTGAATTTCTCGGCCCGGCAGTGTGTCCATGGTCGCCATGTCTGTCTGTCACTGCGGAACGGACGCGTCTCCATGGAAACAGGACTCTACCATATCCCCGGGGGGGGCACTTCCCATAACTCCCAATCACACCTGGGGTGGGGAGTGGAAATGTGTTCTGGGTGACTTCGTCCTTCATCTCTACCGACTCTTATCATCAAGCCGGGCGGCAGTGTAGGAAAATAAAGAATTAGGACTGTTTATCGATCTAAGACGTTTTGTACACTAGGTGGTACATTCCAACTTCCGGTTTTGTTCTTCCGCCTCCCCCTCCCGGAAGTGTCCTGGTCTCTCTGCCCGATGCCCCATCAAGCCTGTGACCGGCCCGGGGGGTCCTTAAGCTTCGTTCATGGTGGGCGTGGCCAAGAAACATACCCGCGCCAATAAGGGGACCGGCTGGTGAGTGTCGGGGGGTAGATGAAATGGGGCTGTCCCTGGTTCATTTCTTTGGAATTCTATTATGAGCCTGACTTAGGATGGAAACCAGAAAACCCCACGCAGTGTTGACACTGGTGACCCAAGACCTTCTAAATGATTTCTACCTATATTTTGAGCAGTTGCTGTTGCATATAGAAAGCCTTGCCTAAATCATGTCTCCAGATGTTTAAGAACTACAACTCCCAGCATTCCCTGGTTTCCCTATCTAGTGGAGGAATGCTGGAAGTTGTAGTTTTCAAACACCTGAATGCACACCATTTGTGCAAAAGAGTATGTTAGAATTTTCCTACTAACCAAAATAATAATAATAAAAAAAAAAAAAAAACTCACCCCACACTTTCAAAATACAAAAAAAACCCAAATGAGTATGTTAGAATTTTCCTACTAACCAAAATACAACCCCCCCTTTCAAAATACAAAAAAAACCAACAAATTGGTATGTTCGAATTTTCCTACTAACCATAATGTACTGCACCCAAGTTATGGCTTTACAATAGCTTCTCAGTAAGGTAGTTTAAAGTTTGTAAAGTATAAGAATATATCTAAATAGTTTGTAAGCTCTACAAGGCATGGAACTCTTTTCTCACGCCGCGATGTTCAAGCACTTGTAGACTTGTTTAAGGGCATGTTTACCTCTTCTACTTAACTTAAACATGTTATAGGGAACCCCCAAAACCAAAAGTTCCATCTTATTTACAATGTTTTAAGATGCTTCCAAGCTGAGAAATTAAACTTACAAATCAACACGCTTGGTCCACACCTCATCAGCCGCTGCCACAGGCCTTTTACATGCACGCGCAACAACAGTGGAGACTCGTTAGGTAACAAAAATTAGAGTACTGTGATACTTTTAATGGACTAACAGTTTATTTTAGTAGACAAGCTTTTGAGGGATCTACCCTCTTCCTCAGGTCAGAGCAGTACTGATTGAAACAAAGGTTAACAGAAAGTAAGAAGCTACTTACATTAGATAACAAGATAAGATAACCCCCCCACACACACACCCCAAACCCCCCCCCCCCCAAAAAAAAATCCAGAATATACTGAGGAATGAGAAAGGGTAATAAAATAGAAAGATAACCGCATACTAGGGTGGGCAACCAAATGGAGAGGAGAGAGGTAGGGGGCACGGGGGGATAATGAAGGGGGGGTGCTGGATGAGAGAAAAGCAGACACTGAGAATATGCATATATTGTATACCATCCACATATGGTTCTACATACAAATATATTCAACAGTTATATTGGGATAAGTAACGGTAGACAGCTATTGGGCGTAACTTCAGTGCCACAGCCATTACCAGAAAGTAGAAGGGAGCTGCATTGGTGGATTTGTAAGTTTAATTAATCAGCATGGAAACATAATTGAACATTGTAAGTAACTTTTTGTATTATAATACTGTACAGCTCTGTAAGTGGCAATATAGAAATAAAACAATGCATACATGACCTTTCCTTTTGTGGCAAGGCTCTAGTACTTAGATTTTTTTGTATAATTTATATATTTATGTACTGAACTATTTATGTATTTGTTCCCCTTGAACTTTTTTGTATTTTCTTATTGTACAGCACTGTGTCCCCAAGTGGTGCTTTATAAATAAACTATACATATACAATGTTGTGCCATAAAATAACCCACATTTCTTGGCTATTCGGTAATGGTTTAGACACATTTCCTTGAGATAAAATGTGGCAATACACTAATGTGAAGTTGAATTTAGTGGAAAGTTGGATAAAGTTTGTAGATTGATTGCTGTGCCAAAACGCTTGCATTAGGCAGCGGGGCACAGTTCCCAGTGGGATAATCTTTTGCATTTACTTCATGTAAGATTTTTAGGGTCAAGCAGTGAGTAGGATGCTATTATGTTACTGTGTTTATTTTATTGTAATTTATTTGTTATTATATAATATTTTATATTATGTCTGTATTTCACTAAAGTGCACTGGTCATTTTTTAAAAATGTTGCCATATATACTTGTGAAGGTTCTCATTCATCCAGGTCATGGTATATCTATATCTACAAGTCATTCTGAATAGAGAAAGCCAGTCGGATGACTAGCGAAACGTCTTCAAGAACTAAACTTAAGTCCAGTTGATCTAATTGAATACAACAGATATGTTGCCATATATAGTGTAATTCTATGAAAATTAGGAACTCATGTAAATGATATATACATGCAGCCACATCAAATGTAAAAAATTACCCTTATTTACGGCCTAGACGTAGCTCCCAACACCCCTTGTTTACGTATTTGCACATGAACAGTTGTACCTGTATGTACTAGCGAGACAACACCCAGGCTTCATGCATGTTTATTGCACATATTCAAACAAAGAAAAAAAAATCTGTTCTTGAACAAGCAAATTTTAGCGCATGATAAGAATCTGTTAAGGTTTTTATGTATATTTACCGGATAAACCTCCCTATACCCTGGAAGTGGACCAGCCATTCGGATGGATGAACCTTTACTTAACAGAAGCTCGTAATCAACCCGTGGTGTTTTTTATTTAACATAAGCCATCCTGTGGCCATCTTGGACCAGTTGTGTTAACAGCAAACAGATAAATCTCATTGGACCAACCAGGATTTGCTAATTTTAGCCAATTGTATTTCCTCTACTTAAAGATGTTTTTTTCCTAGTCCATTATTAGACCATCCCTTAATCCAGATGAGCTGATTGATAAAGAACCAAACATTCACAGTACTCCAGTATACACAAAACAGGCAAATACATGTTCTATCTGTGTCGATTTGAGTTTATGATCCACCATGACAATTATTGGAATCATAGTTGCTTTGTCCCACTTTATGCAATGCGTGCCTGTCCTTTTTGAAATGGCAGATTTAGCTATAAAGCAAGTCTGTGGGAATTCAGAAAAAGTGGATATAAACGCATTGTACGTGCATTTTATCAACCATCCCCCAAGAAAGCAAAAGACACAGCAGAACATGCAACAATATGCATAGAACTGGGCACCAATATGTCAATACAAACAATGCATTCTTTTGTGTGTATGTGACCTCCACTTAAGTGTTTATTTTCATATTCTGTGCAATTATAGTAGAACAACAGCATTCCAACATCACTCCTCCTTGATGTAACTCTTCTGCTGTACTATAAAATTTCTGAACATTTTACACCTAGAGGGTGTGACATACATTTTGCTTTTATGACATTTAACAGCAAGTATAAAATAGTAGTTGTTAAGTTTTTGTACTTACACTACGATTAGATATTAGATAGAGTAGATGTTAACCTAATCTATCTAAGAATCGTGTAGCCCGTTCTTTGTTGCAATCGACTTGTGATCACTATAAATGGATGGGCCAGGTGGGAATGTCGCAAGGTAAAAATCGCTGCTTCTAAAATGCGGCCTTTAGACATTAGATAGATTACACATTGGTCTATGGACAAATGCCTAAGCTATCTAATGTTTTCCAGCATTATACTGTGATTAATGAAAGAGATCCAGATAAATTCTTAAAACAATTCTTATTTTGAACCTGTTATTTGAATAAACAGTCGTTAAAGAGGAACTATGGTCCAAAAATGACTTTAGGTAAATTGATAGGAATTGCTCTCCACTCGGGGGCCCAAGCCCCGTCCACTCGCGGGTGCCTAAGCCCCCCCTCACAGGTGCTGTGAGCCACTCTGACACCCCCCTTACACCCTGAAAACTCTGTGGAAACAGCCTTTTCAGGCAGAGTGAGAACTCTGCCTGAAAAGGCTGTTTTCACACTGTGAGGGAGAAGGGCTGTAGATTCCCTTACCTTCTCTGCAGTTACAGGTCCTTCACACATCAGAGAGGAGGAGGGGCTTCCTGTCTCCCTCACACACTGAGGGAGTCTGAGGCTGTGCTCGCTGGCGGTACTGTGCAGGAGAAGCCTTAGGAATGTAACATGTCAGTCTCCCACCCATTAACTTTCTGGTCAGTCATTTCTTTATATCTTGGGCTGTGGAGCACGTAGAGAGGTGGTTGATGGCTCGTTTTAAAGGTAGAATTTAAACCACAGGTAGCATTTAAACCACAGTTCCCCTTTAAGGGCACGGCCACATTGAAACTCAATCGCACATGGAATCGCATACGATTTCATGACCGATTTTGTTACGTTCGCGCGTGTTTTTTTCATTAACTATAGAAAAATGCATGCGATTGCAATTTAAAATGCGGAACGCGCGTTTTAAATTGCAATCGCGTTTTCGGTGCGTTTCCTTGTTTTCAATGATATGAAAAATGCAAGCGCAAACCCAAAAAAAGCGCAGCAGTGTGGCCTAGCCCTAATAGAGTTCTTTTTGGTTATAGCACAATCTTTAATGGCCAATAGAGTAAAGTAAATTGGAAAAATAAGAACACTTTTATCGTTGTGAAGATGTGTCTATTTCTTTTGCTGAAGACTTCACGCTGTTCCAGCAAGGACAATATATTTGGTAATTCATAAGTGTATAATATATTTGGTAATTCATAAGTGTATGGTTTTGAGCTGTAGGCTAGACACACGAGGCATTATTTCGGACGGATGCAAATATTGTCGGTTGCACTGAAAAATTATGCCGCCGTCATTTCAGCTATCCAATCTTGTGGTCCATAGGGGCCGAAATTTCTGTCTGCGGCGCCCAAAAAAGGACCACTGATATTTTTCGGCTTAATTGACCAAAATATTAAATATCAGTTTGGTCGCATGTGTGTACCCAATCTAAACAATAGAAAGTGAAAGATTTGAGTGTCTCTCAAGAACACCGCAAAAACAATCATTTGGTGCAGTTGCTCTGTACTTAATTTGGGTGTAAATAATAAATCCTAAATTATTAAAATATATCAAAGATAAACATTTTGGAGGCTATGGATTAACAGATTTTATGTCCAGATTCCCATTGATACAAACAAGAAAAGAGATGATCAATGCACATTCCTGGGCCCCATATATCATAATATCTATGCTAGTGCAAACAGTAAAAACATGGGGGTTTTCAGTTTCAATTTTATGCATAAAAATGAAAAGCCTTCCAACCACGTCAACTGGTGTTACCTTGATGTGGTTGGAAGGCTTTTCACTTTTATGCATAAAATTGTAACTAAAAACCCCCATGTTTTTACTGTTTGCACTAGCATAGATATTATAATATATGGGGCCCAGCAATGTGCATTGATCATCTCTTTTCTTGTTTGTATCAATGGGAATCTGGACATAAAATCTGTTAATCCATAGCCCTTAGTGTTGCTCGGTGCACACATTTTGGTAACATGCTGGCAGTTGCTGGCAGTTGCTTAAATTTGCGTCATGTAATTTTTTTAGGGAAGGTATAATCCATGCACAAGATTTTGTTTGTAGTGCTGGACACTATGATTGCACTTTATAAGTATTTTATTTTTTAATGCAATATTAGATTTAAGTTGAACAATACAATGTATTTTTTGATAGTAGTAGTAGTTAAAAAAATTACTATTTTGATAAATATTTAAATAGTTAACATTCTGCATATACTAAAAACTGCATCTTAATGTTTGGCTTCTCCCAAGAATAAACTGGCTTACTTTGTTCCTTTATTTCTATGTATAGGCACTTTAGCAAGACTATGGAAGAGCTTGTCCATGACCTGGTGTCAGCACTGGAAGAAAGCTCTGAGCAGGCTAGAGGATGCTTTGCTGACACCGGGGATCATTCACGAAGTATCTCATGTCTCTTGAAGAGACAAGCAAGGAAGCGGAGAGGGAGGAAAAGGCGGTCAGATAACACCCATCACCCTTGGGAAACAGGACACTGCCTTAGCGATGGCTCTGACTCCAGCATAGAAGAACAAAATAAGGACTACCGGGAATGTGTAAGTAGCCACAAAAAAGACAGTGACTCGGATGATCAGTTACTGCTCGCCAAAAGAAGACCATCATCGAACATCACTAATATTCGTATTAAAAGGCCTTTGTGGCATGAGTCAGAGATGACCATTGATGCCTTGGCAAGCAGGACACTAAGACGGAGGCGAAAAGTGAAGCGGATGGCAATTGATCCACCTTCAGAGGTCACCAGTACATTGGCCATGTCTCAGAGTCGAGACCAATCAATGGAAAATGACTGCAAACATTATATGCACCTAGAGCTTGCCAAATGTAAAATTAAGAAGAGAAAGATTGCTACTCCTAAACATGGGTCTGAAATGCCTGATGAGGGTGTAGTGGTGGAAGGAGAGGAAATGAACCATGCCAACAAAGACAAAATGGAATATGAAGAACAGAAGGTTTCAGATGAGAATATGAGTGACAGGTAGTTATTTATTTTTATTGAACTATTTCAACTGGGTTTGGAAAATTCTTTGGATGATGCCTTGAGTAGAGCTTTAGGTGTGTAGTGTTAGTTTATGCTTATGGTGGACTTTTTGAAATTTTCACTTTAGGGGGAGGTTGCTGACAGAACTTAAACAAGGTGCCTTTCCCATTAAAAGACAATTATACTCGCCTTTCCCCCAATCCATTCCTGAACAGTACCCAGGATGAGGACCTAAAATACTCATCTTTGGGTGCTTTACAGAAGTCCTGCAATACTTACTTGAAGATTCCATTCAGCGCTTCTGTCTGATCCTCCCCACTAGCGCTGTCAGTGACCGCCAGCGAGGCAACCAATGGAAAGACACGCCTCCTTGCAGAGCATGTTTTCCAATTGGCTGCCTCTTGAACTCACAGCGGCAGGAAGGGGGTTTGAACCACAGCGCAGAGGGAGTCTTCAAGTAAGTATTGCAGGACTTCTATAAAGTACCCAGAGGTGAGGATATAGTATTTTTGGTCCTCATCCTGTGTACTGTTCAGAAATGGATTGGGTAGAACAGTGAGTATAATTGTCCTTTTACAAATATTCCCTGAATTTATCTCCTGAACCAAACCACAGAGAGGAAGTTGACTCTTTTTAATCAGCTCTATGGGTTTAACGTTGTTTCCCTTAACCATGACCTACCTTTCAAAGTTCTGCATGTTTTATAAGTATTTAAAATATCACAATTTACTAGCGTTCAAGCACAGAGAAAGATCTGCACATGGGAGATTCAGTGCAAAAACCTTTCTTGGCGAGACTTAAATCTTCTCCTGCCTTTGACACCTCAGTCTTCTTAGTGTCCTGTATTGTGCTTTAAAATAACCTTAAGGGGTGCAGACTCTTGATCCTTGTCCCTGACATTAGGAGCTAGTTATACTGTCCTATGAGCCAATTGGGCTATTGATAGTAGGTAAAAATATACAGTGGTTGGCAAAAGTATTTGGCCCCCTTGAATTTTTCCACATTTTGTCACATTACTGCCACAAACATGAATCAATTTTATTGAAATTCCACGTGAAAGACCAATACAAAGTGTTGTACATGTGAAAAGTGGAATGAAAATCATACATGATTCCAAACATTTTAACAAATCAAACTACAAAGTGGGGTCTGCGTAATTATTCAGCCCCCTGAGTCAATACTTTGTAGAACCACCTTTTGCTGCAATACAGCTGCCAGTCTTTTAGGGTATGTCTCTACCAGCTTTGCACATCTAGAGACTGAAATCCTTGCCCATTCTTTTGCAAAACAGCTCCAGCTCAGTCAGATTAGATGGACAGTGTTTGTGAACAGCAGTTTTCAGATCTTGGCACAGATCTCCAAATGGATTTAGATCTGGACTTTGACTGGGTCATTCTAACACATGGATATGTTTTGTTTAAAGCATCCATTGTTGCCCTGGCTTTATGTTAGGGTTGTTGTCCTGCTGGAAGGTGAACCTCCGCCCCAGTCTCAAGTCTTTTGCTGATCCAAGAGGTTTTCTTCCAAGATTGCCCGTGTATTGGCTCCATCCATCTTCCCATCAACTGACTAGCTTCCCTTTCCCTGCTGAAAAGAAGCACCCCCAGAGCATGCTGCTGCACCACCATATTTGACAGTGGGGATGGTGTGTTCTGAGTGATGTGCAGTGTTAGTTTTTCAACACACATAGCGTTTTTCTCATCTGACCAGAGCACCTTCTTCCACATGTTTGCTGTGTCCCCCACATGGCTTGTGGCAAACTGCAAACGGGACTTCTTATGCTTTTCTGTTAACAATGGCTTTCTTCTTGCCACTCTTCCATAAAGGGCAACTTTGAGCAGCACGACTAATAGTTGTCCTATGGACAGATTCCCCCATCTGAGCTGTAGATCTGCAGCTCGTCCAGAGTCACCATCGGCCTCTTGACTGCATTTTTGATCAGCGCTCTCCTTGTTCGGCCTGTGAGTTTAGTTGGACGGCCTTGTCTTGGTAGGTTTACAGTTGTGCCATACTCCTTCCATTTCTGAATGATTACTTGAACAGTGCTCCGTGGGATGTTCAAGGCTTTGGAAATCTTTTTGTAGCCTAAGCCTGCTTTAAATTTCTCAATAACTTTATCCCTGACCTGTCTGGTGTGTTCTTTGGACTTCATTTTGTTGTTGCTCCCAGGATTCTCTTAGACAACCTCTGAGGCCATCACAGAGCAGCTGTATTTGTGCTGACCTTAGATTACACACAGGTGCACTCTATTTAGTTATTAGCACTCATCAGGCAATGTCTATGGTCAACTGACTGCACGCAGACCAAAGGGGGCTGAATAATTTCACACACCCCACTTTGCAGTTATTGATTTGTTAAAAATGTTTGGAATCATGTATGATTTTCATTCCACTTCTCACGTGTACACCACTTTGTATTGGTCTTTCACGTGGAATTCCAATAAAATTGATTCATGTTTGTGGCAGTAATGTGACAAAATGTGGAAAACTTCTAGGGGGCCGAATACTTTTGCCAACTGCTGTATATTCTATATATAGTTTAATGGAGTCCATTTAAAAGTTTCTATGTTTATGTATATCTTAGCTGCCTGGCTTATAGAATCCCCTGAGCCCTGATGTAATGAATGGCATACAAAAACAATGTGAATGACTACCAGAAAGTCAAATTGTTTACTCCCATGATCTTGAACTGACATCTACTAGTGACACAAATAGGGGTGGACAGAATCATTTTTACACAAGAATTTATTGAACTCTAGGAGCCAATCTATTTTTTGGTAGCCAGTTCATTTTGGCTATTTTATTGCAGATCATTTCTTTTAATTTGAATTAAAAATACACACACACTAAAAAAACACACAAAGAAGTCTTAATAGTTATATTACAGCTAAGCTGAAGGATGGTCAAAGTTGTACAAACCCTGTATGTCCATTACACTTAAAAAGAATGGATCACCACTATATGTCAGAAACAGCAAATCACCACTCACAAAAGGATCTGTGTAGCCTGGGCATAGCAGGCCCTGAGGCTATCACTTATGCAGTAACAAACAAAAACATTTTTTTGAACATTATTAAGAAGATTATTATTATTAAGAAGACTGGTTTTGCTGCTAGAAGGCACTTAGTCATGACTACGGCTATGAGTTCTATTCACTCTAGCTACTGCAGTCAGGATTTTAACACAAAACCATGCCACGTGATGGGAGAAGCAAATTAAAGACATCCCCACTGTGTCAGTCAACCCTGTCTGAGTCCCATCCGAAATATATGTTCATTGGTTTCCAACCCATTGCGTTTGCTTTGGGTTTACTTAAAGGGTATCTCCAAATCATGGTAAAATCATTTTTTGGTAGTCAGTTTTAGTGAAGAACAGGAGGTAAAGGAGCTTTGTCTTACCTCTCGTTGTTCAATAAAACGTTCAGGATCCAAGTTGCAGAATGTTTTATTGAGAACGAGAGGTAAGACAAAGCTCCATTACCTCCTGTTCTTCAATAAAACTGAGTACCAAAAAATAATTTCACTAGTGGAGATACCCTTTAAAGGGCATGTTCACCCTTATAAAAAAAATTCCACATATAATAGTATGCCTCCCCCCAGCCCCAACCGCTATAAAATAATTTTAAGAAAGTGCCCCGATCTTTACTTACCTTCCCTCTCTCCTCCGACGCACTGCCCGGTCTTTTGCTTGCAAGACACTGCAAGCGGGGGGCGGGACCAGCATCCGCATCCGTGATTGGCTGAGAGGCAGCCAATCACGGACGCGGCTGCCAGCTGCCCAGAACACCGGGGGAGAGAGGGAAGGTAAGTAGAGTTCGGAGGACTTTCTTAAAAATGTTTTTTAGCGGTTGGGGCTGGGGAAAGGAACCCTAATATATGGCCAAGGGTTTCTATGCTAGGGGGTGGGATCGCAAAACGGGAGGGGGAGAAGGGCTGCAGTGCGCATGCCAAACTTCTCCGGGAGGAGAGACATGAGGCAGAGTCCTATATGGACACTGCTATCCTCCTGGTGGGCAGTTTTTGGGACTTTGGGGGGGGACTATAGAAGAACCATATGGAGCTGGGATGTGAGGTAAGGATTTTATTACACTACATGGTGGGGCCATTAGTGGGGGGGATTATAGTTTTGGGGGTGGACATGCCCTTTAAGAATATTTATTTCTGGATTTTCATACCAACATTCTTCAAGAACATGCAGTTCTTGCAAAGGAAGCTGGTTTTATTTTCTTTAAATATTATTTTACAGTTCTGAAAACCAGCACTATTAATGATTGTTGCTGTCTGAGCACTTTATCCCTCCCCCACTTGTATCTGTATGCTGTCCCTCCTACATAGATTGTAAGCTATTCGCAGCAGGGATCTCTATCCTAATATGTCAAGACACACTTCACTTAATTCAAATATAGATATATATGTATACTTAACCTTTGAAACTTTATTTATGTAAATTTAATCTGTATAATGGCTTGCACTTATCCCCTTGTTTGTATACTCTGTATTTTATAATGTATAGCGCTGCGTACCCAAGTGGCTCTTTATAAATAAAATTATACATACATACAATAAAACCTTCCATTCCTTTATTCTTTTCCAGTGAATCAAGTAGCATAAGCAGCAGTGATGCGGGTTTGTTTACCAATGATGAAGGACGTCAAGGTATCGTATATATTCTGCTTAATGGTTGTGTGTCTGCTAGTAAGCGACAAGCTGATTCTTATTTATTTGTAATTAAATTCTTTATCAATGTCCAAATAATAATGTTGGACAATACACTCAGCACGTGTTAAGCCATCAGAAGTATGAATGTTCATAAAAACATTCAAAAGGGCCACTGTGGGGACAAGTTTATAAAATCCCTGAAAAGAATTGTGTTATTTGCCTTAAAAGTTAAAGGGTTATAATTACCCATTGTGCTTGCTGGTAATGTTTGGATGGAATTGGTTGAATGAGCCATAGGTATTATGCTGCAGATAGGTAGCGAGAAGGGCCAAACATTAGTTGTAACTGTGGTTTCTGTATGTGAGAGTATATACTTACCTAAATATCTGTTACAAGAGGTACCTATAGTTATGAGTTGAAGCAGAGAGTATATTGAACATAGAGTGGTAAGCACGCTCTCCAAACTGATGACATTTTTGAACCGGTTAGCACGCTACTACACTTGCCCATATTCGAGATGGAAGCAATAGTTACAGACTTGCTCCCTCTTTTTCCCACTTAGTATCGCGAGATTGCGGAACCAGAAGTTCCAGTCCCCAGCCGCGGTGATTAGATAGGAAGTACTGGAGGGTAAAATAAGGTGCACAGGAAGGGTATGGAACCACTTCCGCTGTTGAGAAAGTCCTTGAGACGGACGAAGTGCATCCAGCTTGTGAAAGCTTTTTAAATTGCTCCTGTGTCTCTCTTCTGACCGTAGGATGGGCTGGAAGGGCTAAGTATCTTATTATGCCTATGTGCCTTGATATATATGTTTTCTATATGCTATGCCACTGGTCTATTGATCTTCCCCTGTCTCCATGCCTCTATATGACATAGTGTAGTGAGTCAGTTAAGATAAGTAGATTGTGTGTAGGATATGTAACCTTGATTATATGTCTACTATGCTGCTATTTTAACAAAAGCTTATCATACTGTGCTGCTATCATGTTTATACATACTATTACTGTATTTACTTGTATGGCGTGTGAGTGGATGAATGTATGATATACCGGTATATCAACCAGCCTGCCTTTTCAAATTTTTAATATATTATGGGTCTAGAGTATCCCATTAAAAACACAGGATGTGTTTTTAATGGGATATTTGTGTGCACTGTTTTTTGTACTTTTCGCCTGAACTGGCATCCTATATGTATGCAATAATAAAGAATTAGGATTTTTAACCATATATGATGGTCTCTCATTCCTCTTAGTATATGTAAGGGTGTGCCCTTGGTAACACTGCAGCTGTTTTTCTTTTGTGTTTGGAGTTTCTGTATGTGTCTCTCTCATACCTTTAAAACAAATCAAGAATAATGTCTCTAACTTCTCTGCTTTTAAAGTTACACTCAGACAGTCAGGATGAACAAGGAATTGTGTGACAGTCACATGATGTACAACTGCACATGCTCAGTGCCTGTGGCGGGGAGGGGGGGCAGAGCAATAGTGCTGGTGATGTAAGCTCACAGTGCTAGTTGGAAACATCACAATTTATACTGCTATAAATGTGCATAGATTGCAGCTAGAAGCTTGATCCTGGAGTCGTTTTAAAGGTAAAAATGTGCTCTTTTTAATAAAGGTCACTTGTATGGAGACCACAATTCCCCTTTAAGGATACATTAGTAAATACGTAATATAGTTTGACATGTGTGAGATGAGTCACAGAACCCAGTTTATATTGTTTTAATACGGTAAGTAAAATAAATAGTAATTAAAAGTGGCAAGTTAATTGTAGAGTTCTAGAAGTCACCCATGAAACTTTATCAGAGCGGTGTTATTACACTTGGGCTCCATACACACACTCGATTCCATGCATGCCGCATCACGAACAAGTAGGCAGTTTACAACAGGTTGGACCACCAACAACGCCCGTCCGAACAACCATAGATGTGCGATTGCCAAAATGGGCATTAATCTCCCACTTGTCAGATGCCGTGGCTGGAATTGAACTCTGACAGCCCTTATCATCTGGTTAGCATGTAAAGGAATTCTGTATGGCTTACCTGCTCTATTCATTTTTAGATTAAATTAATATAAATTATCTATTTACTGTATGCTAACCACCACCCAAAATATTAAGACATTGTGGTTGAGAATATATTTCACAGACTGCAGATGCACAGACTGATATACACAATCTTTATACTGAAATGTGGGTTTCCATCTCTCACCATGGCTGCATAAAGGGGAAAAAGATCTCTTTGTTGTACAGTACCACATAGGTCTTTGTCTTACAACTTGCTTAATATTCTTTTTGAGCACGGTTTAGAGTTTTTATCTGGTTGTCTTGTACTTCTTTGTTACTGCCACAGATGTGTAATTAGGAAGGGTCACAACTTGCTTTGTCCCATCTTCATTATAATTTAGCTGCTGCCTCAGATTATAGACTAGCTTTAGCCAGCTATATTGCACTTGCAAATTTTACTAGTCAGCTAAGGGCTGATGCTTAGCCACCCGGTCACAACTGAGTAGGAACTGTGCACCACAGGACAGCAACAGGAACTGGTTCTGTTTGTTGTTTCTTAACCTTTCATTATCTTTTTAATTCATTTCAAAGGACATAAACAATGAAAGATGCTATCAGAGAGTAGACTTTGTGAGTGAATCCATTTTATAAGATGATATTGTTGTAACCAAATTAACTTTCCTGTGTTTCAGGTGATGATGAACAAAGCGATTGGTTCCATGAGGGTGAATCGGGTGGAGCTTGTGGTATTACAGGTGTAATCCCATGGTGGGAGCAGGGGGACTCCACAGAACTAGAGAAGGAGCTACCAGATCCAGTGTTTGAAAGCATTCTGACTGGATCATTCCCCCTCATGTCACATTCAGCACAGAGAGGTCGGTTTTATAGATGTCTGTGAATGTAAATATCAACACATATTCATGAAACATATCTAAGTATACTCATGTACCTGCAACATATCCAAATGTAGACACACGCACCTGCCACGTATCCATATGTATACACTCGCACCTGCCACATATCCAAATGTATACACAGGTACTTGCCACATATCCAAATATAGACACACGCACCTGACACATATCCAAATGTAGACACATGTACCTGCCACATATCCAAATGTATACATGCGCACCTGCCACATATCCAAATGTATACACGTGTACCTGCCACATATCCAAATGTAGACACACGCACCTGCCACATATCCAAATGTATACACGTACCTGCCACATATCCAAATGTTGACACCTGCACCTGACACATATCCAAATGTATACACGTACCTGCCACATATCCAAATGTAGACACATGTACCTGACATATCCAAATGTAGACACATGTACCTGCCACATATCCAAATGTAGACACATGTACCTGCCACATATCCAAATGTATACATGCGCACCTGCCACATATCCAAATGTAGACACATGTACCTGACACATATCCAAATGTAGACACACACTTGCCACATATCCATATGTATACACGTACCTGCCACATATCCAAATGTAGACACATGTACCTGACACATATCCAAATGTAGACACGTGCCACATATCTAAATGTATACACATGTATCTGCCACATATCCAAATGTAAACATCATGCACCTGCCACATATCCAAATGTATACACATGTACCTGCCACATATCCAAATGTAGACACATGCACCTGACACATATCCAAATGTAGACACCTGCACCTGACACATATCCAAATGTAGACATTTGCGCACCTGACACATATCCAAATGTAGACATGCGCATCTGACACATATCCAAATGTAAACGAAACAAGAAGTAGAAAGGGGCTGCCAGAAACAGCTCTATACGTGTATACTTATACAATACGGCACCACCTAGTGTTGTATTATACGTCAGTTCAGATAGCATACCCTTTGATAATACAAATCATATGGGTAGTGCCCAGGGACGCCCCCATTTACCATTTTGGCACAGTATTATCATCCTGACTTTATATCCCGTTACATTTTCCCTTTAACCACAGTTTCCCTTTAACTATGCAGCTAATGTATGTCAATCTATACACAGTGAAGAATAAAAAGAATTAAAAAATTGTATTCATGTACAGGACCCCCCCAAACCTAGTTTTCCTTATACTTACCATTTCATTTGACTCTCCTAAGGATACTTACTAAACTTGATCCCTCGGCACAGCTCTTACACTTTCTGCTGCTTCCTTGTAAGTAGCTCACACATCAGCAGGTAATGCTGCCTTGGAAGTGGTCATTAGCAATAGGCCGTGGCGTCACCATCATGTTTTTGACTGACAGCCACTACCTGGAAGCAGCAGGAAGAATTAAGAGAGCTGTGGCGAAAGATCAGGCTTTATATGCATCCTTAGATGGGTCAGATAAAACGGTAAGTAAACTAGGTTGGGGGGTTTCTGTACATATGTATATAGTTTTTATTTTGAATATATTTTTTTCATTATTGTTTATATTTGCAGAAGTTTCTTGTGAGTAAGATCTTTGTACTTTTAGGTTTCCAGGCCAGGTTAAACCATCTGCATGCAATGCAAGGGAGAAATATCCGGAAATCTGCCGCAAGTCCCAGTCCCCTGGTAAGTTTTTTACTCTGGCATATTAAGAATTTCTGCACTATTTCTTTATTGGGCCTTGGTTTGTATGATTCATGGGGGTGACTGCATTAAAGCTTAAAGCAATTCTGATTATGTTCATGCCACAAAAACTTGTTATATCCCCTCCCTGCAATGACATCATTACATTTTATTCTTTATACTCTTCTGAATTACTGGATAGTATATCTTAAGCTAGCGATACATGGGTCAATCCCAATTTTCCGTTCAATTGACCGGATTTTGGATTGACAGAAACAACCAAAAATCCTGTCGGAAGAATGAATCGAAATTCCCCACCTTTCGCTGTCAATCTTGTTTATCTTGAAATGATTGGTACACTAGTATACAGTATATCTATATAAGTGTATGTGCATTTCTTCGCTGTCTCCAATTGTCCAGTGTTATGCATGCATAGACAAATTGTAAATCCCATTGCAAACAAATTAATGTAATTATAAAAATAATACGTCATTCATTTTGCATTGGGTGTTTTTTGCTGCAAGAAAAAGAATCGTTAGTAAATGTATCTGTTCGCTATTGGTTAGCTATGTATCACCACTGTCATGAAGTTAATCTATCAGTTGTAATAGCTCCTATAAAATACCAGAATGAGAATGCAATAAGCCTCGGAAATGGGCTACAAATCCCAGCTATGATCAAGCAAGCAGTCAACCAAAAATACAAATAGGTGCATCTGGAACAAAGACTTCCATTTCTTTCCACTGAGTTATAGCTGGGTGGTCAAAGGTCAGAGACTATGGTGTTCTCCTTATAACAATATCGGTTCTATAAAAATGCTATCTGCAAAATGAATAATCCCTTTAATAAAGAATGCTCGCATGTGTTCACACCGGCGCAATTATCTAACAAAGCACTTAACTGTAGCAAGTGACAAGTAGTAGTTTATAAGCCAACATTTTCAACAAAATAATCCTTATTTTGAGTAATGTAACCAACACTGTGGGATATAGCATACAGACGTGACTGTTTTCATTGGATCCCCCAAAAATATCAGTGTATGTCTTCATTTAGAACTGTATATATGTAGATAGATTTGGTTTCTTAGTGAAAAGTTAAAAAAGTACATGGTTATTACACATTGAAGGTCAAGTTCACCTGTCAATGGAAAAAAATATATAGGTACAGCACGCCCCAAAACTACAATAGTTAGTAAATTAATATTTGTGGCCAGTGTTCTGTTTGCCCCTTTTTCTGCTTCCTGATTTTTCTGGTTAGCAGCTGTCAGCCATGAATGTGATAGGTGACGTCACAGCCAATGGATGAATGGTATTCCTCTAAGCATATGCTTCAGTCAGGTGGGATATTGATAGTCAAAAAAGGCTGCCTGTATGCAAGAGACATTTCTGTTTCAAATATTGCATTGTGATTGGATACAATTTCTAAATCAATTAAAAAAAAACAAAAGAACCCCATCAATATGGATCATAGAATCCAGTTCTGAATCCATGAAACATGTTTTCTGAAATTACATGTTTTAAACCATTACCTTTTATGTTTGCCTGCAATGTACTGCTTAATTATTGTCCACCATAATAGAATTTTTTGATTTAATTGATTAAATATATGATTGGATATTTGACAGGCTGTATTTACATTTGCTTCCTTGATTAAAAAAAAGATGGTTACTGTAATGTAATGCATTTGCTTCTATCTCCCTTATTACCTTATAAGACGCCGTCTCGTTATGTTAAGTTCTGAAACCCTGCAGGCTGTCTTCCTTTTCTTACAACCTCGCCTCTGACACCGTGACGCAGAGCCAGTGTACGGAGTTGAGGAGAGGGGGCAGAGAGGGGAGAAAGCGCGATGCAAGATCGCACAAATTTCCATAGTGAGATTGCGGCCTATAAGGTAACAAATGCTCCTATCTCCCAGAGAACCTAAAAAAGGTTTGGGGAGGGTTTTGTCTGTTCATGTTTTTTATTATTATAATTTTCCTTAAAGGAAACCTATAGTCTCCTATTTTGGTACCTGGACCCCTTTCAATCAAATGATCATAAAGGCACTAAATATTCTTGAAAAAATAAATGACCTGTTAAGTGGTTAGTTTTTCAATAAGCCACTCGTAGATAAGGATGGAGACATAGTCACCATTAATTTAAATGAAATAGAACTGGCTTGATGAAATATCACAGTCTCCCAAAAGGGGAATGATTCACACGGTGGAAGAAGCAGTAAATGCATATACATCTTGTTCAACACATTCTGATCTCTCCTTCTACATCACCATTGTTAGCAACACAGTGTTCTGTAAACAAATACAAAAAAAACAAAAAGTGTCTGGAACCAAGAAACTTTATTGGTAACTCTGGATGTATTATATCCTTGCAAAAAGAGTCTTTTGTTAGCCGTAGTTATGTGGGGTACCAACAACGTTTCTTGCAGTTGATCTGTATCCATTCACTCCTCTTTATTTATTTATTGATTGACACAGAGTTGCACACTCAGAAATCATTTTACAGGTAAGTTCCTTAACTTTTTAAAGCTTTTTTTTTTGTAAATAGCTTTTATGGTCGAGGAGTTAATTTAGTTCTCCGTAACATGAAAAATTCCATCAGTGGCTGTTTGTGACTGTGAGACAATGGTAAGTGGGGTCCAGATGATCAATCCTTTCAGAATGAAGGTTCAACTGGTTGTCTTGTGTCATGAACACTATTTACTGATAGGAGCTTTGGGGGAAATGACCTATCTAGGAAAAGCCTAGTTATACAGTCTGATGTTTTAATAAAGGGGGTTATTCCTGTGACAAAAAAAATTACATGTGGCATACTTCATATATAAGTGTGTTTGGTCTTCACTGTATTTTAAATATCTTAAAGGACAATTGTACACACCTCCCCCTAACTATACCTGCATAGTACCCAGGGTGAGGACCTAAACTGTTAAGCTAATAAAATAAAAAGTGTAAATTAAAGACAAAATCTGAGCAACGTGTTTCTGTTTGCCCTCCACATTGCTACAGATTAGTTCAAGCTTCCCTTTTTTTGTCGTTTTCTTAACATCGTTATTTTATCTACGTGTAGATTTCTAACCAACCCTCTTGAAGGTTGAGTTACCTGAATGCATTTTTCCTTTTTTTTTTTTTCTTTTTTAATACCATTTCCATTATTTCAAAATAGTTCTATAAAGTCCAAAATAAAACGGGGAAGAAAAAAAGAAAATTGGGAGTACATTTTATGCCTTGAGTTGATGGATTGCCTTTTATTTGAAGGGAAACAAAACACTAAATATTTCGAATCCTGCATTATTTACCGCATGGCTGGTTAAATGCTACTTTAGGCCTCATAAAATTAAAAGGGAGAAATCTCCCAACTGTAGCAGGAATTGGATTTAGGAAGAGAGGGTACAGAGCCAAAATATTGCTACAGAATTAAATGTCAAAAAATCTTCTTTAATAGTAGATATATAGTTCACAGTGTCTGGTTATGATTAATACATTTAATCTAAATCACTGAAAGTTGCGCTCTCCTTTTCCATAAAATACAATAGAGCACAAATCAGTTTTATTGTAGGTGGATAACAGTTGGAAAATAATGCATCTTCCCACCCAATAAATTGTCAGTTATACCTTTAACTAAAATCAATTCATCTCTTTAAAATTTATTGCGATTTCCCCCGATAAATCTTCTCAACTGTTTATTCATTTGCTTTTTTGATACATCCGTGCCACGTTTTCCATGGTCTGATGTTTTTGCTTTTGATTCATTGTAAATTAGAAAATTTATTTTTGACTCCAGATTTTTTTCTTGTAATGAAGATGAAAAGTACAATCCTAGTATTTGACTTTTTTTTTTCCCTTTTCATTTTGTTACCCTTGAACTTAAACACAGTTCTGATTGTTTTCACGTTGTTGGTGAGTTTTGATTTTCCTTACAAATGAGTTCTGTGTCCTTGAATTCTGTATGTAAGGAATATGCGGCTTAGTTAATAGAAGGTGCTGCATTTCCCATGTTCTTAATCTGTAGCAACCAATTAGATGTTTTGGAACTGTAATAGACCAGTAAAAAGGGAACATATAATTGGTTGTTGACAAGGGCAACAACCTTACCAACTATGATGTGCCTGTCCTCCCCAGTCCTTGCCTCTCTAAGCTCAGAGAGCTTTCTACAGAGGAGGCACACTTGTATTTGGTAATTGGTTGTAACATTGCGGCAATGACTTAACTCCTGCAGTCCAGAAGAAAGCCAGCATCTGTGTTAGATGCCATGTTTCTTGCGGCGGGGAAATTATTATGAGCTTCAGGGACCAAAGTGAGGTATGTAACTATAATGATCTCAGAGTTTTGGGGTATGAGAATGGTAAGTATTGTTTGTGTTATGGGGTGGACATGACCTTTAAACAAGCCCTAATGTTTGTCCTATTCACAAGCTGTTTTTAAGAATATCTGGATACTAGTTCTACCCAAAAAGCCAAAGGATGTACAGAGATTTGCCTTTACTATTACTATTTTGCAGCAACCAATCTGCTGGCATCTTTTTTTACTGTTCTACTGCAGTTTAAAATAAAGTTACCATCTGGAAGGTGCAGAATAATAGCACAAGCAAACTTTGCACCTCTTAGTTAATAAATTCCATTTGTGACTTAACACTGGGAAGTGTTGCATGTGGCATTAATAATCTGTTCCTCATAACACAATTGAAGGAGAATAAAAGGAAAATTTGAAAACTACCTAATTCTTAAGTTAAATATTTTAACCAACCTCCTGAATTAGTTGATAGAACTGGAGAGCTAATACCACCCATTTTACCAGCTGTGCTCCTCCATCTGCTTAAAAAAATTAAACCCCTGGCAGCCAATCACAGATGAAAGAAGCTTTGCCCATGAGATTTTGGGGCTTAGAAATGTCGTCTCTAAAGGTGCCCATACATTTATCAGACTTTCCTTCAATGTTACCAATGTTTGATTGCAAATCATTATCCGGCCAGGAACGGGGCAAGGTAAGGAACAAAAGATGAAATGATTGGCCTAGTATATTGGAAGTCCATTCTGCAATGTCAGAGGAGATCTGTTAAGATAGTAAGCTTTAGAAGAATAATTATTTTTTGTCTTAACTTGGCAACATTTTCTTTTTTCTCTACTATTGGGCTTTTAGGCTCCTCTAAGACCGTTTGTTTGTACTGTCAGGGCGATGCAAAATAGTTACTAGCACTTTGCAATGCACTGAAAGCTGCTATAGGCATATTGCACCGGGGAGCTGATAGTGGCTCTTGGTGAATCACTCTGTGTGTATCCTCCATTGCTTTTGTAAGCTGTTATATACAGTGATGTCCAACATTGGAGGGAATAATCATAGTTTTTGCCTTTGTTATTATTTTTTCAAGCAAGAAAACATTTGTTGGTTTAGGGCTACTTGTATGATATTTGTTGAAAGGAACTCCCAACATTCCATCAGCAGATTCCAGATTGTCAATACAACCTAAAAATTGCTTAGATTGAGGAATTTAGTTGATTCCTAAGTAGGGTTCCCTAATATTTAAGGTTGTAATCGGTCTAGGTTGAAGCTTCCATTATATTTGATAATCTACTTCCTTCTGGGAACAATGAAATATTGAACTTATTAGTAAACTTGTATAAAACCAGAAGTGATCTTTACTTAAGATAAAAGAAAACAAAAAACATTAAGAAAGGGAAAGTAATTTGGAGTTGATCTATAGTTGTTGGTTTTGGAGCATATTGGGTGTTAAAATGATTGATTTTAGAAGTAAAAAATCATTTGAGCGTTTGGATTAGCGTTCATTAATTTTACTAATTACATAGCGAGAAAAACAGATGTTTTGTTAGGTGAAGATCAGACATTAATTGCAGGTCCTACCTCTCAAACTAAAAATAGTGTCAATATGTTTTCCATAAAATTCATTTGAGCTAGTGAGACAGACGGAGGCAGTGAAACTGTTTTTTTTCCACCATTTTTTTTTTTCAGAGGAGATGTTTAGGCGAAAATATTTTTCCTGACTTGAGGTCTGTACAAATGTTAGATAAATATCATATGGAGTGAATATTTAAGCTGGGTGCAGGAGAAAGGACTGTCAGTCGCGGCAATAGTGGGCGTCAGGAGAAAGGACTGTCAGTCACGCCAATTGTGGGCGTGGCCAACAGTTTGCCGCAACTGAGCATGCGGTCCACAGAGGGTTGCACGATCGACCCTGGTTTTCAGACGTGTCCAATCGTCCTTTCAGATGAATGGACGGTCGCGGCTGAAAACTCATGCAATTATATTGGGCTGATTGACGGATACACTGAACTGTCAGCCGATCGGGCCGAAATATTGCATGGTGCGTACCAGTCATGCTCTGTACTATGGAGAGGAGGGGGAGCAACCTTGAGACTTCTAACTTTTTCACAACAGTAATCAATCCGGCAGCATTGATCACTTAACAAAGTTTACTAACTTTATCAAACAAATTGGTCTAATCTAGATCTGTTGAGCACTACAGAGCATGTGCCTGTAACGCAGACATTTAGCTGGGGGTTTACCCAGCTAAGGTGGGTTGTGGGAGCTGACCCCTAGTACTCACAGTTTGTTTTCATAAATCACCCAATGGCCACAGTAAAGGGAGAGGTGAGACACAGCTTGTTGCATGTTTATGAATGTGCTCTGTCTATTGGGATAATGTGGTCTGGAGACTTAAGTTCTTCTTTAAGCACTTCAAGGAGAATTTAAGTTTAATAATACATTACGTTTAGCTGATTGCATATGCAAGATCAATCTTAAACATTTTTTCTCTAGGGTTTAAGATTGCTAATGAAATATCTGATGCAACCTTTTTCCTGTTTTTGATTTGTTGGTTCCTATACATGCGCATTGAAACCGTTTTAACATGTAAAATAAACGTTAATGTAGAAATTGGTGGACTTGCCAATCTGGGGAGTCCTAGTTTACCATAATATGCTGTTCCACTTGCTTTGGCTGGATCCATGTTTCCAGCTATAAAGGAGTTAATGTGAGATCTTATTGCTCTGATTAAAAAAAGAGAGATAATGTAAGTTGGAGCAATCTGTTCTGCATGCTCACCATGCTATCATTTATTTCAATACTGTATTTCAACAAGCAAAAGCCTCTGATGATGTGCATGTGCTAAGTGCATAGATTTACTGCTGCAGTTTGAACATTTTTAAATTAAAATATATCGCTCATTCTGAAAATATTGATTTACACATCGCTGTGTCAATATTAAATCTAGCAAATTTTCCAATAAGTTAAAAAGATCTGGCAGGTCAGGTGAAATGTACTGAGTTGATTTGATTTTATTTATGTGTGTGTTCATCCATCTCTAAAGTTAATGTTATGGATTTATTTTTATTTTTTTAAGAGTATTTTAGGTATACAGAGAAATATAAAATGTACAAATATGAACTGAAAATCTTATATTTAGAGGGATTTATTAGATGTTTGGCCTCTAGCCAATATGTGTGCGGGGCCTGTTCGCCTTTATTTTCACTCCGATAAATTGAAGACCTATTCACAAGCCAAACACAGAGATGTTTATTATAGAGTTGTACCAGGTACATTTCACAGAATTGTTCACACCATTTGTTGATTTTCTCTTAAGCTAGGTACACACAGTACAGATAAAGCCCTGAGTCATTCAGAATGACTTGTACAAGAATCTGTGGCAATTATGTACCCTGGAAAGTCCCAATTAGCATATGACAGCCAGGCTGTGACATGGATAACTAGGACTTTCCAGTGGTTGGTTGTGTGCGGAAAAATTTGCGTTGGTTTCGTCCGCAACCAATGCCGGTCACCCATTTTGTCCGTATCGGACTTGCTGGTAAATCACAGACGATCGTGTGGTTCCCTAAGTGATCGCACTATCGGTCTCGGCAACTATTGTCGCAACTGACAGTGATTTGCCCTGCTCAGCCGGGACAAACAAATCCCTTTGTGTATACCCAGACTAGCTGAAGTAACCCAGTAAAAAATTATCTGATTGGTTTCTGCAAATAAATTTCACAGGAGACCGTTTGCACTTCTTACCGCATCATTTTCTTTGATGGAGAATTTTTACTCTACCAGTTATCTATCTCCAGTTTGTACCTTAAATGGTTGGGTTGTTTAGGTTTGAAGTGCTAATAAGTATTCAGAAACATATACAGCTTTCTGCAAATACTGTTAAAGCTTCTTAAAAGGAAACTGTGATCCAAAAATGACTCTAGGTAAGTTGACAGGAATTGCTTTTTGCAGGTCTAAAGATCTTTACATTATTATGTGTGATATGGTAGATTCCCTGAACTTCCTGCTTCGAAACCATGTGACAACCCCTCTTCCCTGTGTCTCCTCCTTTTAAAAAAAGACACAAATTTACACACATTCCCTGCTTTGGGCTGCTCCTCCTGTCCTCCAGTCACTGTAACTTACCGCAGATTAGAACCTCTTACCCCCTAACTTTCTGATCAGTGATTTTTTTTTTAAAGGAGGTTGATGGCTCATTTTAAAGTTTGGAACCTGGGGCCTTTCATTTAAAATCAACTTGTTTGCAGATTACAGTTCCCCTTTAAAGTCAAATTTTAGTTGTAGATAAAGGGGATGTCCACTACAAGTACACATATTCTTATTCCAATAACGGAGAAGGAGAAGTCCAGCAGAAATACATATGCTTTTAAAAATAAGAATAATTTCATTGCCCAAACTAGGGAAGGTAAAAGAGTGACTTCTTAAACCAATCAGAATCACATTAAAACTTATCACTGATACTTAAAGGACAACTCCACCCTCATAAGAACATCTTTTGAAAAGAATGTCCCCTTAAAATATGTTGATATATCATAGTTTGTCCTATGAATTCATTGATGTATGCCTGCTATGCTTCTGGATGCCTCATGGAAACTGAGCAATTTTGAAACCTGTACTGAGCCTGTACTGAGCCAGGGCATGCTCAGAAGAGACAGACAGGGGATTAACATTCAGTCATTGGCTGTGATGTCAACTGACAAATCCATAACTGACAGTTACTAACTGGAAGAAACAGGAAGCAGAAACAGGGGAAACAGGACATTGTGCAGGATTTCAGGTTAGACTTATATATTTCAGAATTCAAACTATTACAGTTTAGGGTTGGGGGGTGATTTACCTGTATATAAGTTTTCACTTTGGGGCTGGACTTGCCCTTTAATTGTTTTTGTTACATTTGACCAGAGTAGAGCCAATAATGTACTGGCGTAAAAATAGTTTAGGAGACTTTCTAACTAATCACTTCTGGAGATTTATTGTACTGACAGTAAAAATACTTACTTAGCTTCACCAAACAATTGGTTGTTAAAACATCGTGTTTTTACTAAACAGGAAAGGACATACAAAGCATCGTTTTTTAAAACACTTCTAAGAAATATTGCATTCAGCTTATGCTGTCTTCAGTAAGCTGGGTGATTGGTCGTCCCTTAATATCGTCCATGCCACTTTTGGTCAACAGACTACCAGTCAGTCGGATTGTTAAATCTGTCAGCAGTAATTATCTATCCAGAATCGGCCCATGTGTATAAGCTCTTGCTCCCCTTTGTGGAAGCAATACACCTTTTGCTTTGCCTACAATTGGTCAAAGGATCGTGGAAAAATTAAACCAAACAAAACTTGTTTGGTGGGGGTTTTGATTTTCAAACATCTGGAAGGCCAAAGGTTGGAGGTCCCTGCTTTAAACAATTCTTCCCTCTGGCAAGCAGTGTATGTATGTATAGTTTATTTAGGGCCACTTGGGGATGCAGCGCTGTACAGTAAATTCCTTGTGTCCTATACCATGGTCATCCCAGCAGAACATGCATTCTGTTTTTTATTTTTAAACTAAACAAAATGACATCTTTTAATGCAAAAAGACCTTGATGTTTAGTAATGTGCTAATGTATACTACACGGAATTATTTAAGTTTCTCATTCAAAAAAAAAAGGAAAAAGGTATGGGTCTGGTTGTATACTCGCTCATCTGCTTAATCCTTCTTCGCACAGCATTGTCAATACTCATCTAATTCCATTTTAACAACAGTAATTGGCTGATGGAGTTGAAGATATAGATTTGTTTTCCTGATGACTCCTTGACTTTTTTTCCTCTGGTAATACTAATAGAATTCCAAATCCTTGCTGGTGCGATGGTGTCATGAGTAGGTCAACAGTCATGTCAAGGTCCTATTGGAAACTTCATAGCGAACATCTTAATTTAGACTTAGCTTTTCAGTTTTGTCTTGTGTGTGCATTTGCTAGTAATTCTTTCACGTCTCAGTCATTCCATTATGCCACAATTCATTTACTATACTCGACAATAGCTCTGCTACAGTATTGTGTTGCTTTGTGCATTCATATTAAACCAGAGAGACTCTGCTGCCTTTGCGCCTTGCTCTACAGATGTCAGGAGAATGGGTGTCACAGTTTTGTGTTTTTCAAAGGTGGAGCTTAGATACTTTTTAATTACTCTGATCTTTGATCAATAGGTATGATATTGCCAGCTTTAGATGTCGCACAGGTAAATGTTTTACTCTTAATTGCTGCTAGAGATGTTCGAAACTGTTGAGTTTCGTTTTCGAAATTTTTGGAAAGTTCGAGTTTCGATTTTCGAAAATAGTCTACTTTCGATTTTCAAAAATCTACTTACGATTTTCGAAAATCGTCGATTTTCAAACATCATCTACTTTCGATAATTATCTACTTTCGATTTTTGATAATCATCTACTTTCAATTTCGATAATCATCTACTTTCGATGTCGAAAATTATCTACTTTCGATTTTGATAATTATCGAATTTTCGATAAAATTCAAAAACTCAGGAAAATCGGGTTTCATAAATTCCGGGAGTTTCCGAAAGTTTTGTCGGGACTTCGAAACCCTCGGATTCGATTCGAAACTGGGTTCTATTTGAACCCACAGTACATCTCTAATTGCTACCAGACAGATTCTACAAGAGCCTATGTTGGCAGTTAGGAAGGACAAGTTGGCCAAACCCCTTACAAATCAAAGAGAATCAATACATCCTTTTTCATGGAATTGCCAGTGGTTCTAGACACATTTATTGGCCAAAAGGACATAAAGGTGTAACTTTTCATGTTTCCATCCACAATTCTGGAAGTATTACTTCCTTATTTCTTTGATTTATTGAGAAATGCTACTTTGTGTCTTAAGTGTGTAGAGTACCTTTTGTATTAATAGGAATATTCTGTGGGGGGGCTTTCCAGCTCTTTAAACTCAACCTGACCCTAAGCTCTATAGCTCCTGCATTTATATTCTGTAAATTCTAATTGGATGGAAATTAGTGTATTTTAAAGGCATATACTTAACCTTATTTATATTTACATTGTATTAATGTAGATGGATTTTTTTCCCAAATTGCTTAAATTGCCCCTAGGTTTTGTCTGTTTCGTATTTTTTTTTGTGTCCATACCTAGTTCTGTAATGAGTAAGAACTAGGGATGGCCGTTTCACAGGTCCGAACCCGGATCCGCCGTGGATTTATCCCGTTCGCGAACGGCGGATTTTTCCGGATTTTCCGCCTTCCAAACTTCCGAACTGCGGATTTCTCGTATTTTCGAAAATACGAGAAATCCCGTAATTTCGGGAATTTTCGAAAATACGTTATTTTCGAAAATGTTTGAAATTGAAATCTCGTAATTTCGAGGATATTTTTCATTTTAATGGGTCCGCTCGAGGATCCGCGAATTTTCAAAAAAATTCGAAAATCTGCGAGCGGACCCATTAAAATGAAAAATTTCCTCGAAAATACGAGAAATCTCGTCATTTTTCGAAGTTCGGACATCTCTAGTAAGAACGTAAGTAAGTCACAATATAATTTAAATGATATAATCAGGCAACAGTGAGTGTTATTCCTGTATTTCAGAGAACTTGAGTCTTTCATGGCAAGTTTTGCTATTACTGTCCATACACTAAGAAATTTACCTCTCGACATTGCTGTACAAAATGTGTTTTTGAATGTCCGATTGATAAAAAACAATTTAATATTTTGCTTACACAACAATAACTGCAAAACTGTCTATCCTGGGCATCCTTTGTAATAAGGATAACAGATAGGAGCAGTATACTGGGCAGCTTGTCTTCTTTCAAATCAGTAATGTCAGCCCTCCAGATGTTTGAAAAAGCTACAACTCCCAGCATTCTGGCCAGGGAATGCTGGGAGTTGTAGTTTTCATACATCCGGAGGGCCGCAGGTTTGGCTTCCCTGCTCTAAATCCTCATTCTTATACAGCTGGCATTATTCTGTCCCTAGATTAGGTTGCTTCCAGTTAATAAAAGCTTGTCTGCCTTTAAACATTAATGCTTTTTAGTAATATCCACAGCTATACATCAGTTTATAAATAGATTGAATTTTCCTAGTTTTATTGCCAAATGAAAGCTATTGTAGTTGACAAGTCGTGAGGTTCGGTATCTTGTCTTTCTCGCCTTCTTTTATTTGCAACCACAGAAGGTTTTTGCCAAAATTAAATAAATAAGCACAGTAGATTTGACACTACAAATTAATTATGAAAGGAAAGACAGATTTGCACTCAGGCTAGAATTAGTCCACCAGTACAAAACGCTAGCAGTCACCTTGACACTGTTTCTGTATTCTCAGGCAAAATGTTGTAACTTTGAATATTCTATGCAAAATTTCTGTCCCTTCTTAAAAAAAAAAAAACTCCTTGGTCTGAAGTATGGCAGCTTTGGCATGGGGGTGCAGGAAGTACTGGTGTGTGCCCCCCTTCCTATGGTGGGAGTCTTTAAAGGAGAACTAATGTCCGAATAGCACAGAGACTTCTGATTTAAAATAATTAAACAAAGATCCAGCAGTTGAAAGTCTATCCTCGTTCCAGTGCCACTCTAACCTCATTCTTTGTTGTCAGATATGGCTAAAATGTTCTTGCCTGTCTAAATAGACGTTTTCATATATAACTCATAACTTTTTGAATACCACTCCTCCCTTCTCTTGTCAGTTGCTGACCGTACTGCTATCAGTCCACGTCAATTTAATACCATCCAGAAATGCAACAGGCCACTCTTAAGTTGCAATATTTTCAATTTTATTCACCCATCTGTGAGGTTCATCTCCGGCAACGTTTCGGGTGGACCTCCACCCTTTATCAAGCCTTGATAAAGAGGGGAGGTCCACCTGAAACGTTCCCGGAAAGGATCCTCACAGATGGGTGAATAAAATTGAAAATATTGCAACTTTTTGTTAAAGTCCCCCGATCCTTACTTACCTTCCCTCTTTCCTCTGCCACACTGTTCCGGCCCTCTGCTTGCATGGAATTGCAAGCAGGGGGGCGGGACCGGCAGTAGCATCCGTGATTGGCTGAGAGGCAGCCAATCGCGGTCGCGGCTGCCGGGAGTTCTGAACAGCGGAGGAGAGAGGGCAGGTAAGTAAAGATTAGGGGACTTTTTTGCAATAATATTAATGCGGTTGGGGCTGGGGGAGTATGCCCTACCGCATACCCAAAGGTTTTAACGTTAGGGGGAGGGAGAGAAAAACAGGAGGGGGGGGGGGCTGCAGTGAGCATGCCTCAAACCATGGCGAGATTGAGGCAGACTCAGACACAGAATGAGTCACACACTGCTTCTACACAGCAGTTTCCTGGACTTTGGAGGGACACAGCAGGGGAACCATTTTGAGCATAAATGTATAGATTGTTTTTAAACTTCTTAATGTGGCCAGTAAGGGGTTAAATTTTAGTTTTGGGGGTGGACATGCCCTTTAAGTGAGGTCCACTGTTTACTTATTTTTGCACCATTTGCAGACCTGGTATCACATATTTCTGCCAAAACATGGCAAATAAAATTCGATTTGCTTCTGTCCAAGTAATAATCTATACATTTATGCTCACATCCTTTAAAAATGAAAGGGAACTTTGATGTGTGTGACCATAATGGTACAATAATACCTTGGAATGTCTTTTATAAATAACCTGTTATGGTGAGCTACAAACTACCACCATCTTATTTGAAAAGTAGCTTCTGCAGGACATGGCATAAGTAGAAGCATAAGAAGAAGGATAAACACGAGGCTGTCAAATTTAGACACTGCTAATGATCCTTAAAAAGGTTTGTGAAATGTCTGAAAGTGCGTAATGTGAAGTTCTTCTAAATGTGGAGATATGGAAACTCGAGCGAAGGGCCTTTTGTTTGGTTCTTTCGTAGTGAGATTTTCTCCAGATCTCTTAAACCATCAGGTGGCGCCCTACCTAGTGATCTTTTTAATTTACAGAAGCAGAAGGGCTTGGCAATTACATCCCTGGTCAGTGCATCACATCTTTCCTACTAGATGATGAATTGCAAATAGCTGGACTCCATGCACCACAATAAACTCAAATAAATCTTCTATATGGGATAATGACACGATGAGAAGACTGGCAGCTATAACAAGGCTGCTGTTGTCACCCACTTTATAGTAGACTTGATATCCATCATTATCAGCTAGGGCTAGCTCAAGTTGGACAAGAAGGTCCAAAGAAAGATGAGTTGTTTGCGCTGAAGCGTCCAGTAGGTCCCATCTGGCACATAGTAAATGGGATTTTTTTCCCTGTTCAGTGGACCACAGCTGTCCATCATTTAAGTCACATGTCTGATCACTTCATGCTGGGGGACAGTAAAGATTACACAGTTCAGTGTTGGTATTTAAAACAATGCAAGTTGTTAACCTTTGTTTTAAGATTTGAGCACCTGGTAATCAAAATCTGTTATCTTTTTATTCTGATCTCTCTATTACGGTTTACAACAGTCGGGAGAAAAAAACATTGATTATGTCATGTAAATATATTATAATCACACATAATTACACAGCAGTTGGAGAGTCTGTGCTTAAAGGGAGCTAAAGTCTCCAGACAGCATTGCCCCCATAGACCGCTAATGTGTAGTGCAAAAATGAATGCAGGGAGGGGGTTTACATTGGGTGCCTGTAATGTTAATACAAAATGGAGCAGCCCGGGGAAAAACCATGCTAACCCAAAAGAAGAATCTTACAATATAAAGGTTTTCTGGGAAGAAAAGCTTTCATGTTAGGATTCAAAAAATGTAAGTTTAGTTCTCTTTTAATATCCTATAACACGATACCTTCACACTTAACATAAAGAAAACGGAAAACTTTTTGGCTCCTTTTAATCTTGATAATTAATAATGTTCAATTTTAACCTAACAATATATTAGAAATATTCCAATTAACCCTATGATGTACAATAGATAAAAATGGATTTTTACCAATTATAGAGTTAAGTGACACTTTGACTTCGGCTGTATAGTGGGTATTAAAAAAGTATTACCGATATTAAGCTATGGCATGGACCATTCAAAACATTAAGGCAAAGTTTTCCAAGCACGTCCGATCCATTTTTCTCTCAGATTTCTGTGATGTTTTAGTTTTGGTGGCTGATCATGTCGACATATCAGCCCATGTGTACACAGCCTTAAAGGAGAACTAAAATACATTTTTTGTAATCCTAATGTGAAAGCTTTTCTCCTCAAAACACCTATATATTGTAAGATTCTCTGGTTAGTTGTGTATGTTACATGTAAGTAATAGATTCTATAGCTAAGAAGGATTCCATGTTGTTGCCAGTACAACCCACAGCTTATGTAGTCTTCAAAGATCCACGCCCCCTGACCCCAGTATTCACTGTCTCTATGCACAGAGTATATTCTATACAGATGTCTCCACACCAATACAGAAGTCCCTGATAAGACTTTGAAAGCTGCTTGTTACCATACAGTTTATTTACCAGTCAGAGTGAATTGCATACAGCTTTCCAGGGGCAATACAAAATAATCAGCAGGTGCAGCAAAGGGAGAGGTGTGACGCAGCATGTTGTATGTTTGTGAATGTGCTATATCTATTGGAACAATGTTGTCTGGATACAAATTTCATCCGTTCAGATTATTTATCTAACTGGAGCTATTTTTGTTTAAAAAGTGTCAAACATTTTTACTACTTCACAATCTTACAGCTTTTACTTTTTTCTTTTTAATCTTTGCTCTCGATCAACAGTGACTTCTGTGGAAGTGACACACTCTCCCCACGTCACGTGTTCTGTGTATGGCTAACAGGGTTGGTCATAAAAGATATTAAGGGTTGGTCATAAAATATATTTATCCTGTGTCCCTATGAAAAGTTGGGGTTTTGTAATCTGTTTAGAGAATTGTGTAGTTGGGCTATTTTCCTTCATTTCAATAATCTTATTGGTTAAAATCTGTGAGTTGTCCACCTAACCACTCCCCCAAATGTCACATCCACACACCTGGAAAGCCCAAGCCCCACCCATCGTGGGACTTTGCATCGATTACCAGGACTCTGGGGCAGACCTGATCTGAAGGTTTACAAATGTGTCACCAACTCCCAAGACATAAATTAATAATGGCTGGTATAGACAGGCTGTTATTTTGTCCTAACCAATTACTCCAGGCTGATATATTGGTTGGATCTGTTGTGATATCAGATTCTGAAATCCAAATGTTCACACATACTGGAAAATTACAGATGATGGTAAGGTCTCCAGTACACTGCACAATCTTTTGAGACAAAATACTGACATTGACCACTTTCATTTGTACCAACAGACTACCAATTAGTGTATCAATCAGTACAAATGTTTGTCAGGATTAATGTGTAACTGTATACTAAGAACTTTCAGACTGTGTATTTGAGAAATAAGGAAGAAGAAAAGAAAGAAGGCTGAGGGCTCCACTGCTTTGACAGCTTATAATAGCCTTCTAAAGGACTATTTTATACCTTGATTTTAATTGCCTTTGAATTTGTTTACTTGAGCCTCGTACACACGTCCAATGGCATGACGCATACACATTCAAGACTATCGTCCAAAATGGGCCTTCATCTTGGGCTTATCTCCCACTCTGGTGTTGTGCCTTGCCCATGACGTTTGATGTTTATTGACCCTTAGCCTGCTAAGTGGTTATTTGTTTATTTTATTTTTTGTTCAATAATAAAGTCTTTTTGTTATGTTCCTCACCTTGGCACCCACCCTTTAACAATTGGTATTACTAAAGCTTGGTCATACACTACAAACCTGTGATGTTCCACGTCATTAGCACAACTGTCTGGCAGGTTTAGAGTAGACCTTCAATCACAAAATGAATGGGCCAGGTCAGGGAACATTGCAGCAATGTCGGTAGGTAAAACTGCTGGAAGGTTAGACTGCATTTAGATATTGAATAGATTCGGACAGCAATTTAATCTTATGTTTGTACTTTGGCTTAGGTAGCACAAAAATAAAGCATCCATTATAGATATAGCACAATGGCCGTGTGCAACATTTATATTGGCAGTTTAGTAATAGGAGGTAGTTCCCTCCAATCAGCATTCTGTCCCTATGGCTAATTTTACACTGGGAAACTCATAGCAACTGGTTGCTTGCCAGACTCCTAGATGATTAATTCCGATGACGATATTGTATTGGTCATTCTCTCAGTGCAGCATTATGTTAATGGTGGTATGGGACAGAAAGAGGAAGGATAAAGTAATAATCACTATATACCGACAGCAAATAATTAAAAACAATAACAAAAAAAAAAAAACAGGATTGACAATGGGACCCAAGCCAACAATTAGGAACAGAAAGTGAATGCAAGGATGAGATATGTGTCAGGTGCAAGACATTCTGTTACATGATAATTGTTTTGGATCAAAAACATAAGAGAATTGAAGGGGAAAAGTGTCAGGTTAGGAAAAAAAAACACTTTACAGCCTTTCTATTCTATTCATATAATCCAATAATGCCATAAAAAACAAGGTGTCATTGTGCCTTAAAATAAATCAGGTGAATTTAATTCAAAGATGTCCTCCGAGCCTTTCATTTTATTTATTTCAGCCATTTATTTGTTAATCTGATCTAATTAACGTGAAATTCTCCCGGTGCTTGAAACTTTCTAGACCCTGATCTTATATGTGGGGTTTTGAGCCTTTATGACGCACCATCATTCATTTATTCTCCCTGTCATTTCAGTATAAACCTCTTAGCCCGAAGGCAATAGACCCATGCAGATTCTCGTGCATATTAGTGTCTTGACGGAATAACGACTTTCAAATTAAAAGCCGCAGCATATTGTATTTCATCTCTATAGACCTAACTTCAAACAGCAGTAGCCTTCTGAAAATATATGTCAAGAGCACGGTTTTCTCATATCGGAATTTGGCCAATTTGTTTTCAGACAGAGAGCTGTTTCAGACCTATTTTTGGAACCCCTCTGTGGCCTGACCATACGTTCCAACATAATTTATGGTTGCTCTGCAGCATATGGACTTTTCATCATTGTCCAGCTGATATCCTCCGTTGGACATAGATATTTCCCTCCCTGAGGCAGGTGACACAGACTGATTTTCACTGCAAATGCTTTTTTTTTTGTCTTCCTTTCTTTCTTCCCTTGGATGAATTTTTATTTTTTAAACTGTAAAATTGATCTGCTTAATATGTTTATGCTCTTAAATAAACCGGAGTATTCATTTTGTGCCTTAAACAATATATTTGCCCTTTACTAACCAGATGCCCAATTAAATAGTAGGGTCTTTATTTTTTCTTTGATGGAGCTTAAATGAAAAAGGCGTAGCTTATTGGTTCTCTATAATAGAATTTTAATTTATAGTAATGGATGCAGATAAATAAAATACATTTCTTTGAAATACAATTTATCTTCCCTGTCCCCTACACTTCATTATTTACCTTCTTGAGATAGAGGTAATGTCAGCAGATTTGGGCAACTGTTCTGAAGAGTTTGGAGTTACTCAATTACGTTTTCTAAACAAGTTTTGACACTGGTGGATTAAGCATCAGTTTTTAGGTATAAGTCCGTAAAATGTTGTTTGGGCCGAGGCCACACTGAACGCCTGTTGGAGCCCACTTGCAATTAAATCATTTTCATTTTTGGAGACCGGAGGGAGCATGCATATTGCACCAAATACAGATATCACATTTGCTCCAAACAACTGATCGCAGCACAAATGCCCACAATGCACCTAGTGTGGCCAGACCAATCGGATCACGCTTAAAAGCACACTATTGTGGCTTAGCCCTGTAGTTTCCTCTTTAGATCTATAGTATTTCAAATGGGCAGATGGAGTCTAAAACTTTTTTAGTGCTTGCTATGAATTAATGTTTATGTTTATTTTAAGAATTTGCAGCTCTGGGTAATGCAGGAAAGTGGCAAAAGGGAACTTGATATAAAACAATGCTAAAGGGCATGTTCACCCTTAAAAAAAAAAAAGTTGACTTGTCCGTTATCTTCCTGCAACCCCAACTTCTATTTTTATCAGTTTATTAACCAGATATTTAATAAGTTCTCTTCCATTCTGGAAAAAGTATATACCTCCTCCCTCTGCTCAGTGAGCTTTTTATTAGCTGGTGCATGTGCAGAGGAGGCAAGCAGCGGAAACTGCAATCATTGCCAACAGTCACAACCTTAATTGACTCCAAGGAGGGAGCCAGCTTGCTCTACCAGAATGGGGAAAATAATAATCATTTGGGTTAGTATTGCATCTTATAACGGGTTAAATTTATCACTAAGGGTTGGATGTAGGTAACTTGACAACCAATTTAATTGTTAGCCTCCATAATTTATATTGGTTGCATAGTGTTTTTTTGTCAGCCAGCTATAGTTTGAGGTCTCTGGGTTGCAAAAATTAAACCAACCCAACATCCCTTTAGCCATGATGTAAAATTAACCCAAAGCCTTTGTAATAATAAAGGTACACATTAAATACTCTCCACCTTGTAGAAATTGCAGATTCTTTCTTCCTGATCATTTTTGTGGACCACAATAAGTGTTCGATTCTGGGAGGGTTTTACTTATAAATGGCTCTTCACAGACAAGGAAACTTGCTTATTTCATGTGCGACTTCTGCAAATTAAATGGAATATTATATAAACAAACTGTTATCTCCCGCCATCATTCTCAATGCATTGAAACTCTTACGAGATCGCTTTGCTATAAAACCTTCCCTAAGTACATAAAGGCTCTAATCGTTAGACTTTTTATTGCCACTGACAAATACAGATCCGCAAATTGCCTTGTTTCAGATTTATTATGTATTACTCCAGAAATTCTATAAAGATCAAAGAACTGATTACAATGTTGACCTTTGCATTAACTCATCTGAATTTAAATTCAAGTGTTTGATTTGGGAAAATAAGTCCATTTATCATAGGTCTGCTTCTGAGGGGATTATGCATCCTTAATTGGGATTGTTCAGACCAAATTTATTTATTGAAGGCAGCTGGAATATTGTTTGTAGGACAAGAGGAACAAAAGTTTGCCCTGCAGTGGTGATGTTTATGTTATGACTATGGCTGTTTAGTCCCTTTGCAGGGACTGAACTTATCAGGATACTGGGTGACACGTAAGCCTGAAGTGCAACAGTGGGAAAAGCTTTTAGTTAGTGTGCGGAATTACTCTGGAAACAGACTGTCTGACCTTGGGATAGGAATGCAAAATGTTGTTTTAACAATTGGGTCTTTTCAATGAATAAACTGCAGACCCAGACTATTACCAGATTACTGCAGTTGTAGTTTAAAGGGCATGTCCACCCCCAAAACTATCTTTTTATATGTATTTGGCCAAAAGAAATGATTAAAAACAAGCTTTACAGCTTGAAAATCGGTCCAGCGGTTCTAAAGTTACTCACATATCTTGCTAGTAAAATCCTGCAGCATGGAGCAGATCAGCAATTCACGCAGGCAGGTTACGTCACCTCGCCTCTGTTCTTTTTATGTTCTCGCGCATGTCCGTTGCATACTTTCGGCGAGCACAGAGGAAGTCGCATTGTTCACATAACTAACCCCTTGATCCCGCCCTCTTTTTGGAAACAACCAATCGGCAGCCATACAGGATTGTGTACGGAAGAGACTTTATTCACACGCTGCAGCAGCTCTGCTCTGTTGATCCAGCTGCTTCGAGATTGCTGGTTTCTGGTTGGCTTGCGCGTTGCAGACTACACGCGAGAGGAGGGAATGGGATTTAGTTTTTTTACGCACCAGCGCGGGGTCACTGAACGTCGCGGGAGAGAAATGTTCAAACGGAAATGCAGGCTTGCTGTGTATCGCACTAAATATGGAGTGAAACAGGAAGGGCTCCTAAATACACATGGAGTCCCACCCTTTAATTAATTAACCCTAATAGGAAACCACAAAGCAGACAAAAATGAGATGAAACAACAAAACCAAAACAAAATTATCCATTATAAATCAACATAATACAGTGTACTGTTCTTGCATTACATACTATATAAACTGTACATATACAAAACTAAATATAACAAAGCAATAAAGGACTCAAAACCTGATGCTGATTTAAAGCATTTTTGTTAGATGTATATGACACACTATGATTCCATGATTAAATTTTTTGTCTAAACAGAAACAAAATATATATATATAATAATAAAGAATAACAAAATAATATAACCAAAACACAATGTTGTAAATTATTATTGGGATAAAATAATGTCGGTCTCCTACCCAACAAAACCAGTAATGTCAAAGGTGCTGTTTAAACCAGAGGGTGATCTGGTGCGCAGGACAAAAAAATTTTAACCCAGAAAGGTGGTTAATTAGGCATAAGGTGTATTTCCTTTGTATTTGCTATTTACAATAATACAAATATCTTTATTTCAAGACTGCAACACACCTATGCCTGCAAGGTGTCAATAGGCTCTTAGCTCACCTGGAAACGGTGGCACTGGAGAGTGTTGGGTATGCAGGTACCCTTTTTAATTGCATTTATTTTAAGACGTTCTTTTTAAATACTAGAAATTGGTTCCCTTTAGCATGAAAAATGTCGGATCCGACGGTATCGGGGCTTTATCGTTACTGTGGTACGTTCTTTCCCGAACGAGGCGCGGCCGCCGAACGATCGGGTCGGCCGTACGCTCGTTCGGGAAAGGCCGAAAATTCCACGGCCGCGCTACACTCCCTATAGGAGTCTAGCGCGGCCGATGGAAACACCAGTCCCGAGCGTTCTCCCTATAGGGAGAACGCTCGGGACTGTGTGTATGCAGATCTTTGAAAGATGGCAGACAGGATCTTGTAGATCCTGTCTGTCATCTTTCAGAAATCTGTACTGTGTGTACCTAGCTTTAGTGCTCTTTAAAGTCACACTAACCCTAACTGATTATGTACCTGATTATATTGCAGTGAACACCAAGCAGCTTTTTATGATGAAACATGATGTAGAAAGTGGGAGGTAATATAGAGATCCATATAGATTCTATATATATTTTTTTTTTTACATCAACCCGAATAATTGTTAGAAGTGTGGATAAGGACAGGCAGAAAGCTGCTTTGTGCTATGGTTCCGTTAGTCTAATAATCAGGGCTTACGCCAGGTCACTGTGTCACATCCCAGTGGTGTCTGCTGAGATAGAGGGTTATCTCAAATGTCAGCTAAATAACCCTGCGAGCAGTTTTCGGAGCAAGCAAGATAATGGGGCTGAATGTTGAAATGAGGGATTTCAAGATACTGATACATTTCAGAACAAAGGAATGTTGTATCCATGTACCAGCCTTTCAGAATTATTAGGGATTTAAAGAACCCAAGTACAATGGGCAAGACAAAGTGAAACAGACCTTGCACAAAATGTGTTTTAAGAAAGCTAGATTGTTATATTGTTTTGTTTGCTCACTGTTTCATGTTTTCAGCCATAAAGAAAACCACTTTGTTTATAAGATACCTTTATATGTTTTACTAGAGATAGTTTTGCTTGTTTAAAGGAGAACTAAATCAAAGTTTTTTTTTACCATATAATCTGAAAGAATCCCCCATAACATCAATAAACTGTAAGTGATCACTACAGTAAATAGCAAGCCCCTAAATGTAACACCCTGAATAACTGGATAAGATAACTCTGTGTGTGTGAGTGTGTGCACTGCCTTGCCACACCTACTGCCTTCATTCACATGGTCTCCTGCCTAATACAAACTGTCATAGGATTGGCTAAAGACTACTTGTAGGTGTGACCTGCTGTAACAAGTTCCTGCAGTCGATTAGAACTGGGCATGTTCAAAGAACATAATGGTCAGTGACCACACTGTGCGAAACTGGAATGCTAGGAAATAACAAAAAATTAGAGGTGAGACACAGATTACTGCTCTGTTCTTAGGCATTTGGTGTTTCCATTTATAGACTTGCTTATTAAGCAGTTCTGGATGTGCTGTACTTATTTGTATTTACCCATATTTGTTAGTAATTTCCTGTGTTATTTGTTGGTATTTATCTAACAGTTCTGTTTATCTTGCTAGTGTTAGTGTCCTTAGCAACTAAGAGTCAAAGGTATACTACAGTTATAGAGAAATACTAAGAAATATTGGTTGTAGCGCCTGCTGTCTGCCGAACAGTATATTCATTTCCAATTTCATTTATCTTGTATAGTTACAGTCAACACCAATTATTGGAATGCTTGTAACATTTGGCCAGCCAGCAGAGGCCACTCATAGCCTTTGTAAGGCGACAATGTTTGTTTATCCTATCTATTTTTACTTCTATTTGAACATTTTACCACATATAATGTAATTTCAGCAGATCTTTCATTTGATTAAATACATTGCTATTATATGAAGATCTTAATAGGATATTATGTTAAATTACAAAGTATATACCATATATTATGCCACTATACCAGAACAGATATACATAAGAATATACATAGATATTGGGTGTAATAGTTACACAACATTATGAAGTCTACTGGCCTCTGCTCTAGTTGATCGCTTTTAAAGGAACTTTAAACCAAAAAATACAAGTGTTTGCCATTCGTTTCTATTACCGTATATACTCGAGTATAAGTCGATCCGAGTATAAGTCGAGGTACCTATTTTTACCTAAAAATTTGTGCAAACTGATTGACTCGAGTATAAGTCGAGGGTAAAAATTATCACCACTACTGCCTTCTGATTCTGTGTTGTTTTTAGGCTTTAATTGCCCTTTAAATGGACAGCAGAATTCCCATACATGAATCCCATACAGTAATAGCCAAATCCAGTACCAGTAACCTCCAATTCTTTGTCACTCCAGATGTTTGGAAACTACAACTCCCAGCATGCTTTGTTGCTGGGAGTTTCAGTTTCTAAACATGTGGAGTGGCAAGGTTCAGTAAACTTTTAATCAAGGGCCCTCTGACCCCCATATAGTAAAGGGCCCTCTGACCCCCATATAGTAAAGGGCCCTCTGACCCCCATATAGTAAAGGATTCTCTGACCCCAATAGTTAAAAATGTCACCTGAGAGTTGTAGTTTCAAGCTGTCCTTTGCACTGTACTAGCAGCAGTTTTTTGCCCCAAACTGAGGAGACCCATCAGATTTACAGTAACTAGATGAGCAGTGACAGTGCTGAGTGAGTCCAGCAGCCAGAATACAGGAAGCAGGAAGTGTAAAGGCAGATCAGCTCCTGTAACTTTCTATGCAGGTTAACACACCGCCACCTACTGGTTACTATCTGTAATTGCAGAATTTGGATCTAAATTAGGACTTGACCCGAGTATAAGTCGAGGTTAGGTTTTCAGGCTAATTTTAAAGCCTGAAAAATTCGACTTATACTCGAGTATATACGGTATTCACAGGGAGGTGCGAACGCTTATTCTCACCTCCATGTGAATAATAGTTTGCTCAGGAGACACAGCCGAACTTGCCTTACCTGGCACTCCACTCGCTCCTTCTGATCTGACAGCCGCGTTGCCCCTGTCTCCCGACCACGTGTCTATCTTTGGACGCATGTGCGCCAATACAAAAGATAGAAGCGCGATCGGGAGAGCAGGACAGCGCGGCTGTCAGATCAGAAGGACCCTAATATTAAAAACAACACAAGTTCCCCTGCCTTTGTTACAGTATTGTGGGAAGAAGGTTTTAACTTTTCCTCCCCTGTCTCTCTCTGCATGCTGCACAACTTTCCCATGCTGCTGCAATCAAACGAAGGGGAATTCTGGGGAAAAAAAGGTAGGGGAGGGTTGGGGGATGGTGTACTTTTAAAATAACCCCCCCCCCCCCCCAAAAAAAAAGAAAAGCTTTTTCCTCAGTGGAGATACCCTTTAAAGGTTTCACTCGAAATATAAACTATTCCTTCAATGTCTTGATTGAACCCCGGGAAGTTAAGGAGCTATGCCTTCCCATTCTTCAATCAGTAGCTTAGGAGCTAGGGAGGAAGGTAAGTATATTTACCTTTTGTTTGATCCACTGCTGCAGAGCTTAAAATCTCCGACCACTTCCTGGTTTTCATCCACTATAGCGTGCATTATTGCGCATGCGTGCTATATTGGATTAGAACTAGGAAGCGGTCAGAGATTTTAAGCTCTTCATTGGTGGATTCTGCGTAAGGTAAATATATTTACCTTCGTCCCTAGCTCCTGAGACATTGATTTTAGAGCGAGGCATAGCTCCTTAACCTCCAGTGCTTCAATCAGTACATCAAAGAAATTTTGCATAAAACAATCAGATGTTATTAAAAGACCAGAAAAACCCTGTGGTGCGCAAACCCCCCCAACACACGGGCAGACTTTGGGCTGTCGCTCCTCACAGAAACTGCATTTTCTCGCAAGCAGAGGGCCTGGCAGCGCGGCAGAGGAAAGAGGGAAGGTAAGTAAAGTTTGGGGCATTTTCTGATATTACTAATATAGCGGTTGGGGCTGGGGGGACAGGGGGTGGACATACCCTTTAACAAGTTAACATTTACATTTTAAGGGAAGATAATGCAGCAATCCAGTACTCAGTATTAACAAATGACATCTATATCCATATAGTAACAGAATGATAAACAAGTTTTAGTCTGTGTGTCAGGTCTACAGACCTCAGTGAGACCAATGTGTGAGTTTCACTGAACATGGTATTTGTTTAGTATAAATTATGTTCCATAATGTATCCTTTCATGTAATTAACAAGAGAATGCCTGTTTGGTCAAGGAGATCTGCAGTGCTGTGTATGCAGTTCTCATTAATCCTGCAAGAACAACTAAGCAGAGAAAGTTAATGTATCCTGCATCCTGGGCTGGTATAGTGACTAATGATGAGATCACGCAAAGGCCAGAAATATTGCCAGCAACTGCGTGAAGAATCTTTGTCTATATGGCAGTTCACTTCTGCCTGTCCCTATGGTAAAGGACCACCCCCATGGCAGAGGGAAGGTAATTCATCCTCACTTGTACTGCCTTGTCTTTCCTGCTCTCCTGAGATCAGCCTACTAATGGCTTTTTCACTAGGGATGGTATTGTTCTATTACATACAACTTTTGGATGTGTCCATCTTTTTACTTTCAAGGTTGTTTACGGTATTGTTAGCTAGGTATAGCGAGCTTCCTGAAAGTGCATTCTTCTTTTCTTTTGTCGGTATACATTAGAATTTCTTACAAAGAAAAATAATTTCCAGCTTCCTAGTAAGAATAAAAGAGCGTTATGGCTAACGCGTATATTTCCTCAAAATTGTTGAACACTAAAATGTTGTTTACTGTGATTCTTTGTTTGTTTGTTAATTTATTTCAAAGCACTCTTGTCTGGTTTAATGAGGTAACCACTGTTTTGATTGGTCCAGCAAAGATTTTTAGCCAATAGGCCTGCAGAATCCCAGGTATCCCCTCAGTGTCAGGATAATGGGATTAAAACAAGTTTTATCAGGGGGGAAGATCAGCCACATTATAACAGTTCATAAAGCATATGCCCGCGATCTATGTGGCCTTACCTTCTTCAAGGTTTTATACATATCGTTGCTTTTTAGTATACTTTACTTTTTACACTCTTTTTGCTGCAATAGATAGTTTTGTATTTAGGGGTATATAAGTAGGTGATTGTGGTAGTTTGAAAATATGAATATATTTTTAAGATGGTTTCCCTTATTACTGTAGAAAACTATTAACTATTTGCCCCTAAATCTTTGTATATTACTGTACCTTTAACCAGCCTGGTAATTTCCACTTGTACATTATCAGGCAATACAGTCTACAAAGCGCTACTCTCTGAGGGATTGTGAAATTACATTGCTCTGGGTGTAGCCCCATCCTGAACATGGATGGGCACCCCTGCCCTACAGGCTTTTTTTTTTTGTCATGTTTGTTGACCTTTTGCTGCCTAGGTGGGCCGGAAGACTTCATTCACCCATGGTGAGTGCCTTCTTGACTTCCCAATGTTATAGAATAGCCAAATACAGTTAATATATAAAAGCAAAGTTTATATAGAGATGGCTAATATAGAATGCTAACAGAAGTCACTGTGTAATTCCTGGACTGTGAGGCTCAGTATAACGTCTCTCAGACCAGTGATTGAAATACATAAGAAACAGCCTCAAGTAAACATCTAATTCTAACCTAGAAAATATCATCTGCTCCTGACAACACAGAGTTAATTTTCTCTCTCCGATAAAAAAAGATCAGTTTTCTGATCTTTGTATCAAGATAAGTCAGTAAACGAGATTAATATAGTGTGGAAAGGGTTGTCAGCATTCCTGGCTAAGGAAATAAGTTGCCTGTACACTGTGCATTCAATAAACCAAATAAAGGTGTCAGGTCCAGCAAGAGATAACGTGATCATGGTTCTTTAACAAAGCATGACATAGGCACCGTCTACTTCTCTCATAGCCACAGTGTACATAATGGATTACTGTATTCCACAGGCACCCATCAAATAGCATGAAAACCTCAATTTAGGATTAATGCAGGAGACTCCATTGCAACTAAACCACAGGCTCAGCTTATGCATTTTTATTTATTAGGACAAAAACAGACAGGGATTTCTATGTTATGCTGCATTCTGTTAGATTGACCAATATAACAAGAAATTATAATGCCCCAAACAGAAACATTGTATACCTCTTTGCTTGTCCTTAACGAATAGGTATTGATTTCATAAAGATATGTATTACTCCTTTTTATTTATAATTGCTTGTCCACCAGAAGATTCTCTTACCATGATTACCATAAATATAGTGTAAAGGAAGCATTCAGATTGAAACACATTCTTTTTCCAGATTGTGAAGTGGCACAACCAATCCCTGGGAATGGTTGTCTTTGACTAAAATTTCTATTGGTTGCTAAACACTATAATAGGGAACCAATAGCACTTGCTGATTTTTTTTGGCCACCTGAAATATTTCCCTTTATATAGGGAATCTCTGTCTTCTGCTGCAAATCTTTCATTTACTTTACTTTACTGATATAGCTTGATAAGGGCCCTAGACACAGGATCGAAACTTTGCTGGTTTCTTTCCCTGGAAGAAGTAGTATCCTTTCCCACTAATATCCTTTCCTACCTTCCTGGGTAGCCACGTGAGCGTGTGGTGAGCTAAGCAAGTTCCACTTGTGCAGCAGCTGACACACCGCTGCTCGCTGCAGTGTGCAGATTTGGCTGTCTCCCCTAATCCCAGAGGTTGAGGAGATCAATCTGGGGTTAGTGTGCACTGAAGCGAGCAGTGAGCTGCCGGTAAACTCTGAGATAATTTTTCATTTAGAAACTTTTTTTTTTTTTTTTAATTTACTGGCAGTTGAGGATCCTTTACATTTTAGTGTAATCAATTGGTGCTTTGTTTTAGGCCATTAGAAGGTTATTGTGATAACCTGTTGTTAAGTGGCTGTGTGTGCTGCTTGGCCTATCAGGAGTGAACATGTTAAAGTACCAGTGTACAATTTATTACATTTATGCTATTCTCTCATTACCTGTATATTGTATTTTATTTCTCTTTTCCTAATGATGATGACATATTCTTTCTCAACAGATTACCAATCCAGGAAGCAGCAGCAATGAGAGGTTAGTGCAGTTCTCTCAAGATTCCCATCATCACGAGTGAGTTTAATTCCTCTTCTCACTTTACAGGTGACATAAAGTCCACCGTTAGACTAGCATAATAGGCTTCTTTTCCTACTTCCGCTCTTTTTCTTTGTTGGCATTAAGATTTGGTTTGGTAAAGAGAGAAAGTAATGTCTAGTGATAACAGGATGTCCTGGCAGGCAGATAGTGTTGTGTTATGTTCCTGTATCCGTTAACTGTCCTGGATAAAGAAGGATTTAAGATTCTTAACTGAAATCTCCAGAACAGAACTTGTGTGGTAGAAAACAAAACTTGAAAATAATGCTATTTAAAGGATAACTGTGGTCTCCGTACAAGTGTCATCTATTTAAAAGAGCTCTCTTATACCTTTCACACAAGCCAAGAATGATGTCCCTTTCTTTTTTGGTTTTTAATTTTAAAGACTTTTAAATCACGTGTGTGACAGTCACATGGTGTGCGGTGTACGTAGCCCCATCCTCCCCCAAAAATGACATTTTCTGAAGCTATTTAATGGCAGTTATATTTGTAAGCTTGCAAAAATGGAACCTTTAAAGGGTATGTCCACCCCCTGAATAAAAATTTAGTATCAGCTAGGAAAAGGCTGTACATATCGACCTTGCGAGGTTTACAGCTTCCAAAGATGCCCCCAAATCTACTTACCAGCCTTGGGTCCCCTGACGCCTTCTGCTTAACTCTCGTGCCTTTTCTGAGCACAGAAGTCAAGCAGTAGGGGCTTGACTGGCGTCCGCTCTTGTGATTGGCTAAGGCATTGCGCCTTAGGAGGGGGAACGAAGGCTGGTTAGTAGATTTGAGGGCATCTTTGGAAGCTGTAAACCTCGACCTCACAAGGTTACTTTTCCTAGCTGATACTAAATTTGCATATAGGGGGGGTGGACATACTCTTCAATTACCCATTAAAAGGTATCATCTCTCCCCCCCCCCCCCCCCCCCAAACATGGTACAAAGCCCTTTTATCTTCAAATCCTAGTAATGGGATACATTGATAATTATTTTGCATAATATTTTTGCCTGAGGTTTGCCTAAAACTGCTACTAGGAAATCTTACAGTTGTGTTAAACGCATTACCAACTGAGAGATGGCATCAATAATTTAAACATGTAAGTTTAAGGATGATTAAAATAACACTGTTCATTCCTATGATTAATGACATTTTCATTCTTCTAACATGTCATCATTTCCTAACAAATATTTTTGTCAATCCCGCAATCTATATAAGAGGTATTGATTTAAGTAAGTGGGTCTCACTCACTTTTAATAAATCTGTTTTGAAAACTAGTATATTTTTGCTTTATTACCTTATTGTTATCTGTCCTTTGAGACGGTTAATTTTATGCAAAAGGTCAGAGCACTTTGCATCCCTTACAAATATAGCCAGTTCAGTTGGTTAAATGCAGTAGCAATTAATTATGCTGTGCGTTGGAATAAGATACGGTTGACTGGGGAAATAATGTGGATGTCCGACGTGGACTTTTCACAAAGCGTTTGACTAGGTTCTGCATCTGAGATTAATGGCCGGCATCAATTCTCATGAACTTGCAGCTATAACAAAGAGCCTTTTTGGTGACTTGCTCTTAGCAAGGAATCTGTTACACAGGAAAAAATGTAGGGTTTACAGCTGTAAAGAGGGGCCTAATATATTAGAGGAGCTAATATATTTCTGCTGTGCTGTGTGCAGAAAATAGATTTAAACATTTATCCAACTGTGTTTTAACACATAAAACCTTGATAATCGCAGATAAAATCCAGCTGATCCATTTACGGTATTTCCCTTGAAGTAAGAGCTCTTTTAACTGGCGGATTTCCAGTATTAAAGGAATACCTTGCCATTAATGATGTTGTGGAACCTTTTTAGTTAATATCAAGAGCTGTAACAGCAGGTTTCTTATTGGCTAACCTATTAGGAGGCACAAAATAACTTTCAGTTTGCTGTTTATCTGGGAAGGTTATGCACAGTTGGGATGAGCATAGGCTTTTCAGTAGAGCTAGTCATACACAAGCAGATGCTCTTCCAATCGGATTTTCGCTCAAGTGCAACAATTAGAAATTCATATCAGAACACCTTGAGCCGCCGATCTTTCCACAGATTTCCCTGCTCTTTATTTTTCTGATAAACCACTCAGTAATGTCAAGTAGCCAATCAGAAAAACAGAAAATAATTATTGATATTTTGAGCGATTCAATGAATTTACCAAATTGTTCAAACTATCCAATGACATTCAATCAATTTCCGAGGAACCATCTTTCCAAAACTCCTTTGCGGCCGACATACGACCACAAGGTCCTTTTTTTACCATTTATTTTGCGATCATATGTCGGTCGCAAAGAAGTTCCGTAAAGGCTGTTTCTAGGAATTTGATTGAATGTCGCTGGATGGGACTTACGGAAAGCTGTATGTATGGGCACCTTATGTTCAGCTTTATAAATCACTTGATCACAGATCACTCACTTCAACTGTCCCATTTGTTCATATTTAAAATGTACTAAAGTGTGAAGCAAACAACGTTCTGCTCTTATGAGACTCTTTTCCCTTTTTACTTTATTACAAATCCAATATGTTAGTCGTTCAGACTGCAGTTTTACATTATTGTAAATCCAATACAAGTGGCTTAATGCAGACTGTGTTTAATCTTTGCTTGTTAATGTGAAAATGTGTAATGTAAAGGGGGGCTTGTTTGTAAGAAGGCACACATGTTTATTCTCCAAAGTAAAAAGAACATTTTCATGTAGCCAAGGCATAGAGGACTTTTAAACCATTTACACTGAATTGGAAGTTGCAGATTGTGGATTTCAGATCTTTGAGCAGAAAGGTTTTGCATATCCTGTTCTGTTTTATAATCGTATTTCGAAAGGAACATTTTTCTTATCGGGTCATCCTTATGAAGTGACATGGTAAGAATCAAAGTTTATCTCCACTGGTAAAAATCGGTTTTGGTTTTTTTTTTGGTATTCAGTTTAATTGAAGAACCAGAGGTAAAGGAGCTGTGCAGTACCTCCCATTCTTCAATAAAACCTGTAGGAGCCAGGAACGAAGGGAAGGAACTTACCTGTTCTCTCGCAGATTTTACCAGTGGAGATACCCTTTAATAAGAAAACCACATGTTTTCATTTTGATAATAATCTAACAGGTGCAGTTAGTTTGAGTGTCTAAGTAGATAATATCTACTTATATTCCATCATCAATCTCATACAACTGGCATCTTCCTACTCCCTTAACTTTCCTGTGGAAATGTTGCCCAGATTGGCAAAAACACAACTTTGGCGCAGGAAAAAATCCCACCCCCTATGAAATGCAATGAATATGATCCAGATTATCTAGTTTTACATTATAGTTACTGAGTTAATGTTCATGCAGTTTAATAGTTGATTTTAAGGGTAGTGCACCTTTAAGAGAAGGTCACTATCACCAGTATCCATTACTTTTAGTTTAGAGAGCTTTGCACAAAACACATTTTCTCATTTATATCTCCAAAAGCTCTGATTACAATGCTTGTTCAAGTTTTTAATCAAAGATATACCTGTGTGAAATAAATAAAATGTTCATTGCAGTTACTTCCCCTTAACCTCCAACTCTTAGCGTATGTAATTAGGTTATGAGCTATTTTTGCCCCCTGCTTAATGCACACTGAGTATGCCTGAACCTCTGTACATAATTCCCATTAGTAGTTTTTGGACTGTAAGTCTGTATAAAATGTGTTTTAGGCATAACACCCCCTTAAACATGTTCAGCTTGAGTTACAAACTACTCTCCCAGCATGCTTTTAAAACCAAGCGTTAAGCTGGGTACAAACATTGAAAGCGTTTGGTCTTTTTATCATAAGTGTGTCTACCCAGCTTTACTTTAAAGGGCATCTATACCGATAGATAGGTAATTTTAAATTGACCATAACTGGAAACTATAATTCTTCCCATAATTTTTTGTTGATCTGCCCCATATTTCTTTAGATATCCAATCTAAAACTATTTCTATTTTTTCGGTATAGTGTCCCTTTAAAAAAAGAATGCTCATAACTACTCACCCAAGTATCAGATGGTAAAATGTCCAAGTGTGTCGTTTATTCATTATACTTTGGTATATTAAGAAGTGTTGCTTCAGTTAATAGTTCAAAATTAGATGTGGATAGTATTGATTGATGTATGGTTAGCAGGCAGTAAAGGTATTTACTACACTGTACAACAGCCTTGTGCTTTACTTGGTTTCTTATTATTAATTTGTTTTTGTTTTTTTCAGCCATTGGTTTAATCCTGTGACCAGAAAAGATCATAGCCAGGTATGTGCCCTTGAAGCTGATTAATAAGCCTGTTTTTGTGTTCATTATCAACTTAAGGGACAACTATACTGTAAAAAAATGTTCCTGGGACAGGGAGGTAGGATTGATTATTCTTACCTCCCAATATTGTTTTGTTGAGGAGCAACAGCACATATAGTTTTCATCTGTCAGGTTAGTGCCCTGGGTCTCCCTGTATTAAATATAGAGTTGAAGCACTCAGGAAGACTGGCAGAAGCTGTTTTCTTTGGGTTGCTGTTCATTAGAGAAATTATATTGGGAGGTAAAAAGTACCAATCCTACCTCCCTATGCCAGGTACTTTTATTTTGAACTGTTTGTGAAAAAACTTTATACACACTATAGTCACTATAGTTTTCCTTTAATGAATGTGTTAAAAGCATTTCTTTGAATGTAGCAGTGTTAGGTGTTTACAAATTAAAAATACAGATTGGTCCAACTACAGACATCATGGTTAGTCACGGGAACCCATGAAGTCATGGTAAAACTGTCAGATCAATATGATCATTTCATTGGTCCATTTTTTCCCTTTTGCTGTAGTGTACATCATTCCTTTTAGCAAGGGGACTTATATGAGCCAATTATTTCACAATTTGCTTTCCATTGACTGGTCCATTGTAAAGTGGATCTAGGCAGAAATGTCTTCTACCCTTGTCTTAATCAATTTTTATTTCTTAAAATCCACACCATTTGCTTTCAGAATTGTCCTTTTTATACATGACCAGTGGAGTGCACTGTATTCACATAAATCAATTACATTATTTGTCTACATAAACATAACAGATTCCTATCGGTTTTTACCTTTATGAGTTTTTTTTGTTTGTTTTTTAAAGAGTAATCTATAGGTTTTGTTCATTGTACCGACTTAAATGGGAAGCAAAGTCTAGAAAAAGTAATTGGACAGTAGATTTTTGTTATAAAAGAGAAATCTATGCTAGGTGGGAAGAAACGTCCACCAAAATTTCTATCCCAAGGAAAAGTACAAACAAACTACAATGAAAAATGGCCGCACGTGATCAGAAAGTGTATTTATTTAGTAATCTTACGTACATGACAAAATCAGCATTTCGGGGTAGTGATGGAGGAAGGTATGTGGAATGGTGTGTCATTTGTCTGAATATAACAATCTGTAAGCAAAAGCAAGTTGATATTAAAAAAAATAAATAATGAGCAAGCAGGAGTAGCATGTGACTTCAGTGCAGTCTGTTCTCTGGCTGGCCCACAGGGTAAATGTAGTCAGTTCTATTTAGAAGCTGCTTATTTAAGTCTGTTTATTTTTTTGAGGTTGCTCCTTCACCTTTGAATATTCACTGACTCTCCCAGCTAAACCCCTTGTGCAGCTTTTGGCTATTGAAATAAAAAGTTCAACTGCTGCCCTAAACCCACCCTGCTCCCTTCTAATATACACAGTGTGAGGATCTAAAATGCTAGGTCATCATCCCTTGGTCCTACATAAAATTGCTCACAATGTTTACGCAAGATATAGCATCCTGGTCCACTCCAGCTTTACCCCTTCCCTCTATACCTGGCTTCCTGCAGACCAAATCTTCCCATAGGTTTGCCCACCTAGTGAAATGTGATATTTCAGGGTAAGAACCTAGAACACAAGGTCCTTGGACATTAGAGTACAGCCCATAGTTGGCAGACCTATATTCCATCTGTTATCTATGTTCTGGCACTGAAGAGGGTAGAGTGTCTCTGAATAGGCCAACCCATGTAGGATCTCTGCATCCTGCGGCGGTACATTTAAACAATTGGCCATAGAGAGAGGGCAGGTTAGGCACCTGACCAATAGACACGTGACCCTCAAGATGTGGTTGATGATTTCTAGCACTCTGATTTTCTTGCCCAACCAACCATTAAACCTGTAAATTGGGCTGAAAAATCTGCCTGTGTGTACCCAGCCTAATATTTAGCTAATAACGGTCAATTACCAATTATCATCTTCAGCAGTCAGGGATTTACAATAGCCAAGTGTTGTATTGTCCTGTTATAGGTCAAAGTACTTTCTGTCAGTCAATGTAAAATTAGATCTAGTTATTCCATTTTATAGCAATAAAAACAGACTTATAAAATTTCTGTTATCCTAAGATGAACTTTTGATTTTCTGCCAGTTTGGATTTGGAGCAGTGGGTTAATACTAGTCCTAGTGAGGATTATCAAGATGGTTAACTTGGCGATCAGTGCTAATGCAGGTCATAACTTGACACTTTAAGACATGGATGTCCAACCTGCGTCCCTCCAGATATTTGAAAACTACAACTCCCAGCATTCCTTAGTTTCTTCTGCAATGGAGGAATGCTGGAAGTTGTCATTTTTAAACATCTGGAGGGCTGCAGGCTTTAAGATCTTCGTTTACAGAACATTTTGTAAATGAGGAACTTTAATAAACACATTTACATAGACAGACCATGTCTTAAGTTTTGCAGAATGTTCCCTGTTGGCAGTTTATTTAATATGTATAGACATTGCCCAACAGTCATTGTTCTATTTAGATAAACTACTTGTGTATCAATGGCTTAGGACATAGCATAGGACAGCCACACTCCTTCACATGTAAAATATTTACATATGGGCTCCGTTTAATCTATATCCCCGCAATCTCTTGTGCTTTTTATGTCTTGAATAAATTGTTTATCTTTTCTTTACAATTTTAGCTCTTACGAGATAATCGCTCAGATAGAGGTCATAAGAAAAATTGTTCAGGAAAAACAGCCAGTCGGTAAGTTTTTTTTTAAATACAGTAAAAAATATTTCGAAATGAAAGCAAAAAAAAAAACATTTCTTAAAATTAAAATAAGAATCCTGAACTGATTTTTAATTTGTCAGATTCATATAAAGTTGTTTTAAATTTTGTTTTGCTCAAACTATTTTTTTTTTCCAGGAATTTAACTTGATTGACCAATATATGTAAAGCAATATTTGTATGTAAAGTGCAAAAATACCAGGCTGAGTATATACAAGCAGGTATTTTAGCAATGATGTCTACACTGGTTTTGTGCTGCCATGACAGATTCAAATATTTCCTGCCATGTGGACACCTATACACATTTATTCTGAGCATACGCAATAGCTCGATTACTGAGACAGCATTCACAGTTGGAGGCTTTTAGAGGAGCTGGAGCTGTCCCTAAGAATAAAATCAAACTAATGCTGGCCATACATTGTTCTGAAATCTGGATATATTGTGATTTTGCATTGTTTTCTGGCTTGGATCATTCTTTTTGTGATTGAATATTGATTGCATAACTTCAACTTTAAAGGGCATGTCCACCCTGAAAATGATGTTTAGGCATAAGGTTCATTTGTTGGGAACAATCCAGTCTGTCCCCAGCCGCCTGGGCTCCAACCCGCCGCGCCACCACAGATATCCTTATTCTGTCCAATTATGTAATCACGGTATTAGGTGAGTCTAACCACGGTGTCCAGATTTTCTTAAATTTATTTTCACAACCCCTGTGCTTGTATGTTAGTCTGAGAAAAGGGATATCATCATTTATTAATTTGATCCAGCTTTTCAGTTTGGGATGTGAGAGCCAACGTATGGTTTTCCTTGCATAGTACTGCCTGCAGGAATTTATTCTCATTGGTGGACCATATGTCGGTGTCCAGTACCCCAAATATACAGCTTAGTGAAGAGGGTTGTATGAGGTGGGGGGAAATTGTGCTCAGTAGTTGTGTCACCCCGATCCAGAATCTTTTAACCCCTGTAAAGTGCCAAATCAGGTGTATAAATTCCACATCAGGGTGGTGACATTTGGGGCAATTTCTTGTTCTGGATGCTCCAGAATGTCTGATTTGTCTGGGAGTATAGTATGTTTGGTGAAGAATTTTGTGTTATATTAATTTGTTATTGACTGACGATGAGGCCACTGCCTGTGAGTTGGTTACTTCCAACCATTGTTCTTTGTCCGTGACCATCGGTTCTTAATATGGGTTATTATAGATTGTGATTTTGCTTGTATCAGGCAAATGTACAGGCGAGAGATTATCCTTCTTGGGCCTTGTGTGCGGATAATTCCGATTGCGGGATGTTTAATAATAGCGGGGCCACGAGGGTGTATATATGTTCTTAGTGCATGGCGTGTTGGTAGATACCGGAAATGCATTGTGTGTTGGAGGAGACAAGAGTCTTGTAATTCGTTGAAGGGGATTATGTTTCCATTGTGATCCTCCTCTAGCCTTCTGTCACTGACAGTCCATGACAGGGCCAATGGTAAGACACTTCTTGCTTTGTGTGTCTTCCTATTGACCATGTCACAGACTGCAGACAGAAGAGGAACCCGTCTGGTGGGGGAAACTTTAAGTAGTCAGATAATCTGTTAAGTACCCAGTGGTTTAGGTCCTTACCCTGTGTACTTTTCAGCTGTGGAAGGGAGAGGAGTGAGGGGAGGTAAGTATTATTGTCCTTTAATAAGGACAGAATTAAAAGCATCTTAAAAGGGACATAAACTCCTGATTTAATCTGGCCATGCACAACAAACTTACCTCTTGCCGTTGCTGCCAACTGACAACCGACTCAATTATTTTACAATCGACCGTACGACACAATGTCATGTCAGTTGCATGGTACTCTAAGGAACGTCAGGTAAAACCTCCACTAAACACAAACAATTTGACTTTTTTATTAGTTTGAGCCATTGTAACCTTTGAGGCAGTGTATGGCCAGCTTTACTTTAGTTAGATTGGAGAATAATCTCACAATAGCAATGGAGGGTTAGGTTTAGGGTAAAATAGCACTATATATGCAAAAGCCATATTGAAGGCTTGGTAATAGGATTTACCAATTACCCTAGTTTGCCTGGGCGCAGCCTTCCCTGGGCCTGTCACCAAAGACCATTGTAACACACAGCACAAAAGAAGAAATCTGACAATGGCTCATACCAAAATAGTTCTATGCAAAGCAGCTTTACTGCTGTTACTGCTGCCCCTAGTGGAATTTCTCTGTTGTGCACCACCACACTTCTTTTTTTCTGGTATTATAGGATGTGTATTATTTTATTTTACTCTGTTTATTGTTCAGGTTAAAGTGTATATTAATATCCACAAAGAGGCAGAAGTTTTGTGATCCTGTTTGGGATGTTGTCATCTGCTGCTTGGGAAACTGTCCTAGTTTGCTGAACAAACATAATTGTTTGTTACTGTTGCCGGTTTGCCAAAAATAAATGAAACCATTAATTACTGTATATTTGAACAGCTGCTGATGAGCCGGGATAAGGGGGGGGGGGGGGGGGGGAATAAACATTAGTCTGCTGATGAAATCAATATAACAATTAGTGATAAAGAAGAATATATAACTCAATTTAAAAAAAAATGAGTTGGCTTAAAACCCCGAATTGTAACATCTGGATGTTGTGCCCTTGTGCAGGAAAGTATGTTCATTTTTGGCTGTGACAGATCAGTAACAACCAATCCAGGGCCACATTGACAAGTTTCACCATTCAATGCAGAAAATGTTTGTAAACAATGGACCATTGACAGTGTAAACAGCTGAAATGTTAATGTAGAAATATGAAAAAAATATGCTTAAATGATTAGGCCTCATTCACACTGGACATGAACCACCAAAGTCCGTTTTTAGTGGTGCGTTCTCCCTATCTTTTTAATTAAAACGTATGCGTTTCCAGACAGAAACGTGTGCAGCAGTGCATTGTTAAAAGGACCGGGTAAATCCTATCCCGTACAGAAAGGGGTCTAGGGTTATGTGTGATAGTTTAAAAGCATTGAATCCCATTCGGATTGGGATCTTTCTTTCCATAACTTTCACTGACAGATTTCCTGGTCTGAGCTTTATTTTCTCTAACGGCAGATAAAGTTTAGCATTAGACATCTACTGTATCTTATTGCAGATTATAGTAAGAGATGATATGGATCTAAAAGGATCAGCCACGTTACAGAAAACCAAACATCAAAATATTTGTTTTTATTCTATTAAAGCCGGTCCAAATTGGGTCCCTTAAGCTTTTGTGTGTATCCCTACATTGATGCTCAGCTCTGAACCTTCCAACAGCTGGAAGTTTTATAGTTTGACTTTTCTGCTTTTGAAGGTTTTTTTTCTTAAGTTATCTGTTGTATAAATCTTCCTATTTTCTTTCCAGCCCGGATGGAAACAAAGCATGCTTTCTGATTTGTAGAACATGCTGATATGCTGGTTAGGGCTTGGCTTTGTTTAAATTTGGAATCTGAATTCGATCAATATCAAGTTGTGCTCCATTATATTCCAGTAAATTAACATAATTCAACAGATGTTGATATTTTAATGTTTTCTGGCATTCAAATCTTGGACAGCTGTCTGTGAGCTTAGGGAGAAAGCAAACATTTATTGTTAAATGTTGAACATATGCTTAAATAACTAATTAGAGTCAAGACGAAAACAATGCATTATCCTTTCTAAGGACGTTTAGGCTGCAGTGCCAAGTTTTTTGAAATGTTTTGGTTCACAATTACCGTACAAAAATCTCTCTCTAGAGAGGCCGAGAAAGTAAATACGGTAGTATAGAAATAATAAATCACTAAAGAGACGGCACAGGAAAGCGTCATATCAAAGACAGACACATACAGGTATTGGATCTGTTAAACTGTAAACCCATCTCATGCCACCAGTTTTGTTTACACATGAAATCATGACAGTTACATCAGAGCTGCATTCTAATAGGCCTTGGTAAGATTAACACTTGGTGCTGAGTTAAAATTCCTATTGGTGTGATTAGACACATTAGGAAGAGCTGGTCCACTTCAATTTGGCCAATGCACTTACTTCATCATCATCTTCCATTATTTTTACATGGCATTATCATATATTTATCAGTAATTTCAGGCATAAGTCTGCCCACGTGTACAAGTCATCAAACAATCATCGATTCAAGATGAACAATCAAAATGGAAAAAAGTTGCCATCGGTTATTGCATTTTATTTAATCTATATAGTTCGCCTGTGAGAGTTTTGTATGTTTCGAAACTTAACAATATATAATTTAATATCTTCCTGGGAATTTATGCAGAGGAGCCAAGCCCCTTAGAGCAGTAACGCTTGCTGCACCCAGTCATTGCTTATTCTGGCACAGTACTGGCTACATCTACACCAGCACCAAATAGGCTACACCTACAGGTTTTAACACGCCAAAAAGCGCACGGTAGCGTTGGCCAGTTGTTCTAGCCACACTAGGTGTGCTGAGTTGCATGCACTCCAATAATGCGAGATTGGCGTGCACAGTTTCCGTTGCTGTGTGGCCTTACCCTAAGTAATTTTACTTCACTGACCAGAATGTGTAACACATTCTCTATCTGCTGTGTGTTTTGCAAATGTAAAGAATTACCTTTCAAGCAAACTTTATGCATTATGGGAAAAAAAATTCTGGTTCTGCATCTTTCCTGGCAAAAAAATCGCAGGCATAGCAGACATCCTCAGAATTAGTAGGCTCACTAATTACCTGATGAGGTCAATAATATTTTACTCAAACATACCAAATATGGCTTAAGCTTCTGTGGCATTACACAGTTCTGCAAATTGATAAATTAGTTTAGCATTTTAAAATAGTAGTCTCTAGGCTGCATCATATCATTTTAACCATTCAAGTGGTCTTTATTTTGTTAAAAGAAGAGTGAAATCTGACTTCTTTCCTGTCATCTTCACAATACCCTCTCTAAACATATCATATTATCAAGGTTTAGTTAATGGTGAAACATTTATAATTGTTTCCATTATTGTGAAAGATGAGCTAAAATGAAAGGGTTGCAGGATTTCAAAATTCTTGTGGGGATGTTACTTTTCATATCAATAGGTAGACTTAGGACTAAATACTTTATTATTTTTACTTACTTTTTTTTAAATGAATCTCTTACACTTTTAAAAATGTTTAAAAAATATTTAAAATACATAGTTATATCAAACAAATTTCAGTCATGGCAGTTGATTGGGACGTGCTGGAAATTTTGACCCAATGGCATGGTTTTAATGGGCATGCCCACCCCTGAAACTAAACTGTCCCCACTGTGTAGTGTTGAAAATCCTTACCTTTCTTCTCAGCTCCTTCTGGTTCTCCTGCAGTGCCTGTTCAAAGTCCAGGAAAGTGTGAAAAGATTTTTGCCCTTTAAAGGACATGTCCAACCCTAAAACGAAGTTTGGGGGTAAGTTAGGTAACTCATACATACACCCAACTGCCGCAATATTTCTTTAAAAAAGTCCCCAGATTTCTACTTACAGAGCCTTCTCTCCACAGCGATCCGATCCGGCTGCCTGCTTGCAAGCAGGGGCCGGTCCGTCAGCCATGTCTGTGATTGGCTGAGAGGCAGCCAATCACAGACGCGACTGATGTCACTGGAAACGCCTTAGGTGAGAAGGCTCTGTAAGTACAGATCTGGGGATTTATTTTAAGAAATATTGCAGCGGTGGGGGACAGGCAGGGTTTAACTACCTTACCTACCTGAGGATGAATCTGGATGGTGGGAGGGGACTGCACATGTCACAGCCCTTGTTGAGGACAAGAAAGCAGCAAGCACCGGATTGGCTCACAGACACCTCCTTCTCTTCACTTTCCTAGACTTTGATAATGCATTGCTGTAGAACCATAAGGGGTAGAGATGTAAGGTAAGGATTTTTTTAAACTATAAAGTGGCGCCAGTAGTGTGTTAAATTATAATTTTGGGGGTGGGCATGCCCTTTAACTGCCCTCCGGGAGGAACAACTTATTTACCAGCCTTCGTTCCCGCAGCTGTTTCAATAGCTGGCAGCTGCATCTGTGATTGGCTGCCTCTCAGACAATCACAGATGCGGCTGCCGGTCCGGCCCCTACCCTAATGTTACTTCCTTCATGGAAGTAACATTACAGGCAGAGGCTGCAGGAACGTAAGCTGGTAAGTAGTCGTAGTAAGTTATCTGCTTTTTTATTACAAACCATGCGGTTAGGGTTGGGAAAGGGGGAGGCTACACTACAGAAAAATGTTTAATTTCAGGTGGACATACCCTTTGAAAGAGCCATGCAACCGCTCACTCTGAAATATTGGCAGTGCCACTTGAATTCACAACAAACAGACTAATGATCTGGTTTTATGCTAACCATTCATAGGTAGATGTTCTTACGATTGGATTTCTGATCAAGTGCAAAAGAAGAAGAACCACTCGAAGTACCCCCCAGGTTGCTGATCTTTGGATGGGGACTTAAGATGGGGTCAGCGGAAAATTCTCTGACTGGCCTAGTCTTCATTTCTCCAATAAACCATTCAATATTGTCTAAATTGAATCACTCAAAATATCAATGCCATGTATGGGGGCTTAACAGTTGGTAGTATGTCTGATGGAAAAATTGGTCAGTGTGTGTACACAGCTTAGGTTAGATGCCTGGTCTCTAGTTGCTGTCCTTTTCTTATATCTGGTGTTAGCCTTTTGAAAGCTGCTAATGTTCACTGTCCACATCAATGCACATTTAAATTAAAACATTTTTTGTTATCTCTGGGTTTTCTCACCTTTGAATCATTACACGTTAACTTATTAGCAATAAATATTTCTAGGCGAGTTAAACTGAAGATCTGTTTCTTGGTATATTCGAAAGTATAATTAACAGCTTCATTCTTGGCTAACCTGGACAAGTTCATGTCTCTCCGGTTCGTGTAACCTCTTTCCCTGCGATTGCCAGGCTGTAACTGCTATTCTGACACTCTCAGGCCTGTTCTGTTGTTGTGCAGCTGATGCCCTGTCTTTGCTTATATTTTTCTTATTGACAGTGAGTGTTCTTGCCAAACGCCAGGGAACATAGTCACATCTGTTTGTTTCCTGAGCCGATCTGTATCTGCTTAGGAAAACTTCTTATCCAGAGGGCAGTTTTTCCTATGCTCTCTGAATACTATGTTTCTAAATGAATGGGGAAAAGGACAAGCTCTTTTTTATCTTCATTTTCTACAACAATTTTTTTTTTTTAATGATTGGCTTTGACACTGTTTAATACAGTCCCTGATGCTATTAACTCCAATGCCAGGCAAGGTGGGTGTTGGGGCAAACACAATTGCCACATGTTTAAGGTGATTGATGGCTTTTTTAATGTAAGAAATTTAACATTACTGGTCCTTGTCACATGGGAAATGACCTTAACTTTATTTATACTTAACATTTATTTATTTAATTTAAATTAAAGCAACAATACCGTTACATATTATTATACCAATATTATTTACCAGTCTGATATTAACTAGCTGGGAATTTTATTTATTTAGTAGCTTATACATGAATTATTTAAAGGGGAAGTTCAGAACAAATGCACATGCTTTCAAGACAAAGGGGAGTGGACATAATCTGCCCATTCAGTGATTTCTCTTTATGTGAATAAATGCTTCCAAAGTACTGACCCCTAAAAGTACCCATTGTCGTCCCTGAGTTAATTCAATTGCTCAATAGAGATCTGAGCGTGTTTATTCAAATTTAACTTCAAAATACTGTTAGAATATTTCAATAAAGTGGTGCATCCTGGGAAGAAGGGACCATTACAGAACCTGAAATGGCAGCCACTAATGACCACAGCAAGAATAGCAAAGGGTTTTAAAAACCAATGGATTTTAAAAAATCTAAGACAATATAATATGTAGAATACCTAGGTATGTGTAATGTACCGTATATATAAATAATGTAAATGGTTATTTTTTTCCCCTTTAAGTGAAGAATAAAATAAACTAGATCAGAGTCTATGTTGTGTAAATCATGTACTCCCTAAGATAATCTATCTGGTCTCTGATCCTTCTTTCATTATTTTATGTGCCATTGAAGGAACCTTGAACATACAGTATTGCCTGTGTTGGCCATGTTTACTACATCATAGTGTTTCAGACAGTAAGTCCCAATTATAAAAGTGCAGTATAATATTGGGATTTAATTCAGTTTTAATTCAGTTTGCTAACTATTCATTTTACCACCTTGAAATAGAATTGGAAAATCGGGTTGTGCCCACAGAAGCCCAGATATAATTTGTCTCCTGTTTGAAGTTATTTTAGCAACCTTGCAGGGGTAGCTATGAGGCATTGGGATAAATCATAAATTAAGTCTAATATAAAGCCATATTTATTCCTTTACAAGCTAAAACTGTCCTATAGGCATCTAATGCAGGCATCTGCAACCAGATATTGAAAAAAACTGCATTTTTAAAGGAAAATTATACTTAATTCCTGGCTCCTCACAGTCATTGCCACTGAAGGAGGAGATAGAACACAGACTGTTAAGGCCCCCATACACGGCATTGATATTCCAATCAATTAATAGAATCAAATTGATTGGGATATCAAAAACATCTTCCGTTATTTGGATGGACCAATATTGATCAGTCTATTGAAAAAAATATGATCGGGCAAGGCCCCCCCCATCTTCCAGAACCTATCTTATACAGTTTTCTAGCTGAGATCTAGGGAAGGGGGCGCAAGGTGGGAAATTACTCATTCACAATTGGAAATTCAATCAGAAGCCCATCAGACAGTGTATGGCTAGCTTTACTGCATTTTTATTTCTACTTAGTACAAAGTAAAAACTGGTTTTACATCCTTGATCTGGTGCAAAAAGGTAACTTCCTTTTTAGCCTCTCTCCTTTAGCACATGGAGGTACAGAGGAACCCAGTGGGGAGCTCCTCTGTCTCTGTGAATAAGAGGGATGAAGAAGAACGGAAATTGGGTGGATGACCAGAAATCTGCTGATATCATTTTCCCTGCCTTTATTCTAGAATTAGCGGTACTGTAAAGGAGAAAAGCTAGGGTATAACTGTGTGAATGGATTCTTGATATCTTCAACTCTCACCTTAAACATCGGCAGCATTGTGGAGAAATGATCTGTTATTCTGCTGTCTGCAAGATCCTGTGTGTCATTTTTCAAATGATCGGGCTACACACAGTCCCAAATGCTCCCCCTATGCACAGCATAGGGAGAACGCTCGAGACTCTGTGTTCCCGCGGCCGACTCCCCTATAGGGAGTTTACCACAGCTGAGGGAAATTTTCCCTCTTTCCCAAACAATGTTCGGCCGACCCGATCGTTAGGCGGCCGTGTGCTCGTTCGGAAATGTAAGGTACACACAGTACCGATAACGCCCCAATACCGTTGGATCCGACGGTATCTGGGATTTATCAGTACTGTGTGTACCCAGCTTTACAGTTTTTGCAGGAGGAAGAGGGAGGGGACTTAAGATCTCATTGAGCTTGTGCAACTATGTATAAGTGTCAAGGACACACTCAGGAAAGAAGGAAAATATGCCAGAAATCTGTGGTATTAAATAGATCATTTCCCCACAATTCTGATAATTTCTGAGGCTAGAGAAACTATCTTTTAGTTGTAAATTGTAAATTCAGTTTAGGCTTATTTATAGTTTAGCTTGAAATCTACTTTCACTTCTTAAGTAATATTTAGGAAAGATGTAATAAACCATTAACTGTCTAGGTGCTTTGATAATGTACCAGCTGATACCCTTTTAATGGTGGCGTTTACTGGAGAACAAACCTCAGACTAGGTTATTTTGTTACCATAACTGATTTGATCTAATAATAATAAAACACACATTTGGGCTTTTAAGCAGAGGGAGAAAATAACACTCTCACCTTGGATCTTATTCAGAATGTGCTTTGCAGAGGAAATTTATTTATTTATCATAAATGCCCAAATCCTTTTTTTTTTTTTTTTTTTTTTTTTTAGACATATATTGATTTTAAATTAAAAAGTAACTGCTGTGTTCTACATGAGTAGTGACAACAATAACAGAGCAGTCCTTACTTAATGTTATTACTTACAATCTATTGCAAGAGAATAAAGTGTGGGGTGGTCTGGAAAGTCTGATTACTATAATCTGACAGATCAATAATCTAGATATCTCAATGGAGCCTTACAGATAATCAATTCCTAGTTGAATTGTTTAGGCTGTTACCCTTATGCAAATCCTTTGGTCCGATCAGTTCCTTTCTGTTTTCCAACTCACCGGTTTACTTGTTTTGTTTAATGAATGGTGATAGCATAATGGCATTATCAAAAAGATACTATTGGAGTATGATATCTAGCAGATATGTTAGCTTTGTTTCATAATTTTTATTAATTATAAATAATATTAGTAATGCAATATATATATATATATTTATAAAGACACGTAGGTGATCACACTCACCTGGAATCCATACAGCCTAGGTGCAGCCCCAAAATGAAAATACAATCGGAAAAGGGAGACGCACTCACAGGACTTTAAAATAAATTCGGCCATCATGTGACAGTCGTCAGGCACTCCCTTTTCCGATTATATATATATATATATATATATATATATATATATATATATATATATATATATGATCATGTGGCATGTCTCCTAACCCTACCTCCCTATGCTGCACACCCCACCAGGCAGGAATATCTTTGTGTATATACATTACACATAAAAAATTTACTATAAAAACACAACACAATATGTAACTAGAAAGGGAAAGTTTAAGGATAAACTTTGAATTTGGCTTGAAAGGCCGCATTTTGGAAGGGAATTTGTGTGTTTGTGCTGCAGATTTTAAAACTCAATTATGCCAATGAAGAGGGCATTGTTGTTTTTTACTTACCCTTTAAATATGTCACATGCATTAAAGGTAGGTCAGTTGGTGTGTGTGTATTCATATCAGTTTGGGGGATAAAATACTAACTTTTTTAAAGATTGGTCAAAATGTGTAGTCTATAGTTACCCTGTAAATATGGCTGCCATGGAAATGTAAGGGTAGGTCAGTAGGTGTGTGTACCTGGATCAGGTTGGAAGTTAAAAAAAACAAACTTGATTATTGATCAAAATATTTTTTTATACTTTAATTACCCTTTACATATGGCTGCCATAGTAATGGATAAGTAGATCAGTAGGTGTGTGTACCTGTGTCGGGTTGTGGGTAAAAAAAACCAAACTTTTTTGATGATTGGTCAAAATTAGTTTTTTTGACTTAAGTTACCCTTTAAGTATGGCTGCCACTGTAATGGATAAGTAGATTTTTGTTGAAGGGGTGTGTCTTTTTTTGTGTTTACAACCATAAAACTATCTTTTATTGAGGATATATCAAAATTAGGTTTTTTTACTTTAGTTACCCTTAAAGTATGGCTGCCACAGTAATGGATAAGTAGATCATTAGGTGTGTGTACCTGGGTCTGGTTGAAGGGGTATGTCTTTTTTTTGTGTATCACCATTTGTATTTATGACCATGAAACAAACTGTTTTGAAATATCCACATTTGAGGATTGTTACCATTATAGTCTATGGAAAAAAATGTCCGTAAATTCACCAATAATGACGTAATGCTTCGGTGGATTCGTTAGCTAGAAGATAGCACACTTCTCATATATGCCCAGCACGTCTGTACCGAATTTCATGTCTCTAGCTCAACTGTGGGAGGAGATACGGTCCAAAAAAGCAGAAGAATAAAACAGAAGAAGAAAAAGGAGAAGAAATAGAAAGAACAGTAATTTGTTTTTTTCATGCCAAAGTAATTAGAGTATTATAAACAAGACATATAAATGTAGAACACAAGATACATTTTAGTGACAGTGAGGTTAACGTGAATATAGATCTAATGGCCATTGAAGACTGAAGCTAGCCATGAACAAGCTGATATTACAAATGGTCCATGACTTCCACTTTGCTTTCTGGTTAACAGCTGACTGTCTGACGACTCAGTCTCATTCACCCACCTCTGCAAGGCAGAATCTGCCACACATTCCTAGCCCAATGCAGGGACATGCATTTTACACCTGCGCTGGAATAGTTTCTGTTTGGGACAAAAGAGGAAGTTCAATGCTGCAAACAAATAGCTATAGAAATATCAAACAGGGAGCAGGCGCAGTAAGTTCAGGGCTTGGTTGTATTGTAAACTACAATAAATTTGAATATAGTTTGACTTTAAAGCTATACTTATAAATCTCATTATTCACTGGGGGAAATGCTAGTCAGATAATCACTTAATTTTGTTTTCTATCCGCTCTCCAAAATTGCTGTAAAATCAATATATTGAGCTTCAATAGAAGCAGAAAAATTAAAAGAAATCCAGTTGTCAGGCCAATAATTTGGCATCCTCAAAAAAGTGAGCAATATTAACAATTTCAGGTGAAGGGCAAACAATATAAGGCACGTGCGTGCCAACTCTTCTAGACAAAGAGAACATTATTAAGAGATCAGACGCTGAGCCGTCGGAATTTAAAGTATTCCCAGCGTGTATCTGGGTAGATCAGATCTTCCAAATTTAACTGCATGCATCTGATTGGTGAAACAGGCTTGTTATTGTCTCAGATGTAATAAAACTTTTAAAGTACAGCAACATCCGTGTTCTCTCATACATCCTTTTGATTAAAAATGCACTTAGAGGACGTTTGAGTTAAAATCATACTTATGATGTAACATCTTAAATTTTTCTGTGAAGCGTCAGAGTAACTATAATGTTGTGTCTGGTAATGGGCCCAGCTTGGTTTGTTTTCTATTATTGGTTAATCCAGGCTCATTTATTGTTTTTAACTGGACAATCAGTGCCTATGTCATGATCTACAAATGTGGTTAGAGAATAAAGGCCCTGTTTCACTTGTTCATTATGCTTTAAATGGTGTTTTCAAAATGGATATTTAAAGTGTTTGTCCAAAGTGTAACATTTTCACCTTCAGAGAGCCCTGCAGTTACTGCCCCTATGGTAGCTCACTGACCAGACATGCTCAGTGGGTGAAGTCTCCAATTAGATCTCTCTGTACTAACGAGAGGGTAAAATTTGTAATCATCACTTTCTGACTTTTAAAGGACATGCCCTTTCTTAAAACAAACAAACAACAAACAAAAAAACACCTGCCTACAACCACTTTAATCACAGCTTTAGACTAAGCATTACAAGGCTAATTAATGTGAAGTCTTCAGAAGTATTCATATCCTCCACACTCTACGAGCTTGCACTGACACAGTTGGGAGAGTAGTAGTCAATCATTGGTTATGATGTCGGAAGTAACGACCAGTTCTATATATAATTTTGTATATTGGATTCCAAAAGGACACTGCATATGCAACATGGGGCCAAACCAGTAATTTATAAAGGCAGTTTTTCTCTATTACCCAGTTTATATAGTACAATATCTTATTGACTGTGTCTCTTCCAGTTTTCCCGACATTGTTGCTATAAGTAAGATTGCTATCTACTAGTACTTATAGGTCATTCAACATCATAAGATGCAGTAAGTGCTGACTGCATTGGGGGAGTGTAAAAGTTAAGGAGATTGCTGCCCTATACCCTGTAAAGTATATCTTTAAATTGGTTTGATTGGAGGTGTTCCTGGTATTTTTTTTCCTGCCATGATTGCTGACCAATTCTTTATTTGGCACCAGCACCATAAACTTGAATAAGTGTGGCATCCTTAGTGCAGGGTACCAAGGGAAAAGAAACAGAAGCAGCATCATTGATTGAGTTGATTTTAAAGGGCATATTCACCCCTCAAGTGAAAAATTGTGTATTGGCAAATCAAACCACCACCACCCCACCCCCCAAAAAAACCAAAATACAAAGGGCTAATCTGTTGTGCAGCCTTATTATTTCCCACCCACCCCCTTTTCTCTGCCTCAAAAATATTCTGCCTTTTCTTCAAGCTTGTGCTCAGAGGCTCTAGAGGAATAGCATTCAACCATTGGCTGTGATATTACCTGTTACATCTATGAGTGACTGCTGCTAAATAGGAAGCAGAAAGAGGGGTTAGTCTTACATCTCATAGCTTTCTAATTATTGCAGGGGGGAGGGTGGGGGGGGGTTACCTATTTACACATTTTTATTAGAGGTGGAACTTGCCCTGGTATATATATATATATATATATATATATATATATATATTTTGCTGTTCTTGTCCTTAAATAGGTAAACTGATAAATACATCACATGTCTGTATAAGCTTACCTACCAAAAAAGTAATGTTGGTAGTTATGCATTATACTGTAGATGCTCTTCTAGTATATAGATAAAGCTATCAGTTTGTATCCTAAATAAAATATGAGGCAGAATAAACAAGGCGCTTATAGCAATTAGCCATCATTTTATTTTATGTGGCTTACCATTGAAAATTAATTCCCTTTTGCAATTTACCTTAAAATATATGGATATGCTGTTTCTGTAATAAATGTTGATCTGACAGTAAAGCATTAGTAACCAATTGATAACCCAGAAACAATATTGTGATCTCCTTAGATAATTAATCCTAGCTATTTACCTGTCATAAGCTTCAATGTTTGATTTTTCTTTTATTTTTTTTTTTTTAACATCATGGTAGGAAGATTGCCAGGTCTGAAAATTAAAAAGCATTCCTTTTATATCATTTATTCCAGTAACAATTTATGATGGTGCGTTTATATGCTGAGCGCTTGTCAACAAACATAATTATGTTTCAATATAAACAAGATTGGTGACTTTATTATACAGTCCCATCTTGGATGAGAAGCTTTTGATTTAAGATCAGATTATACCGGACATATATTTTGCCTGACATTGTTCTTCTTTGTTGACTGGTTTCTTTGTTAATTACTTTCAGACAAACGAGCGTGCATTTAGGATCTTTGTTTATGGGGGACATCAAACGAAGGCGAAAAAATGCTGCACCCCTTTCAGGTCCTACGTCCTCTGGTAAGAATATCGTACAGTCACATTTTTTAGTAATTCTAGGCACTTTGTTAGGTCTCTGTTCTTTTTTTTCTTTTCTTTTTTATAGTTATTAACCGGCAATATTTAAATGCATTAAAGAGCATGTTCACCCTGCACAATTCACCCTTACAAACCACATTTGCCCAATATCTTACCTTTCTCTCCTCCACCGGTCCCTTTCTTCTCTCTGCCTCTCTTTCAAGTTGCAGCCACCAGTAATGACTTGTGATGGTTGCACTGCTCGCCTGCTTTATGGTTGCGCGAGCTTCCTAATCCATAAAGGAGGTGGCAGAGAAAGGGACCAGCAAACTTCTAGGTAAGATTTCTTCTCTCAGGAGTGGGGTGAAAATGATCTTTAACGTGGGAAGTACAATGAGTACATCTAAATGAGACCGAATAAACAAAATATTAGTTGACCTATATGGACATGCTTTTCTAGTTCAGTATATAAGTTTACTCGTTGAAAAGTACAGTATATATATTTTTAAATAAGAGCTAAGCAAATTAAAGCCCTAAAAAGAACGCACTCACTGTAAAATCTATAATTCTGTGGGAGGTAAGAGCAGATCTTCCCATTCTTCTTTCATTCATAAGTCATTTATTGTTTTTTGATGTACATTGTTACAAGTCGGTAAAGTAGGGTGGGAGACTGAAAGCTACAAGCCCTGCTAAACTTCTTAATCTTTTCAATTAAAGAAGAATGAAAGACAAAACAACGTTCCCTCTCCTAGCTGTACTAGGGTGAGGATGCAAAATGCTTGGTTCTCACCTATAGGGGGTGGTGTAAAACTGGTACTTTAAAAACTTACCTTCTAGGTGCTCCACCCCCTTTACAAGCCGAACCAATGGGAGTACATGCAAGAAGTGCTCATCATTCAATTTGGTGGCAAGGGCACTTAGACGGTAAGTTTGCAAAATACCAACAGTACCTCCATGAGCGACGACCTAGGCCTTAACATTTTCTAAAGGTTTTGATTTATATTACCAAACCAAACAATGCCACATATACAATGTTTTAAAATTGGTAACTTTTAGCTTCCCCTGTTATCGTTCTGTGTAATAACCTGGATTTGCACAAAGTCTAATTCTATAAGCACAATCATTCTGATAAGCCTTGGGTAGATGGTTGTTGATTATAGCAGAATAGTCTATTGGTACACCATGTATCTTTCCTTTAAAATATAGGACATGGTATTTTATGGTGATGGTTGTTTGCTAGACTCATAGACCTTCACAAAACACTGGTGCACACCGGAAAAAGGGCACACACCACATATTCAAGTCAAAATGGTGAAAAAATCTTTACATAAACATATCCAGGACTCCCTGATGCATTTCATGTTCATGATGTTTTAAGTAATTATTTTGTTCACCGTTTTTAACTTAAATATGTGGTGTGTGTCTTTTTCCAGTGTGCACCATTGTTCCATTTTGTGATGGTTTTTGTGCTATATCTTGTGGAACGACGGGTCTGGGGCTGCTGCAACCGTTCCACTAATTGGTCTGTGGGCACCCATATACAGTTATGGGTCTGGGGCATAGCACCCTGACCATGCTCATCTTTAAGTGAGTGCTTATTACTAAACAATCACCTTTATAGGATCTAAATGGAATTAAATGTTATTATATCTAATACCTGCTTTAGGTCCTACACTCATATACTTTTGGCGCATTTTGATTGATAGACTGGCCATATACACTGGGTAATCCGTCGAGCAGAAGGGGTTCAGGACAGTCAGAAAATTATCCAACAATCCCACCTGCTTTATCTAGGGCAGATGTCAAGTTGCGATCAGCCCAAGATGGTAAAATTCAATTAAAACTTAAGTACCAATCAGCTGCACCATCTTGCCATCGAGCATATCTTATATGTTCTTATTGGCTTTGTGTATGAGACTTTCTAAAGGTGGCCATACACTACAAAAGGTTATTGTGACCGTAAACCAACCGATACTTTGATAGACGGATGTACAATATTAAGTGTTTGTAGATGTACCATACATATTGTTCGACATTCAATTTGTTTGGTGATTAATGTCGAATGTCGTCTATTGGGAGGTTACATTACATTTACATTTAAGAAAATACTACGATCATTTAACCAATCGACTTAAAAAAAACAACTTTCCCAATTGTAATTACAATCTAATGTCGCATAATAAGATTGGGAAAAGGTAAAATTTTTCGGCCAATCAATGGAAATGTCGGATCGTACATAGAATCGGCCTAATGTATGGTCACCTTTACTCTACTACAAGATGCTCAGTGGGGGAAATAAACAGGATGTTGAATGTAAGTGACTGAGCACCTTTTGGTTCTAATATTGTGTTCCTTTATTAATGGAAATAAGTAGGCATTTCATTGTGCATTTGTCAGTATCTGTCAAAATATGTATCTGTCTATTTTTGTGGATTTACTGGGCAAGGTCAATTATTTGCCTGCAGTATTGTGCAGCCCTATCGCAAGATTATTAATGTATCTGCTACTTTCTAAAAGTGACCCAAAAATTAGGTTGCTCCTCTTGTTGTCTTTTTTGCACTTCAGTCTAAGTTAGAGAATCCAAGCACGCCGCTTGGTGTTTCAGCTTTTACAGGCTTACATGGCTGCTAAACCAACCCTCTTTTATGGTTGTTGGTGGGTAACGCACAGGGTGTGACATGTTATAAGGTGTACCCTTCCCATTGATGGATACCTTTACAGCAGGTAACATCCTAGAATTTTCAATACGGTTTACTTTAGTAACATTGTAAAACATTGACTCGTGCAACCATAAATGGGAAAGAAATATGTGGAACGTATAAGCTTTTTTTTCTGAGGCAGAAAGGAAATATAATTAGGTTTATGGGAAAACTTTGATTTTACAGCCCACAAACAGGAGAAACTGTAACTATACTAAGTGGCTGTAAAGTTTTAACACATCGAAGTGACTTTTATTACACTTCCAGCACAAGTTTTTTTTATTTCTGGCCATTTCTTGGTTCTAATTTATACTTTGCCGAGCTCTGTGCATTGTCAGTTATTTCCATGGATGTTCCCCTTCCCCAGAGGCTGATCTAACACATTTTACTTCCAAGCAAAGTCCCTTCAGACACATAATTCTCTGACATGCTACAGAGATACTTATGATAATTAAATGTATGACTTAATTAGAAACCAGAAGTGTCCATCCAAATTTTATTTAATTTTATTTGTTCATCTCAGCCATATCTACCCCTTACACATTCTGGATCCTTCGTGTTTCATTGTTAAATACGCTGCCAGTAAGGATGCGGTAATGCAGGATCAAAATCCTACCCTATGGGAACATATAAAGAGCTGTTAAAGCCTTTCCTTCCATTTAATGGGATTTGTGTGGAGCTGCAAGGGGTGTTCATTTCTCAAACTTTTTTCAAGGAACAGAAGATCCTCCAGCCACTTGACCTTTTATAAAACTACATCTGCTATATCCTATCATTTCTATCATTTGGTATCTAAACATAAATGGGATTAAGACTTTTGTGAACTAATGCTAAGCCCAATGTTCTATCGATTTGATGTTCGATCTGAAATGTCCTGAACGTCATATTGGTGATAACTTAGGGTGTCTTAGGACGATTCTGGCTGAATAATGCTTTGCAACCAACATCTTACACCTGTTGGTTGTTAAAGGGCAACTAAAGCCACAGAACAGAACTGAACCAGAAGTCAGGACACCTTGATATATAACCAGTAATCTGTGTCTTACCTCTCATTTTGATACGGGCGCTGGGAAATTTACCTAAATAACATATGGTTTGTGCTTTACTTCTCAGCATTCTAGTATCACACAGTGTGGTCAACGACCATTATGTTCTGCACATGCTCAGTCCTTAGCTATGGCACAAACTTGTTACAGTTGGTCACACCCATTAATAATCTCTAGCCAATCCTTTTACAGGACAGATAAAGCAAGGAAGCATGTGACTGAGGTCAGGAGGTGTGGTCTGACACTGCACATACACACAGATACTTCATCCAGTTCTTAACAGGCTTACATTTACTTTAATACAATTTATTGAAGTGGGATTTTATAGCTTATTGGTGTTTTTAGGAGAGTTGTTTTTAGATTCTGGAGTATAAAAAATTGGGTTTAGTTCTCCTTTAATTAATCGGGCCAGGTGATTATTCGTACAGTCGCAGGTAAGTCTAATGAATATATGGCAGGCGTATGGCTAAAATCTGGCAAAAATTGATTCTCAACAGCTTTATTTTTATATTTGTTTATTTTATAATTTTTTATTGGTAAATTGGATTAATGTAGGGCCCAAGTGATACCAAGATTTTCTGTTTACGGTAGCTTTAGACTAGTCACACCTAGTGTGGCAATACAAACAACCAATGGTTATCTTGATCAAGGCATCTGGGGCCAGCTCTTTAGGCTTCTCCTAGTCCACCCAATGACACCCCGGAATGAATTTTTTACCCTTAGAAAGGATCACACTATTCTTTCACTTTTCTTTGAGAAAGCCAGAGATATTGATCCTAACTGATGTTTCAAAACTACAACATCTATCTTCAGTAGGCTAGATTGTAATTCAGAACATACAAATGTTTACCTAAATAAAGCTTGGTTAGGGCATCGTTAAAGGAGAAAATGGTCTATTTTTACTTTACCGTAAATCTAGTGTTGCTGTGGTTTATCTTCTAGTAGAAAAAAAACATCTATATGGTTGATTGTTGAAGAAACCTTGATAGAATTAAAGGGGTTTATCACCTCTTATGAAAAAAACATATTCTGTTTCTCAAAGCTGATATGTTGTAGAGCTCTTTTAGTTGATTAAACACAGGGTCAGCCATTTGGAAAAAATACTTTGTTCAAATGTTATTACAGTTCAAATTTATTGAAACAAAGCTTTTAGAGTTAATAAGCTGCAGTGTCACTTTTCACCCGTTCATTTTCTACGTTGGCATACGAAGTTTACCATGATGCTTTTCTCTGATTTTAGTTACAGGTAGGACATTGATGTTCAAATCTAGAAATATTAGGCCTTTAATGTAATTGGAGGGAGCAGATCTACAGCATGCCCTCTCTCATTGGAGAAATAAAACCCCTTTTAGCTAGATAAAATAAAACAGACAAGAAAGGTTGATGGAAAATACATGTAAATGAATGGAATGTTCTTTCAAACAGTGTACTGCATCGAATAGGCACATTCATACACTTACCTTATCTGTTTAGTTATTTTGTTTATGGAATATGTATTGAAGGTTGGAATCTTTGTCAAAATAAGCATTCCTTCCATTGTGATGGAACGTTATTGTTTAGTTGTTGTTTAAAAAAAAAAAAAAAAAAAAAATTCAGTTGGTAATCTGCCAAATTTGGATTCCATCTGACCTTAATATTGTAAAACCAGTAGCCTATGTTTCACTAAAGGTGGATCAATAAGGCTGAAACCGGTTTGTAAAAGGGCCCATAAATGGCCAGTCGTCAGTTTTCGCCTTATCGGGAGATAGGATTTTTCTTTATCGGACCCATCCCGATCGGTCCACCTATGGCCCATTTTATCTGGCTCAATGGTTTTGCATTAAGCTCATAACATGCTGTTTAAGGTACAGCATTTCCTAAAGGGCTACCATGGTAACATGGAAATTACCCAGAGAGCGGAGCTCTATTGCCTTAACTTTCCCTATCTTATTTAATTTCTTAGTGACATCTGACATTATTAAAGCCTTAATAATGTTCTTCCAATTCAATGGATGTATACTAAGATTTCAGAGAAACAGAACATTTCTTTTTTTGTCTAAGGGTCTACTAATAACATATGTCCCTTTACCTTAAATTGTGTACAAACCTTTCTTTGTAATTGGGAAAAGGCTAGCTTTTGGGGAATTTTTTAAGAAAGAAATGCAGAAAATCCATCACAATGCATTTTTTGGTGCAGTTTGAGTTTTTTCAGCCACATCTGATAAGGCTGAGGCCACACCACAACGCACCATGTAATCGCAGGCTTTATTCAACAATGGTGGTATAGTGTTCCTCCCTAATAAATACTGCTTATAGTGTATCCTTGAATACAAGGGTGCCTCCAGGGCTAATACCATATATTGTACACTGTGTCTTCCATCAACCCCTGCAGACCAGAGGAAGATCAGGACGACCAAAAAAGGCCCTGTATGTTTAGGCACAACCACGTCTGACAAGGTTCAAAGCCCAATACAATGCATCTTTATTTGTTCTGAAAGACATCCTCTTATTATACATAAACCCATTCACCGGACTAAGGAACAACCCCGTACTCAAATATTCACATATATAGCTGTGTATCCAACACATGCAATTCAATTAAATATACAGTATAGACAATCACAGGCTTTATTGCACGCAGTTGTGTGCGTGATTCTTGTGCCTTTTGCGTATGCAATTTTGGCGTTTTCAGTTATGGAAACGCATGCGTTAACGCACCAAAAATGGTGAACGCATGCGTTACCAAAGCACGAACTGATGCAGATCGGAATTTGCGGGAATTTTCGCGTTCCCGCGGTTTCCATTTTACCAAAACTCACGAGCTCAAAACGCGTGCGCAAATGTACGAAAAATGCGCTAGTGTGGCCTAGCCCTAAGGGCATGTCCAACACAAAATTGGTCACTTTTCAGTTACCTGCCCCCAATTCTAACCAATTCATTCAGCACTTTATAAGATGTATTACTATCCAGATATTTACAGATAATAATAGAAAAAAATGATTGCTCGCATTTTAGTTAAGGAAGTAGGTCCGTTCCATGTAGTCAATCAAAGCTGTGACTTATGACATCACAACCAATGATTCACTGCTTTTTCCCCTGCTACCTCCTCTGCACATGCTCAAGCTTATAAAAAGTTCATTGAGGAGATGGAGGAGGAACATATCATTTTCATTATATATCCAGTTACAAATGCCTGTAATATACTGGTAAAATAGCAGTTGACTTTAGGGGCAAATGAAACCCTTTAACCCATTCATCAAAAAAAGTTGGAGGCCTCAAATTGTGCCAAGTATATAGGGATGGGAAGCCCGCACAATTTAAAAGCCAAAAAAGACAGTAAAATAGCCATAGTTCATAACTACAAGAATAGACACTGAACATTTTTATCTATATACAAAGGAAAATTCATTAGTTCAGATTGTTTGACCTTGTCCATATATTTGTGAGATGGTTTTTCAAATCAAGTTGTAAATTGTGTTGTATTCTAAATTCATTTCTGTTCTTTGTCCTTTAATATTCATGAGTAACTCGTGAGAATTTGCCATTGTGAGCCCATGAAGTAAATATGTTAGAAGCATGCATTATGTGCAATTTACTTACATTTCTGGATTTATTTTCAAGAGCACCCTATAATACTTTCATGGCCTTCCCATTGATGAACACTGTATGTATGCAGTCTGCTTGTTTTTTTTTTGTTAATAAGTCATCATGCAAGATGTCAATATCCTCCATTAGAAAGTGTTCATGAAAATGCTCACTGATGGTCAAGGTCAATAGGTTAAGATGTTAAGATCATTGGTGAACAAGTAAAGAGTTGTTTGTACATATAGATCCCATGGGTACTCACAGCCCAGGATTTATGTGTACTATATTTTTTATATTTCATATTTTACAGTTAGTAAAGTAAAAAGTACTTTTTGTTTTCCAACGTACAGTTGTCTGTAATAGGAGGATTGAAAACCTCAATACTTCTAAAGCTTTTACTTGTACCACTTATTTTATATGCCCCTTAATTTTCCTGTGTGCTCTCTCTCTGCTTCCTGGTTCTTCTGTGTAGCAGAAGTTCGTTATAAATGTGACAAATGATGTTCACATATGTGAAATCAAGCTGTCCAGTCATTTTATTCTCTTCCACACCATCGATAGCATTATTTACCAACACAGAGAGAGGGGAGCTATCCATCAAACTACTTACTGTACTAAGGGGAGAGAAAGTTTCTTCGTTAAATAAGCTAAACATTTTTTTTACATTTCATGTGAAATCTTTTCTCCCCAAAACATGTGCATTGTAAGACTGCGCCAGGTGCATTTACGTTAATTTAAGAAGTGGTTTCCGTAAATAAGACTTCCCTGTTTTTGCCACTGCAAGTATCTTCCACGCCCTCTAAACCCAGTAATCACCCAGAATCATAGGGATTCGTCCATGGCTGAAAAGAAATTTGACAGTCCAGAATGTTCTCATACTTTATATAGGAAAATCGCTTGGGACTGTGTGTAGTCTGATCTTTGAAAAATTATGATTTTAAAGATCTTTACTGTGTTTACCCAGATTTACTCTGCAGTTCATTTTACAGCCAGCATGATTGGCAGAAAGAACAATACTAAATAGATGTTCCTTACTAAAGATAATGTTTTTTGATTTGCCTCTCTAGATCTTCTACTCTTAGGAAGACAGAATCCATGAGGTTACAGGCTGAATTCCTAAGACTTGTGTCTTAGGTACACCATACATTCACATTCCCAGCAACACAGGGATATGAATTATAGGATCTAGCCCCTAATGCCCACAGGTTTATTTCATAAATTACCAAGCAGCCACAGCAATGGAAGAGCTAAGACACAACTTGCTGTATCATTGTGAATGTGCTCTTTCAATTCGTACAATGTATGTTGACTTTAGTTCCCCTTTACATATTTCACATTATTAGATCTTAGGATTGAAACTACTTTACTTTAAAAGGCAAACACAGAAAAATTATGCTGAACCTTTTTTTCTTGTTTACTATTTTTGTCCTTTCTACTTATCTAAATTACTAGATGTCTCACACATAAAAAAGGCAATTGCAAATGTCTGTCTCTTGCCTATGATGTGTTTTAGTGTAAACTTTTCCTATAAGCCTAGGCTTTTAAAACTAGTTAACATCGCTGTGTAATTTTGTGTTGTCCCTATCAAATGGCTTCTGAAATGGCGTGCTATTTAATAGCTATTACAGTAATGAATAGTGTCCATCAGAGATAACTGCCCTTCTTGGATTGTTTTATGTTGTATGAAATTCAACAGTGGAATTATGGTTAAACCGGACAAGAAACACTGTGTATAGTCCACCGTGCTTGGAGCCCAAGCGCTATATTTTATTGAACCCAGTATGTTTCCTTTCTATATAAAAAAGAAAACCTTATTTTCATTCCTCGGTAATTCAGATGTAAAATGAACAGAGCCTAAAATCAGACAATGAAGGCGCCAACACAAAATCAATCTCTCTGCCCCTTTGTGCTTTTAAATGTATTTACAGTTCCAATTACTGCTCAGAATTTGCAGCATGGCTTTATTGCAAGGTATAGAGCAGTCATGTATGTTATTGGATAAACATTTATTAATTGTGACAAGAACACCCAATTTATTTCAGTGAGCCAGCTTTATTTACTGCTCTTTCACCTCTGTATTTTGTATTGAAAAACTAAAATGAATATTGATAGGGTTGTCTGTTGATTTCTAAATTTATAGTTTCAGCCTTGAGTCAAAGTCACATTCCAACAGGATTCTTGTTACATTAGTGCTTGGTCTGGATAATACACATTGGTGGGATGTGGGAGGAGAAAGCAGTTCTGTAAGGTTGACAGATCAATGATACACCAGAAGATCTGTACATTTAAGGCAATGAACAATACCAGGAAGGTTGATTTATGTACACCAGAGGAATTATATAAAGAGCATGTCCAGGAATATAATGAGATGTTATCTTTATGTGCAGCACCCCCTGAAACCCCATTTTCGGTTTACTTACTTTTCCCAAAGATGACCCTGAAGTTACTTACAAGACCCAGTCTGCAAACCGGAATTGCCTCACTGCTGCAATTTTAGCTCAAAACCGGCTTGTAATTAGGAATACCAAGAAAGCAATTTAATAAGGACTAGATCACGCTATCATGTTTCACATGCACTTACAATTGCGTTTTGCTGTCCGTTAGTGTGTGAGAAATGCGTGCCAAGCTAACACAATGTGGGTGGCTACAGTGTGCACTACGATCCGTTTTCGGTGCACATGCAATGACCTTTTTTTGCGGATCACATGCACTCCAATAACGGAATATTGGCAGAATCGCAGCACCAAACGCGTGTAAAACGCGACACGTCACTTTTGCTAATTTCACATTCGTTACAGCGTTTTGTAGTGTGGCTGCAGCCTATAAATTAAAGAAACATGTAAAATAAAAGTAGCCTGTATTACCTTCACTTCTATTGGCTGTTCATCCAACATCAATTGAACCAGCTAAAGAGCCAAATTACTAAACAAGCTGCCAATTAGGCTTGCAGTCAGCTGGATAGATTAGCAGTTAAGAGAGACTGATACAAGATTTTCATCTCTTGAGCCAATTACACAAGCAAATTACCATTCACATCGCCTCTTGGAAGTTGTACACCAAAGTAATGCCATGCATTTCTCAAATGTTGGATGCTTGTGTCATTACTGGATATTTTCTATTATGAATTAAGATTACTGATTTTATATAGGGCATGTCATGTGATATCAAAAGATACTGCTTTGTCTAAGCACAGCAATGGAAAAGTGTATTTAGAGAATAATTTTTTTATATTCTCAAATAGAATTATCAATGCACTCTGCTGCTTAGTAAAAAAAAAAAAAGCTACATGATAATATACAGAATTTAGATTTTCAGCAATATTGCTTGCACATAATCCTATATAATAAAGCCTAACTGCTGTGTCCGTGCTATGGTCCGCGTGTGTGTCACTGCAGTTCCTATGGACTCACCACTAGAGGGAGAGTCTCTGCAGTTCCTATTGACTCACCACTGGAGGAAGAAACACAGCAAACACACAGAAATTAAACAGACCGCAGGTAAGGTTGCTTGGGACAGAGGATAGGCTGGATTTGGGACAGAGGGGGGCCCCTGCATTTAGAACAGAGGGGCGGTTGGATGTGGGTGTGTGTGCCAGGGCCCAAGGGGACTTAGGGAGGGGGATGTGCTGGTGGTGCCAGCCTAGAGGGTATCATTACCTCTGGCACCACCAGCACACACCCCTGGCACCACCAACAGCTCTGCCAGGGGTATGTGCTGTTGGTGCCAGAGGGTATTGTTCCCTCTGGCACCACCAGCACACACACACACACACACCCGGCACCACCAGCACACACCCTGGCACCACCAGCAGGTGTGCTGGTGATGCCAGTTGGGGATCATTCTCTCTGGCCAGGGGATCATTCCCTCTGGCACCACCAGCACACACCCCCTGGCACCACCAGCACACACACCCTGGCACCACCAGCACTCAACCCTGGCACCACCAGCACACACACACTCTGGCACCACCAGCACACAACCCTGGCACCACCAGCAGGTGCCAGTTTGGGATGTGCTGGTGGTGCCTGTTGGGGTGTGTTGGTGGTGCCAGAGGAAATGGGTTGGTGGTGCCAGAGGGTGTGCTGGTGGTGCCAGTTGGGGGTGTGCTGGTGGTACTAGTTGGGGATGTGCTGGTGGTGCCAGGGGGTGTGCTGGTGGTACCAGTTGGGTAAGTGCTTGTGGTGCCAGTTGGGGATGTGCTGGTGGTGCCAGTTGGAGATGTGCTGGAGGTGCCAGTTGGGTAAGTGCTTGAGGGGCCTGAAAGGATGTGCTGGTGGTGCCAGAAAGGATTTGCTTGTGGTGCCAGAGGGGATGTGCTGGTGGTGCCAGAAGGGATGTGCTGGTGGTGCCAGAGGGGATGTGCTGGTGGTGCCAGGGGGATGTGCTGGTAGTGCCAGTTGGGTAAGTGCTTGTGGTGCCAGTTGGGGATGTGCAGGAGGTGCCAGTTGGGGGTGTGCTGGAGGTGCCAGTTGGGGTTGGGCTGGTGGTGCCAGAAAGGATGTGCTGGTGGTGCCAGAAAGGATGTGCTGGTTGTGCCAGAAAGTATTTGCTGTTGGTGTCAGAGGGGATGTGCTGGTTGTGCCAGCAAAATATACTTTTATTGCTTAATAGAAGGTATGGGGGGGGGCAAAAATCGGACTTGTGCCTTGGGCCCCATTTGGTCTTAATCCGGCTCTGAACATCAGGAACATGTATGGATAGGTTATGTTGCCGGCGAACTGCCACTTTCGGCGTCGTAGCCTATCTTGACAAAAATAAGCAATAAATAAATGAACGATCAATCAAATGTATGCACAAATTGGGCAAAATTACAATCAGATTTAATTGGAATCTGATCATAAATTTGCAATCAAAATTGCATGTGTACGGGCAACTTAACACTCGGTTTTCTTCTGTTTTGCAGACAGTTTACAAGCTATAGGAAAATAAAAATATGGTGCAAAGCTGCAGGTGGAGGATAATGAAGAGAACCTGATCTTAGCACAAAAATTTACCAGTGGAGATGCCCTTTAAAGGTTCGTACACACGAACAGCCATTTCGCCCGATAAACGTGCCGTGTACTTTCTTGGGTGAAATGGCCGTTCGTACACATCATGCGTCGCGGGTGTCGGCACCCACGATCATATGTGTGTACAAACCTCAAGACTGGTGGGCACAGTCCTTGTTCCTGTATTGTTGGCTTATCACTGAACTGTAGCACCCAACATTTATGTCTCAATTTTGGATATTGTGAGTGTGCAGGATTTCTTTCTACGGTGTGGATTTATTTTACATTAAGGAGTACATTATTTAAAGGGCATCTCTGCCCTTTTATTTAACTTTTTCAAAGATGTTTCTACAACTTTTCCTCCTGACTGACTGTTCGGGGCTTTCAACCAGTAGACCAGGAGGAAGGACTGACGGTGGCAGCAAAAGCAGCTGCGTCCAACAGTAACCACGACTGAGCATGCGTTCCCATAGAGGACCACACGATCGGCCGTGGTTTTACAACCTGTCCGATTGTGCGTTTGTCTGAAACACTGAAATGACGGTTGGTTGGGCTGAATTATTGTATGGTGTGGTCCTAGCTTTAAATGTTTGCATGCAATGGAATGCAGTTCCTCTTTTAAACAATCCCATTAGGTAAGTTATTTTGTATCTTATCAAACAGTAGAAATGATATTCCTTTGAACCACTAAAAAAGGTCAAGTTAAAGAAGGAAAGCAATAACTAATCTGCTAATAATGATATAGCTGTTTCCTGAATAACCCCCATATACTATTGTAATTTGCCCTACCCCCCTCCATTTTACACATTTTTGTGTTTTATATGTGCGCAGTTTTGCACATTTATGTAATCTCTTCCTAATCTTGTTAAATACTGAGACCGGAACAGACTGCAAACTGATTTATTTATTTATCTGTTGAGCATTAAGCAACATTTGAAATCAGCATATTTGCAAGCTGTTGTCTTCCAAGAGGATGAAACAGATGTGTCCCCTCCAGCAGCGTTAGACCTCTGATCTGATTTTAGGTTACAGATGGAATTAAATTAAATTGCGGCAGTCCTAATCAAAGCAAGGGTACAAACGTGAGTGCTAGTGCACTGTCTGAATAGGCTCTACCTGTCCTGACAGCTGTTCAGCCAAAATGAATGATCTCTCATTTTAATGTAAACTATGCTTTAATGCTGTCATAAATAAAATCTTAAACAGGGGCTTATGCACATTTATCTTTTTCCCCAATACTAAGCACTTTAAAAAGGGTCTTCATGTTTAAAAAAAAGGTGCAGAAAAGCTTTGTGTCAGTTAACAATCTACTTCTACTATTTCCATGTTATTCTGTATAAATGATGAACCACACACACTGTAATATAAATCTATACAGGCAATCCATGACCTTATTATTGCACAAGACCTAGTCAATACCGATCATGGAACTACAACTGAACTTCGGTCCATTATATTACATACTTTTTTTTTGTTTTGGGATTTTTGTTGTTTTATTGCTGTTTGTTTACCTTTATGGCTTGTTGGCAGTCAGTTGGGTTGAGGTTTATTATACAGCAGTTGAATTTGTTAGTTATTTGTTTCCAATCCTCCCTATTTTTCCCTGTGCTTGTGTGGGTTTCCATCTACAAACCTTAATACAAATCTAGAGGTTTTGAATGTGATAGGGTATATAGATTGTAAGCTCTTTGGGACAGGGCTTGATGGGAAAGTATAAACAAATTGCAAAACACTGCACAATCTGTTCAGTATTATGTGTGAAAAACAAATGTATCCATTAATATTCTAATGAGAATGTGTTTTCCTACTTTGAAACCCTATAGCATTGGGGGCGAAACTACCAGGTACCACAACTTCTAACTCGGCCTCCCACAGATACATCCTCCTCATGCAACCACTGTAAATGAAGAATGGTGAAGGTCTCCATTGTTAAGGAGTCTCTCACAACCTTGCCCATTTAAAGATTATTGTTTATTGGTCTCCTTAGATCGTGGGGTCCTAGATATTTGCCCTGATTGCTTCTATGGTAAAACTTGCTTTAAGGTTGTATTTTGTTTTTAATTTAAAATGTTATTAAAGGGGCATCATATGTTCCATGTCTCCCATCTTTTAAGGTTCGTACACGCGTGCGATCGTGGGTGCCGACCCGCAGCGCACAATCTTAACGAAAGGCTGTTTTAGCCGATAATCGGCCCGCTCGTTCAGGTAATGATCCCCGAACGAGCGACCGTTTCTCCCGATAAAGTGCCCATACACAGGCCGATTAATGGCCGAAACGGCCGTACATACACATTTTGCGTTGGTTGGCGGCACCAGCGATCGCACGTGTGTACGAACCTTTAAAGATAATTTTGTAATATTTGCAGTTATTTGACTGACTAGGTCAATACAAGTTTGTTAAATTACACGATTTGCATATTAATGTTCATATTCGGTTTACCTTTTTGTATGTGTCCTCTCTATGTTCATATTGGAGCAAATTATATTTCTTCTTACTGTTCCTTAAAACTTGTATACTTAAAAGAGCACTAATGCTAAAATATACTGTAAATGGGTATTGATGGATTGTTTAGTCTCTAGCAGACAGCTGAATATTTTACATCTAAAATCAGAGATATCGTATGTTATTCAACAGCTCAGACGTGTCGCACGGACACCGAAACGTCACGTGTTTAATAAATTGATTTGAATGTTTAAGACTGGAGTGCGCTCTGAATTGCTTCTGTTTGGATATTACTACCATTGGCTATGGTTCTTGGAGCAGCACCCAGCAACTTCAACAATATACTATAGGTGTGCGGGGGAACAATCTACCTCTAATTCTACAGTTGTTCCAGATATCTGCAGCCCTCCTTCATAGCGAATAACAAGGTTGTTTTTTTTTGCTACATTAAATCTTTGATTCACATGCTATACGATCACGTGTGCTAAAAAGCACGATTGTTGTGGCCCCACCAGGTAAGCTGAGATATGCATTTTTTTGGGCAATCGCATGCTCTTAATTGCGCAACATTGTGCAATCACAGCACATGGCAACACACACTCGTGCACTAGAAGCAAGTGCGTTGCAATGTGGACTAGACCTATGTCTTGATTGCAGGAAAGTCATGGGTAGGTCTCCCAGTACTTGACCGCTGTGGCAGGAGGGTCGAGGGAGAGAGTTAGAGAATGCACTAAGCATATACTGTATATGTGGTAACACTGTAAAAGCCAGAAACCTGCACAATTTAACTAATTATTTCTCCATAATGCAGCTGATTTCAAAGATGAGAAAACCAGATATCGCTTAAATTAGCAATTTTCTATTTTCACTTCAGTTCACCTTTATCCAGATAATTTGTTAATGTTTTTTTTTCTCCTTTCAGTATTCATTGGTGAAAATGCCCAGCCAATCCCAGATAGTAACATTGGTAATCGAATGCTTCAGAACATGGGCTGGACTCCTGGTTCTGGACTAGGACCAGATGGCAAAGGTATTTCCGAACCAATAAGAGCACATCAGAGACCAAAGGGACTTGGACTAGGTTTTAGTTGATGAAATTACCCCAGTCCTTCAACATTTCGGCGTAACGAAAGAAGATATGAAGTTTACGTTATACTATTGTTGTTAAAATTCGGGTAGTGTTATACTGAAATTAAGACCAACATAGTCAACACCAGCTATGAACCTGCATGGAATGCTCTGAGCATCACAGATGCCTTGGTGCTAACATTTTTACCGTTTTGTTTGTATATACAAGGTGATTTAAATCTTAACCATTGCCTCCATTGTATGTTGAAGAATCCAGCGAGACTAGGACATATTGTTGGTTTCTTTGATAGGAAAGCGTGGCATGTCCAGTAGATGAAAGTACATAATGATTTTATACCATATTCGTGTCAACGCATAACATAATATTATATGTAGATACTCTCCCCCCCCCCCTTTTTTTTTCCCCCTCTCTTCAAAAGAATGTATTTTTAAGTAATGTAAACAATATTTTTCCAGCTGTTGTAGACTTGCTTATCCCCATCTCTTAAGCTGGTGCCAGCCGAGAATTCTTGACATGGTGTTTTTCACTACATTCCAAATGCTAATGAGCCTGCCTACACTGGCCACTCTGTCGCCTTATTAGCATTTGAAAAGCAATACAGTGTGTGCCTCGTCAAATGCCCTCACCTGGCCCCGGCTTAGGTGTGCCTTACATGCCTCTATGAATATAAAGTAATTTGAAACGGCACATGTTGGGCAGGGCTTATTTAGATTAGCTTTATCGATAAAGGTGGCCATACATATGAACGGTAATGGGTAAATCCCATCGGGGAACGACAGGGTTTACCTGGGATCACATGTGTATGGCCAGCTTAAACTCAAGCTGTGAGATTAGCTAAAATAGCAATGGCTGCTCCTAGAGGGGGAATAAGGGAGCCTTTATGGCACATGGGTATACAAATGCCTGATAGTAAAGCCAAAAATTGGAATCAAAATCACACTATGGACTATATGTATTTGGGACCAACATTTTTTGATTAACAGTAACTACCAGTCACTTTGGTAAACGCCACTGAAATTGTGTCCCAATTGACTGAAACATAATTTGCAATGGTCAGTGTAGATGAAATTTTGTCACGTGTGAATAAAGCCTAACCGTTAATTTGGAGCAATTCTGAGGCACAAGGAGACTGTCTGTAATCGGCTGCTCCACACCAAATATAACCATATAATTTATATTTTTGGACCCTGTCACCCTTTACTGAGAATATTTTGTTGTAAGATTTGCTTCCAGATTTTTGTCTATATTTTTGTTTTTTTCTCTTTAAACGTCTCTTTTTACGTTTCCAGAACCAAATGTATTCTCTAGGATTATAAACACGGATTTATAGCTGAGGCCATACATGTTCATTGGAGTTAAGCATTCAGCTAAGCCAAGCTAACTACATTTAATTTAACAAGGTTATGCCTTGACTCTGGTATTTACTAATATTAAATGTGATTGCTTCAATGCACGTTTAGCTAAATAGTGAGCAAAACCTGATTAAACTGTATTTCCCTTTTACTAATGAGAGGCCAAACATTATGGGAAAGGAATAGCGGAAAATTCCATTACAAACTGAAATTCCCATCTTTAGTATTAATGGGACTTAAAACTATTGTGCTAATGTTCATGTTAATATTTTTTTCTGAATTTACCCATTGTCTTCATAATACCTGGGATTTACACATTTTCTACAACTTTTCAACAACAATTAAACCTCATACACCAGTTAGGTAAATGTTGACTGTCAACCTATTGTCTGTCCTTCTGGAGTTCTAAGCATTGCCTCTGTTTATGGGGATCTTGTATCAATTGTTGTTAGGGACAGTTGTCTAATGATCAATCCAAATTACATTTATCTGACATGTCTACCTAGTTAAAGGTGCCTATACATTATACTTTACCCTCAAATGTTCCCATGATATCATAGAACAGTCTTCCCTTCTTTGCAACCGACGTACAATCTCAAAATGAATGGGCCAGGTCGGAACGTTGCGCGAATGTTGAAGGCAAAAAGGACTATGTTGAAAACGCGGTAGTTAGAAAGGTTAGCCAATCATTTTGTATCACATAATAGCAAACCCTGTGGCACGCAAGCATTCCCCCCACGCGCACGCTCCCAGGCCCACCGGTGGGCGGCGGTTAGATGACTACACGAGCGTGCGCAGATGGGTCCAGCATCTGTGCATATTTACAGCTGTCTTTTAGTATATAGGATAGATTAAATTATTTGATTTACTTGTAAAGGCTGGGTTTATTAACACTTTATTATCTTCTAAACTTTTGTGCTGTAATATGATTGTCCTTCCTCTTGAGTAGTTAAAGCTAGGTACACACAGTGCAGATTTCTGAAAGATGACAGACAGGATCTGCAAGATCCTGTCTGTCATCTTTCAAAGATCTACATACACACAGTCCCGAGCGTTCTCCCTATGAACATCATAGGGAGAACGCTCAGGACTGTGCGTTTCCATCGGCCGCACTAGACTCCTCTATAGGGAGTCTAGCGCGGCCGATGGAAATTTTCTGTCTTTCCTGAAAGAGCGTTCGGCCGACGTGATCGTTCGGCAGCCGCGCGCTCGTTCTGGAAACAAGGTACACACATAACGATAAAGCCCCGATGATCCGAAGGTATCGGGGCTTTATCGTTACTGTGTGTGTACCCAGCTTAAGAAAGAGCAGACATTTATTTTTTTAATTACAAGGGAACCTTAAACTGTTTCATCAACGAAAAACAAATGTTCATATTGTAAGAGGAATTGTGTGCCTCCTGCAAATGCCGTGATAAAAGTTCCCAAAAGAGTTTACGACTGGAACCTTCTCTTTAACGTAGCTGACTTCAGCAAATCTTTGCTGGATCTCCATCAGGAACTGATGGGGCAGAAGGAAAGCTGACACCACATTTATTCCATATTTGCAGATTTACCCTGACAACAACGTAAATAAAAGTTATTTTGCATGGGATAGTTTAAGTAAATGAAAATCTTGGATGTAACCATTTCCAGGTTGTGCCATACATTAACTCTAGAGCAGGTTTGTTTTTTTTTTCCTGACAATCTAAAAATCTCATTCATATATAACCTAATTTATTTGAATGCACTAGTATTGAAGAATGTTTGAGATTTTAACTCATTAATGCAGAACACAAAACCTCTGGAAGTTTAAGGGTTAAAACTGTCCATTTTGTCTTTATTAACCCTACTGTATGTGCGCCTATTTGGTATAGAGGAAGATAAAAAAAGATGGTGACTGTGCTTTTTGATGTTTTGCCTTGTTAGTATGTTTCATGCAGAGCAAACAAACTCTTTCATGTCACTCAAAGATTATTTGATTTCAATTGCATGGATCTGCTTTTCTTTAAAATGTTTGTAGCTACGCTGTTGCTGCTGGATTCAGATTAGATTGATTAATAAATTTAGATAAGAGATTTGCAGCAGTTGTACTATAATTATGAATGTTTGAAGCTCTGCAAATAATTTCCACAATATAGAGAGAAGAAGAAAAACAATGGGAGTAGATTCGAGTCAAATCTGAGTTATGAAAAGATTAAAAAAAAAAAAAAAATTGCATAGGACAAACAACCCTTTCCGAAGCAGGCCCTTTTATTTCCAATCCCACCTTTGTGCCACTAATTGTCACAGATTTCATCTTGAAAATGGGGTAGGCAGATAATTTTCTGTCTGGTCTTTACTTTTTTGATAAACCTTCCTCAAGCTTTCGATCAGGGAAAAAACCACGTAAAATGTCCAGCTGAATTCACCAAATCTGTCAAAATATCGATGCTGTGTGTGGCCTGCTTAAGGTATATGTGGATTATCATGTTCCAACTGCTGTGTATCTATGACAAAATACATTTTTTAAAAAGGGGGGGTGCTTTTTAATTCCAACTATTAAAGTTTTAGTAAATTAAACTGACATTTTAATTCTTGTAAAATTTTAAATTTACTGAGCTGTGCAGAAACTTCAAACAGGAAAGGTTTCCAAAAATTGCATCTTCTGTTAATTAAGCTTAACTGGCTGTTTTTTTCATAATCCATATTTTCTTTAAATTTCTGTGTTTAAATGTTTTAATGATTTTTATTTTGTGTGAAGTTTAAACAGTAATTCATTGTTTATTCTCTTTGTTTATGCAAATGTATACTTTTTATTACTTTTATCTATGAAACCAGAGAAATGTATGTTAATACATGTCATAATACATTGTCTACAAGAGTTTAACTTTGCAATCTTTACTTGTTCTGTGGGGAGGGTTTGTCATTATTTGGTAATAAATATCTGGTCTAATACTGGTTAGATTCTTCAGTACTTCTGGAAAATTTAATTGGTTTAAAGCCAAGTACACACATTAGCAATTAATTTACTGTAGTATAAGGAGCCAACCATGATCATTAGGGTATATGGCCGCCTCAAACATCCTTCCTTTTACTTAATATAGGTAGACCATTCGGGTCTGTGTATAGCCACATCTTTAACAGATCGCAAACAGAATCTTGCAGATTCTGTCTATCATCGGTTAAAGAATGCTATCGTGTGTACCCAGCCTTACCTACAAAGTGATATGCCATCAGTATCAAGGTTGGTCAGGACCGACAAAGAATATTTCTGTTGGTCCATATTGTTGGAGATATTATCTCTCGCTTCACTTAATTAAAGGGAGGCAATACGATCAGCCTTTAACCTAGTATAAGTGGTCATGTCCATGTATGTGGTTGCCACTGCATATTGCCCACAGATTCCATGTCTATGGCAACCTTAAGTCATTTATTGTTTACTATATATTAGAGATGTGAGCTGTTTTAAAATATAACTGCATCTGATACTTCAAATGTTAGACCACAACTTGATCCAATCTTAAATGTATCTTCCAAAACAAAACGCATTTAAATTAATAAAGGCACCATCTAATAAAAAGAAACTGAATATTATTTAAATTAATAAATACTTTTCAAGTTCATGTGTTTTAAAGTCTGGTCAATAAGCCTAGTACATACTGAAGAAAGTTTTATATTTTTAAGTGGATGAAAGTATAAAAATAGTGGAGGAAAGCCTTCTCCATCTCTTTAACTGGCATCTTGAGCTTTACACTGTTCATTTAAAGGGCATGTCCACCCTTTTTTGCCACTTTTTATATAATATAGTTATTCGTCCCCCAGCCCCAACTGCCATAATAGATTTTTTAGAAAGTGCCCCTATTTTTACTTACCTTACCTCTCTCCTCCGCCGCACTCTCCCGGCCCTCTGCTTGCACGGAACTGCAAGCAGGGGGTGGGACTGGCAGCCGCATCTCTGATTGGCTGAGAGGCAGCCAATCAGGGACGCGGCTGCTCAGAACATCGGGGGAGAGTGGTAAGGTAAGTAACTATAGGGGGACTCTCTCTAAATTCTATTATAGCGGTTGGGGCTGGGAGACCTATACCTACATTATGACCAAGGGAGGGGTTTGGAGCTAGGGGGAGGGACAGGAAAATGGGAGGGAAGAAGGACTCTCCTGCGCATGCCTCAAACCTTGTCACACAGAGACCCTACACTGCAGTTTCCTGGACTTTGGAGGGGAATAGCAGGAGAACCATTTGGAGCAGAATGTAAGGTAAGGATTTTATTAAACTACAGAGTGGGGGCCAGTATGGGGTTAAATTTCAGTTTTGGGGGTGGACATACCCTTTAATGTCAAATTTGTATGCATGGTTTTCTCTATCAAGGATTACATTGGGTGGGAAAAACCTTTTATTCTGTAGCACTTAAAGCAGAACTAAAGGGTTAAAGACCACTCCTAAATGTTCTAACCAGAGTAAAGCTTCGTACAGACGTACGATTTTGACACAGTCCCTTGACCACGACACGCTTCTGCGATGAACAGCCATGACGGATCAAAGAACGACCACTGGCCGAATACATACACACATGCCACTATCGCCTGAAACAGCTTCTCGTCGCATGTTTGACACGCTTTGGGATCTGTGTCAAGATCGTACATCTGTACAAAGCTTTAGGATCTAAAATACTAGGTCCTTGGTAATGGGAATGTTTACCTCCAGGGAATGCACCAATGGCCTTCATATACAAAAAAAGGTTGTACATTATATTCTTCTGAGGCTGTGCTTCCAAGGGTTCCTTATATTAACCCATAACATAATACATTTTTTTTAAAAATGTAATTGAAATGATGACCAGAACCCCTCAAAACAAAGCAACATCATCACAAATCAACCTCCTAATCCACTCATCAGTCAACAGTTAATTCCTTTTAATTGTATAAAATTGTATAAAAAATAGTATTGGTTCGATATTTAATATACAGTGTTTGAAGGAAAGCACATTAGGGCTGCCCCAAGACATTTAATCAAAGCTACTATTTGCTGTGTCAATTTATGCAAATGTTCCTGTTTTTAAGAATTTTATTTGCAGGAAATATGAACATGCTTTGGGGTTCTGGGGTTTATTGCTGTCTAATGATTGCCACATAATCCAAAACTTGCCAAAAAAGTCCCACAGTTTATGTTTCAGTGATAGGATATTGTTGATAATTGAACTAAAATTCAGTATACTACAGGACCATAGATTGAAAAATAATTTAAAGGTAGATGTACCCAGTCAGGCGGACTAAAACTCATTATTCTTACCTCTGGATAAGCAATGTACTAGGAGTTATCAGCTTTAAAATTCCTTTTTTGGTTTTGATGACACCGTCTTACTTGGCTAATGATACAGCCAATAGGAACATGATGAGAACTTCCCACAGAGTGCATAGTCTCATTGGTTTATTTGCCCACTAAAGGTGGCCTTACACTATTACGATCATAACTACGATCTTAAACCAACCGATACTTTGATAGACAGATGTACAATGTTAATTGTACGTAGATGTACCATACATATTGTTCAACATTCAATTTGTTTTGTGATTAATGTCTAATGTTGTCTATTGTGAGGTTACATTACATTAACATTTAATTGGAACTTCAGAAAACACTACGATAATTTTATCAATCGACTTAAAAAAACCAACTTTCCTGATTGTAATTACGATCGATATTGTGATCTAATGTCGTATCTGGAAAATATACAATTTTTCTGCCAATTAATGGAAATGTTGGATTGTACATAAAATTGGCCTAATGTATGGTCACCATTAGTAATGCGAAACCACTACAACAGAAGCAAAAGTTTGTAAATATAATAAATTCTTGTAAGATGCACATGCAGAAGTAAGTAAATTTTAATCTACCTGTCTGTGTACAACTACCTAAAAAGGGTTTACTGTTGAATTCCCCTTTAATGATACATGCTTTTTTTTTTTTTACTGTAACCTCTTCACCTTGGAATATGTATCTTGTAAATTGTTGAATGCTCCATTTCACTTGTTTGATCTAAAAGTTTAATGTTAATGTACGAAATATTGTAAACACTGTAGCAACAATGAATACTCAATTAATTTCTTCTGTGTTTGCAGAAGATGGGTTAAGAAAAAATTAAAAAGTAAAAAAAAACTTAAAAATAAATAAAGTTAAAAAAAATAGTTTTAAGTAAAAATTCTTTTATTTATTGTAATCTTAATTGTGAACCATAGTTACTGTAATTTTGGCATACAAAGAGAAGGAAATATGCACTCCCCCGAATCGTTATCTTATAGAGAATAAATGAGTTAAAAGCCATTTGTATCAGTGTGTGGTTCCCTCTCTGCATGACAGTCCAAAAGTTGAGGCGTTGTTGGATTGTCATAGACAGCAGTTGCCTAAGTGCACCCTTGTAAGGATAATGATTTAGTAGGATAGAATTTTGAAAAACAGTCATGTCATTATAGTCGAGTTATGGCTCTATGGAAAGGATTTTCTTTTTGGATCCACATCCAGTGTTACTTCTGTCAATAAAATGTGTATATTTATATGTGTAATTTGTATTCTAGTGCTTTCCATTAGTAACTCCTTGTAAAATGCAGCCAACTGGACTGCATAAAATTCAGTCTTGCTACTGAATTTATGGCCAATAGTGGCACAATAATCTGGACTGAACACTACTAACCCACTAAAAATAAGTGGAGTGTGCCTTTTGATCACTTAACTGTTAGCCTGCCAGCCAAGGACAACCTTCAGTAAAGCATAGAAACAAGTCCGTGATCATGTCAGCCAAGCAAGACATTGTGAATTAAATTATCACTAAGAAAAAGCTAAGATCTTAACAGGACAGACACCACCTGGATAAATAGTATACACAGGAACCCCAAATACTAATAAAATGGCCATCTACACACATATGGACCATGCACCCCTTCCACGTGTGTTACCCAGGACCTAACCAATCTCACATATGCATCTACAGATACAGTTAACTACTTGTTACCCTGGATATTCTGACTTTTCGAAACTCAAATGTTTAGACATCGCAACATTATCAGGCAGAGCATTCCACAACTGTACTGCACATACCAATTGAACTTCCCAATCCTACCTCCCTGTTTCGGGTTCTTTTCATATTAGCTGGGGGGGGGGGTATACACACTTTAAATTATAATGCACATTCTAGTTTATAATTTAGGCTGAAAACATCTTTCCTCAAGTCTGGCCCAGTGTCTCTTTGAAAATGACTCTGCTAATTGGCTGGTATATCCTATTTTTATTGTATCCCCTTGCAAATGTCTCTTTTCCATGGAAAACAAAGCCATCTGGGCCATGTTCATAACAAAATGTCTCCATTCTTTTTACCAGCCCATACTGCTGATCAGAATGGTGTCTCTTACTTATATCTACAATCCTAAGGCTTTGTACTGTAGTGTGCATGATGCCCAAAAGTGAGAAAAGAGATGATCAATGCACATTCCTGGGCCCCATATATCATACCTATGCTAGTGCAAACAGTAAAAACATGGGGGGGTTTAGTTACAATTTTATGCATAAAAATGAAAAGAGGCCTCTCATCCAATGCTTAGTATTCAAGGCACAAAACCTCCAATTAAAGGGATGTGTTGGGGGTGCTACTACCACATGGAAGCTTGGTCAATCTTCCTGCTGAGAAGCTCTGCTACAATATATACACAAAAGGTGGGATGTGGGAGCTCCTGTGGCAAAATTACTTTATAACAAATAGTGGAAGTGCTACTGATCTGAACAAAACATTAGAACAAACAAGAAAAGAGATGATCAATGCACATTCCTGGGCCCCATATATCATAATATCTGTGCTAGTGCAAACAGTAAAAACATGTTAGTTACAATTTTATGCATAAAAGTGAAAAGCCTTCAAACCGCGTCAAGGTAACCCCAGTATGGAAGGTCCTAACAGTTTACCTTGGGTCATTTATCTGGGCTGACACTCCTGCTTGGTTGCATTTGGTTGTCTTCCTGACCTTGCATTGGATTGATGCCCAAAAGTCACATGTGTGGCTATTCAGTAGGATGGGGTTTGTTGATGCGCCAGGTCAGATTACCATAAATACGCATCCGATGAATCAATCTAAATGAATCAAGTTACATTGTTTTGGTCAGCAGACTTGAGACTAGAAGTCTGGTATGTTAAAGCCAGAAGGGCATGTCCACTCCATTAATTCTACATGTTTGGTAAAGGTGTGTGGACATGTACTACACAATGGCTGTATACGGTGTCCCCGTATGACAGTACAATCATACGAAAAAAGTAAAAGATGGGTCAGGTGGGTGGGACAGTTGCTGACACCAGTCTACTTAAGGTAAAATGTAGGCTAAAATGTACTTAAGGTAAAATGTAGGTAAAATCTGTACCCCCTCCCCCCCTTCCTGCCTACATCGTATCATGCCCTGTGAACCCACCCCCTCGTAATGGAGCATTGGGACTATACAGCCAGCCAGGCCAATGTAAGGTGTGTACTGATATCCCTGTAACAGGAATGGGAATTGTACTGATATCCCTGTAACAAGAATGGGAATTGTACCGATATCCCTGTAACAAGAATGGGGATTGTACCAATATGCCTGTAGCAGGAATGGGAATTGTACCGATAACCCTGTAACAGGAATGGGAATTGTACCGATATCCCTGTAGCAGGAATGGGGATTGTACCAATATCCCTGTAGCAGGAATGGGAATTGTACCGATATCCCTGTAACAGGAATGGGAATTGTACTGATATCCCTGTAGCAGGAATGGGGATTGTACCAATATCCCTGTAGCAGGAATGGGAATTGTACCGATAACCCTGTAACAAGTATGGGAATTGTACCGATATCCCTGTAACAGGAATGGGGATTGTACCGATATCCCTGTAGCAGGAATGGGGATTGTACTGATATCCCTGTTACCGATATCCCTGTAGCAGATATTGGAATTGTACCAATATCCCTGTAACAGGAATGGGGATTGTACTGATATCCCTGTAGCAGGAATGGGGATTGTATCGATATCCCTGTAGCAGGAATGGGGATTGTAACGATATCCCTGTAACTGGAATGGGGATTGTACCGATATCCCTGTAGCAGGAATTGGAATTGTACCAATATCCCTGTAACAGGAATGGGGATTGTACCGATATCCCTGTAGCAGGAATGGGGATTGTATCGATATCCCTGTAGCTGGAATGGGGATTGTACCGATATTCCTGTTACCGATATCCCTGTAGCAGGAATGGGAATTGTACCGATATCCCTGTAGCTGGAATGGGGATTGTACCGATATCCCTGTTACCGATATCCCTGTAGCAGGAATGGGAATTGTACCGATATCCCTGTAGCAGGAATGGGAATTGTACCGATATCCCTGTAGCAGGAATGGGAATTGTACCGATATCCTGTAGCAGGAATGGGAATGTACCGATATCCCTGTAGCAGGAATGGGGATTGTACCGATATCCCTGTAGCAGGAATGGGAATTGTACCGATAACCCTGTAGCAGGAATGGGGGATTGTACCGATATCCCTGTAGCAGGAATGGGAATTGTACCGATAACCCTGTAGCAGGAATGGGAATTGTACCGATAACCCTGTAGCAGGAATGGGAATTGTACCGATATCCCTGTAGCAGGAATGGGAATTGTACCGATATCCCTGTAGCAGGAATGGGAATTGTACCGATATCCCTGTAGCAGGAATGGGAATTGTACCGAATCCTGTAGCAGGAATGGGGATTGTAACGATACCCTGTAGCAGGAGTGGGAATTGTACCGATAACCTGTAGCAGGAATGGGGATTTGTACCGATATCCCTGTAGCAGGAATGGGAATTACACGATAAACCCTGTGCAGGAATGGGAATTGTACCGATATCCCTGTAGAAGGAGGGAATTGTACCGATATCCTGTAAGCAGGAATGGGGATTGTACCGATATCCCTGTAGCAGGAGTGGGATTGTACCGAATACCCTGTAGCAGGAATGGGAATTGGAACCGATATCCCTGTAGCAGGAATGGAATTGTACCGATATCCCTGTAGCAGGAATGGGGATTGTAACGATATCCCTGTAGCAGGAGTGGGAATTGTACCGATAACCTGTAGCAGGAAGGGGGATTGTACCGTACACCTGTAGCAGGAATGGGAATTGTACCGATATCCCTGTAGCAGGAAGTGGGAATTGTACCGATACCCTGTAGCAGGAATGGGAATTGTACCGATTATCCTGTAGCAGGAATGGGAATTGTACCGATATCCCTGTAGCAGGCAGGGGGAATGTTACAGATATCCCTGTAGCAGGAGTGGGAATTGTACCGATATCCCTGTAGCAGAGTGGAATTGTATCGATATCCCTGTAGCAGAGAGTGGGTATTTGTACCGATATCCCTGTAGCAGGAATGGGAATTGTACCAATTATCCCTGTAGCAGGAATGGGAATTGTACCGATATCCTGTAGCAGGAATGGGAATTGTACCGATATCCCTGTAGCAGGAATGGGAATTGTACCGATATCCCTGTAGCAGGAATGGGAATTGTGACCGATATCCCTGTAGCAGGAATGGGGAATTGTACGATATCCTGTAGCAGGAATGGGGAATTGTACCGATATCCTGTAGCAGGAGGATAGGAATGGGAATTGTACCGATATCCCTGTAGAGGAATGGAATTGTACCGATATCCTGTAGCAGGAGTGGGAATTGTAACCGATATCCCTTAGCAAGGAGTGGGAATTGTACCGATATCCCTGTAGCAGGAATGGGAATTGTACCGATATCCCTGTAGCAGGAATGGGAATTGTACCGATACCCTGTAGCAGGAATGGGAATTGTACCGATATCCTGTACAGGAAATGGGAATGTACCGATATCCCTGTAGCAGGAATGGGGATTGTACCGATATCCTGGTAGCAGGAATGGGAATTGTACCGATAACCCTGTAGCAGGAATGGGGGATTGTACGATATCCCGTAGCAGGAATGGGAATGTACCGATAACCCTGTAGCAGGAATGGGAATTGTACCGATATACCCTGTAGCAGGAATGGGAATTGTACCGATATCCCTGTAGCAGGAATGGGAATTTGTACCGATATCCCTGTAGAGGAATGGGAATTGTACCGATATCCCTGTAGCAGGAATGGGAATTGTACCGAATCCTGTAGCAGGAATGGGGATTGTAACGATACCCTGTAGCAGGAGTGGGAATTGTACCGATAACCTGTAGCAGGAATGGGGATTGTACCGATATCCCTGTAGCAGGAATGGGAATTACACGATAACCCTGTGCAGGAATGGGAATTGTACCGATATCCCTGTAGAGGAGGGAATTGTACCGATATCCTGTAGCAGGAATGGGGATTGTACCGATATCCCTGTAGCAGGAGTGGGATTGTACCGATAACCCTGTAGCAGGAATGGGAATTGGACCGATATCCCTGTAGCAGGAATGGAATTGTACCGATATCCCTGTAGCAGGAATGGGGATTGTCGATATCCCTGTAGCAGGAGTGGGAATTGTACCGATAACCTGTAGCAGGAATGGGGGATTGTACCGTAACACCTGTAGCAGGAATGGGAATTGTACCGATATCCTGTAGCAGGAGTGGGAATTGTACGATACCCTGAGCAGGAATGGGAATTGTACCGATATCCATGTAGCAGGAATGGGAATTGTACCGATATCCCTGTAGAGGAGGGGGAATGTTACAGATATCCCTGTAGCAGGAGTGGGAATTGTACCGATATCCCTGTAGCAGGAGTGGAATTGTATCGATATCCCTGTAGCAGAGAGTGGGATTGTACCGATATCCCGTAGCAGGAATGGGAATGTACCAATATCCGTAGCAGGAATGGGAATTGTACCGATATCCTGTAGCAGGAATGGGAATTGTACCGATATCCCTGTAGCAGGAATGGGAATAATTGTACACGATATCCCTGTAGCAGGAATGGGAATTTGACCGATGATCCCTGTAGCAGGAATGGGAATTGTTAACCGATATCCTGTAGCAGGAAGGGAATTGTACCGATATCCTGTAGCAGGAGGACTAGGAATGGGAATTGTACCGATATCCCTGTAGCAGGAATGGAATTGTACCGATATCCTGTAGCAGGAGGGGAATTGTACGATATCCCTTAGTCAGGAGTGGGAATTGTACCGATATCCCTGTAGCAGGAATGTGAATTGTACCGATATCCTGTAGCATGAAGGGAATCGTACCGATGATCCAGTAGCAGGAATGGGAATTGTACCGATATCCCTGTAGACAGGAATGGGAATCGTACCTATCCCTGTAGCAGGAAAGGAATGGGAATTGTACCGATATCCCTGTAGCAGGAATGGGAATCGTACCGATATCCCTGTAGCAGGAATGGGAATTGTACCGATATCCCTGTAGCAGGAATGTGAATTGTACCGATATCCATGTAGCAGGAATGTGAATTGTACCGATATCCCTGTAGCAGGAGTGGGAATTGTACCGATATCCCTGTAGCAGGAATGTGAATTGTACCGATATCCATGTAGCAGGAATGGGAATTGTATTTTTTTTTACTTTGATTTCAAGATGAATTTGCATTTATTTGGTTTGTTTATATGTTATATATTTACCTTTCTCTGTTCTGCATTTTCCAAACGTATCACTGTTTTATACATTAACATTGTGTTCGTGTGTTAAGCCATCATTCTTATATGAGTAATTGTATGAATACCACAAATAGAACATCCTTGTTACTTTGGGGGTGGGGGGGTTGAAACAGGTTGTCAGATGGTCTTTTTTTTGTAGTTTGTTTTTTTTTTTTGCTTAAGAGGTCTTGGCCCCATTATACTTGATTTACAAATCGAACCAAACTGAGAGCAACATGAGCTGAAAGCCTTGGTTAGCAGTCCTCATCTGCATTCTGGTATTCACATTGGTAGGGCCTCTCCGGCAAGTGACAATGCCTTGATTTGTTGAGAGAGAATAAATAGGTTTTTTCAAAAGATGAGGAAATATCACCATTACCGACCAATTTACAGCATTTTATCTGTTCTTCAAACATGTCACTATTGTTATTGTTCCTGGTAATTACACAGAGCCAAAGGAAACAAATTCCGCTTACTTATTCAGACAGATTGAAAAATCGTATAATCCTGATAAATGCCCCTTTATGATCTACAAGGATAGAAGGCTCATTTTAATTTTGAATAGCTAGCACAGGCATAAATAGGATATCGGATTAAATTCCGGGCAATCCGATTACCTACAATGGTATTTTTTTTTCCAGCAAGAGAGTTTTTCTTGCAGAGAAAGTCTTGTCGTTTTTTGGCTTTTTTTTATTAATATTGAGTCTGATTTAATAAAATGTTCTGAGTTTAACCCGCACACTTGTAATTAAACTTGCATAACATCGCATCTGTGCCAGGTACGGCTCCAGGAAACCACATGAAACACGTATAGATTAAAACTAATATAGGTATATTTGTATCTGTAAATACTGGATAAGGTTGGAACCGTCACCGGGAAGTCCACATTAACAATCTTAAAGGGGAAGTTCAGTGCAAATACATGTACTTTTAAGAATAAAGAGCAGTATTTTTTCATCCCAATGACCTTAATCTGCCAATTCAGCATTTTGTCTGTGTATAAATAAATGCAACCGAAATACTGACTTCCTGTTTGCAGGACCCCTAGTAGAGACCGTTATGGTCTTGCCCTTGACCCAGCGCCTGGGTTGATTCAGTTGCTCAATAGAGATCTGAGCATGTTTGACCCATCCAACAGCCAATCAATAGAAATAATTGTTAGGAACATTCCAAGGATGTGGTGCATCCTGGAAAGAAGAAGAACTGTTAGAACCTGAAATCTCAGCTCACTAATGTCAACAGCAGGGAACAGCAAAGGGTATGGAATCAACTGATTTTTCAAAGTGGAAGAGCATATGTAGAATAACATTACTTGAGAACATAACTAATTGTTGGTTAAAAGACATATGCACTAAAAAAAAAGACTAATATCCTATATAATAAAAGCCTAACTGCTGCATCTGTGCTATGTTCATGTGTGTGTGTCACTGCAGTTCCTATGGACTCACCACTAGAGGGTGATGGTAATATGGTCTCTGCAATTCCTATTGACTCACCACTAGAGGGAGAAACACAGGAAGCACTGAGGCAGAACACAGCAACTACACAGACTGCAGGTAAGGTTGCTTGAGACAGAGGGGGACCCTGGATTTGGGACAGTGGGGGCCCTGGATTTGAGACAGAGGGGGACGTGTGTATTTGGGACAGAGGGGGACCCCTGCATTTGGGACAGGGGGTACACTATATTTGGGACAGAGGGGGGACCCTGAATTTGGGATAGAGGGGGTCCTGGATTTGAGACAGGGAGGGCCTGGATTTGGGATTGAGGGGGACCCTGGATTTGGGACAGAGGGGGACCCTGGATTTTGGACAGAGGGGGTGAACCTGGATTTGGAACAAGGGGAGCTTGATTTGGGATAGAGGAGACTGTGGGGGGACTATGGCCTTAGACACTGAGGGGGAACTATGGCCTTGGGACACTGAGGGGGTACTATGGACGGGACCCTAGGGGGACTCTGGCCTTGGGACATGGAGGAGGGGGCTAAGGGGGCACTCTGGGCTTCTAGTGCCCGTTATTGTAACAGGCTTAAGGTCTAGTTAATCTATAATTAAATATATGAAAGCAGTAACTTTAACGTGTGTGTGTATCTGTGTGCCTTCAATCCAGTACTTGTTTTGCTTAGGATCCCCCTCCCTCTCTTAAATGACACCCCTTTTTCAAACCAGACTTTCTGTGAGCTCAAGCATGCTCAGTAGTCACTATATGACAGGAATTGATTTCCTAAATATGTTTGCAATTTATTTTTACATAGTTTTGAAGGTATTTACATTTTTATGTGTGATGTGGGAGCAGCATCACCAGATCCCCTGCATTTCCTGCATCCTGCTCTGGAACAATGGGAGAGTCCCTCTTCCCTGTGTCTCCTCCATATGTGCCCCCATGGCTCCTCCCCTTGAAGGCCCCCTTGGCTCCTCCCTTTCCAGCTCCCATGGCCCCTCCCATTCATGGGGCTGGAAGGGAAGGGGCCAAGGAGGGACTGCAATGGAAGGAGCCATGGGGGGGGGGGGGGGTTAAGATAACAGTAACATACTTAGAAAGAGGATGGCTAACTAAAACCAGCTAATGAAATGGAGGGCTCACAAAACTGGCTTATAAACTGGAGGTCGGAAAATACTTGGTAATGAACTGGAGGGCTGACGTTGCTTATGAACTGGAAGGCTGAAACTGCTTATGAACTGGAGGGCTGATAATGCTGTTGAACTGGAGGATTAACTAACACTGGCTAATAATCTGGAGGACTGACAATACTGGGTAATGAAACTGGATGACTGACAATCCTGTGTAAAGACACTGGAGGGCTGACTAACATTGCTAATGATCTGGAGGGCTGACCATACTGGGTAATGAACTGGATGGCTGACAATACTGTGTGAACTGGATGGCTGACATTACTGTGTAATTAACTGGAGGGCTGACAATGCTGGATAATGATCTGGAGGGCTGACAATACTTGGTAATGAACTGGAGGACAGACAATATTAGGTAATTAACTTGAGAGCTGATTAAGACTTAAGAAAGAGGATGACTAACTAAAACCAGCTAATGAAATGGAGGGCTCACAAAACTGCAATAACACGGATGGTCGGAAAATACTTGGTAATGAACTGGAGGGCTGACGTTGCTTATGAACTGGAAGGCTGAAACTGCTTATGAACTGGAGGGCTGATAATGCTGTTGAACTGGAGGATTAACTAACACTGGCTAATAATCTGGAGGACTGACAATACTGGGTAATGAACTGGATGACTGACAATACTGTGTAAAGAACTGGAGGGCTGACTAACATTGCTAATGATCTGGAGGGCTGACAATACTGGGTAATGAACTGGATGGCTGACAATACTGTGTGAAATGGATGGCTGACAATACTGTGTAATTAACTGGAGGGCTGACAATGCTGGATAATGATCTGGAGGGCTGACAATACTTGGTAATGAACTGGAGGACTGACAATATTAGGTAATTAACTTGAGAGCTGATTAAGACTTGCTAATGATCTGTAGGGCTAACAATTCTAGGTTTTAAATAAAGATTCCTCAATATCTTCCTTTGGCAAACAAATCGTGCCTGCCAAAAAAGTGGGTGTCGCTGGTGAACTGTAGGGCTGACTTTACACTATCGGGTGTACTGGAGGACTGACTTTACACTTGCTTGTGAATTGAAGGATGGCCTCATAACTCCCATACCCAGCCGCAGACTTGTAAATATTAAATGCCCCAACCCATAACAGCAGCAGACTTGTATATATAAAATGCCCTCCAGCCCATGCCCAGTAGCACTGACTTGTGTTTTTAAACTGCCCCAACCCATTCCAGCTGCCAATTTCTATATATAAAATGCCCCAACCCATGCCCAGCAGCAGATTTGTATGTAAAATGCCCCAACCCATGCCCAGCACACACTTTTATATAAAATGACTGAGCCAATTCCCAGCACACAGACTTGTATATCAAATGCCCCAAGCCATGTCCAGCACACAGGCTTGTATATAAAATGCCCCAATCCATGTCCAGCACACAGACTTGTATATAAAAAATGCCCCAGCCCATGCCCAGCAGCAGTCTTGTATATAAAATGCCCCAATACATGCCCAGCATAACTGTATACAAATGCATGTATATAAAATGTCACAGGAAGCTGGGCCTGGCCAGCTGCCCTAGTGGCAGTTGGTAAACACTCCAGCAAGGCAGCAACAAACATTCCCTGCTCATGCGCGCACATCTGAAACGGAATGGGAGCACAGTGCGGCGTGCAGGAGGAAAAGATGAGAAGGTGGCCGCGTAACTATTTTTTCTTATTACCCCCAGCTGCCAGTTTATTACAGGGGCGAGCCGTGAGCAAACATTCATGGTAGGCATGCCCCTGAGGTCCAGCCGTGCAGTGTAAAATTTGGATAAAGTTTTTTAAACTGAACTTTTATTTTAACTTGATTTAATTTAAACGTGACACTGCCTGGCCCGGTTTTTACTGCACAGAACAGCCCCTCTGCCCACCGGCCCAGTCCGCCCCTGCTGTAAAAATTACTTTGCCTCAATCAAATGTATAAATAAATACATGTAAGTAGACCTTACTCTGAAGTTTGTGTGTGTTGCTGCATGCCTTCAATCCAGTACTTGTTTTTACATAGTTACATGTGCTTCCATCTGCTCAGACCACTTCCTAATGCTCCAGACACCCACCCAGCTTGCTTCTTCCCCGTGTGGTGTTCTCTCCTTTCTGTTTTCCAATTCCCCTTCCCGCTATCATGGCTTGTAATAAAATGGAATTGTGACATTCTGATATGCAAATTGTGCAGTCTTACAGGCTCACGCCTCTCTTTATCTTCCCAAAGTGTTTATGTTAAAGGGTATCTCCACTGCTTGAAAAACTTTTTGCTATACAGTTTTATTGAAGAACAGGAGGTTATGAAGCTGTGTCTTATGGTTACCTCCTGTTTTTCAATAAAACCTGCAGGAGCCTGGAGAGAAGCAGAGGAGCAAGCAATCAGGTGAGTACATTACCTTGTCTTTTGGCTCCTGCAGGTTTTATTGAAGAGTGGGAGGTAAGACACAGTTCCTTTACCTCCCATTCTTCAATACAACTGAATAGCAAAGAAAAAGATAGCAGTGGAGATACCCGATACCCTTTTAATATTTTTCTCTACATAAGTTGCTTCATCGTGACCTTATAGTGTTTCTATATGAATTGTTTCTACATGTTTACTATCTGCACCTACAACTAGGGTGAAAAAATCATAAAAACAGCCTTCCAATGACGTACATAAGAATATTATCTATACCATCATAAGAACCTAAAACTATCCCACTGGATCAAAAAACAAAACAGTATTTCATTGTTATTAGAAAATGATCCTGTCTCTTCGACTTTGTTTCCAGCCTCTTTTCTTTGTTTCTCTACTGTCTTCCTTATTATGGCAGTAAGACTGGCTTAAGGCAGTAAGTTCATCCTCATTGCATCCGGTCTAATGCTCCCTAACTGCTTTTCATGAAGAGTTCCTGCTGTCAATTACAGGTTTGTCTCATATTTGAGTTTTTCTTGTCTGATGTTAAATATCAAGTGAATTTTAAAATCCTAAATTACTCTTGGCTGTTATCCAGAAATTACAGGTTATTCCATTGGAGAGATCATAGAGAAATTCTTCTTTGTGTCCTGTAGGGATGATGCGGTTTTAAGATTGTTTAACATTTTAACAGCACATTGCTCACCCGTGAACTGTCATCTCTCCTGGAGCACAAAGGGTGGAACTATCAAATGTTCTGGCATATGGCCTTCTGGATGATTGCAGGGTCTATAGACCTGTGTTGTTAAACATTTTCCCATATAGCCTGCTGTTACATAAATATGTTATTGTTCAATTCTTCTGTAAGTCTCTTTGATCTGTGCACAGTATATGATTGCGTTTCAGCAGAAGTCACATTACCCCACTAGACACATAGATTAGGATCCTATCGGAGGGAGACGTCTATTATGTACCCTTTATGTAATCCAATGAGCGGTGTTCATATCCCATTATTTTCTGTTATATGTATTGCTAATTAAACACAGAAGAATTTTCAGTGTGATAAAGCGAACAAGAAAATCTGAAACTATTGAAACGAATTGTAAAATTAAAGATAATCAGAGATAACCAGGACCTTTAAGTAATGAGAAAAGCCGATAAACTGAAAGCTATTGATTAGCATTTCATTATTGTATATCTAGTTTTTATCTAGTGTAGCTCCAGGTTCTTCAGATAAAGATTTAAATGAAAAGAACTAGCTAGGAAAAGGTCATTGTATCTTGAAAGCAATTTTTGTTCACACTGATTCATTTTTGTTGGAAAGTAACCCAAAATAACACTCTCCAAGCTAATATCACAGCACTCTCCAAGCTAATATCACAGCACTCTCCAAACTAATATCACAGCACTCTCCCAGCTAATATCACAGCACTCTACTAGCTAATATCACAGCTCTGTCCTAGCTAATATCACCGCACTCTCCTAGCTAATATCGCAGCACTCTCCTAGCTAATATCAAAGCTCTCTTCTAGCTAATATCACAGCACTCTCCCAGCTAATATCACAGCACTCTCCCAGCTAATATCACAGCACTCTCTTAGCTAATATCACAGCACTCTTCTTGCTAATATCACAGCACTCTCCCAGCTAATATCACAGCACTCTCCTAGCTAATATCACAGCACTCTTCTAGCTAATATCACAGCACGCCCCCAGCTAATATCACACCACTCTCCTAGCTAATATCACAGCACTCTTCTAGCTAATATCACATAACACTCTCCCAGCCAATTCACGCACTCTCCTAACTAATATCACAGCCCTCTCCAAACTAATATCCAGCACTCCCAGCTATATCACAGCACTCTACTAGATAATATCACAGCTCTGTCCTAGCTAATATCACAGCACTCTCCTAGCTAATATCATAGCTCCCTCCTAGCTAATATCACAGCACTCTCCTAGCTAATATCACAGCACTCTTCTAGCTAATATCACAGCACTCTCCTAGCTAATATCACAGAACTCTTCTAGCTAATATCACAGCACTCTCCTAGCTAATATCACAGAACTCTTCTAGCTAATATCACATCACTCTCCCAGCCAATATCACAGCTCTCGCCTAACTAATATCACAGCACTCTCCAAACTAATATCACAGCACACGCACTCTCCCAGCTAATATCACAGCACTCTACTAGCTAATATCCAGCTCTGTCCTAGCTAATATCACAGCACTCTCCTAGCTAATATCATAGCTGCCTCCTAGCAATATCACAGCACTCTTCTAGCTAATATCACAGCACTCTCCTAGCTAATATCACGAACTCTCCCATAATATCACAGCACTCTCCCAGCTAATATCACAGCACTCTCCTAGCTTATATCGCAGCACTCTTCTAGCTTATTTGCAGTCACACTTCTAGCTAATATCACAGCACTCTTCTAGCTAATATCACATCACTCGTCTAGCTAATATCACATCACTCTTATAGCTTATTTCACAGCACTCTTCTAGCTTATATCACATCACTCTTATAGCTTATTTCACAGCACTCTTCTAGCTTATATCACATCACTCTTCTAGCTTATATCACAGCACTCTTCTAGCTTATATCATACTAGGTTATATCACAGCACTCTTCTAGCTTTTATCACAGCACTCTTCTAGCTTATATCACAGCTCCCTTCTAGCTTATATCACAGCACCCTTCTAGCTTATATCACAGCACTCTTCTAGCTAATATCACTTCACTTTTCCAGCTAATATCACATCACTCTTCTAGCTAATATCACAACACTCTTCAGCATATCACTCACTCTTCTGCTAATATCACACATCACTCTTTCTAGCTATACACATCACTCTTCTAGCTGATATCACATCACTATCATGCTAACATCACACAGTCTTTAAGCTAATATCACATCACTCTTCAAGCTAATATCTCATCACTCTTCTAGCTTATATTACATCACTCGTCTAGCTAATATCACATCACTCTTCTAGCCTATATCACATCACACTTCTAGCTAATATATCAGCACTTTTCTAGCTTATATCGCATCACTCTTCAGCTTATATCACAGAAACTCTTCTAGTTATATCACAAACGCACTCTTCTAGCTTATATCACAGCACCCTTCTAGCTTATATCACAGCACTCTTCTAGCTAATATCACAGCACTCTTCTAGCTAATATCACTTCACTCTTCTAGCTAATATCACATCACTCTTCTAGCTAATATCACAACACTCTTCTAGCTAATATCACAGCACTCTTCTAGCTGATATCACAACACTCTTCTAGCTAATATCACATCACTCTTCTAGCTAATATCACAGCACTCTTCTAGCTAATATCACAGCACTCTCTAGCTAATATCACAGCACTCTTCTAGCTAATATCACTGCACTCTTCTAGCTAATATCACAGCACTCTTGATGCTAATCAATCATCTCTAGCTAATATCCATCACTCTTCTAGCTAATATCACATACTCTCTATCATATTACAACACTCTTCTAGCTTATATCACATCACTCTTCTAGCTTATATACAACACTCACACTCTTCTAGCTTTTATCACAGCACCTTCTGCTAATATCACATCACTCTTCTAGCTAATATCACATCACCCTTCTACTTATTACAGCACTCTGCTTATATCACAGACCTCTTCTAGCTTATATCACAGCACTCTTCTAGCTAATATCACAGCACTCTTAGCTTATATCACAGCACTCTTCGAGCTTATATCACAGCACTCTTCTAGCAAATATCACATTATCTTCTGCTAATATCACATCACTCTTCTAGCTTATATCACATCACTCTTCTAGCTATATCACAATCACTCTTCTACTTATATCACATCACTCTTCTAGCTTATATCACATCACTCTTCTAGCTTATATCACAGCACTCTTCTAGCTAATATCACATCACTCTTCTAGCTAATATTACAGCACTCTTAGCTTATATCACAGCACTCTTCTAGCTTATATCACAGCACTCTTCTAGCTATATCATACTAGGTTATATCACAGCACTTTCTAGCTTTATCACAGCACTCTTCTAGCTTATATCACAGAACTCTTCTAGTTAATATCACAGCACTCTTCTAGCTTATATCGCAGCACCCTTCTAGCTTATATCACAGCACTCTTCTAGCTAATATCACTTCACTCTTCTAGCTAATATCACATCACTCTTCTAGCTAATATCACAACACTCTTCTAGCTAATATCACAGCACTCTTCTAGCTAATATCACAGCACTCTCTAGCTAATATCACAGCACTCTTCTAGCTAATATCACTGCACTCTTCTAGCTAATATCACAGCACTCTTCGAGCTAATATCACATCACTCTTCTAGCTAATATCACATCACTCTTCTAGCTAATATCACTACTCTTCTAGCTAATATTACAACACTCTTCTAGCTTATATCACATCACTCTTCTAGCTTATATCACATCACTCTTCTAGCTTATATCACAGCACTCTTCTAGCTAATATCACATCACTCTTCTAGCTAATATCACATCACCCTTCTAGCTTATATTACAGCACTCTTAGCTTATATCACAGAACCTTCTAGCTTATATCACAGCACTCTTCTAGCTATATCACAAGCACATCTTTAGCTTATATCACAGCACTCTTCTAGCTTATATCACAGCACTCTTCTAGCAAATTCACTTATTCTTCTGCTATATCACATCACTCTTCTAGCTATATCACATCACTCTTCTAGCTTATATCACATCACTCTTCTAGCTTATATCACATCACTCTTCTAGCTTATATCACATCACTCTTCTAGCTTATATCACAGCACTCTCTAGCTAAATCATCACTACTCTTCTAGCTAATATTACAGCACTCTTAGCTTATATCACAGCACTCTTCTAGCTTATATCACAGCACTCTTCTAGCTTATATCATACAGGTTATACACAGCACTCTTCTAGCTTTTATCACGCACTCTTCTAGCTTATATCCAGAACTCTCTAGTTAATATCACACCACTCTTCTAGCTTATATCGCAGCACCCTTCTAGCTTATATCACAGCACTCTTCTAGCTAATATCACTCACTCTTCTAGCTAATATCACTTCACTCTTCTAGCTAATATCATCACTCTTCAGCTAATATCCACAACACTCTTCTAGCTAATATCACAGCACTTCTAGCTAATATCACAACACTCTCTGCTAATCACACACTCTTCTAGCTAATATCACAGCACTCTTCTAGCTAATTCACATCACTCTTCTAGCTAATTCACATCACTCTTTAGCTAATATCATCACAGTACTCTTCTAGCTAATATTCAAACACTCTTCTAGCTTATATCACATCACTCTCTAGCTTTATCACATCACTCTTCTAGCTTATATCACAGCACTCTTCTAGCTAATATCACATCACTCTTCTAGCTAATATCAATCACTCTTCTAGCTATATACACATCACCCTTCTAGCTTATATTACAGCACTCTTACTTATATCACAGACTCTTCTAGCTTATACACAGCACTTTCTAGCTAATATCACACACTCTTAGCTTATATCACAGCACTCTTCTAGCTTATATCACAGCACTCTTCTACTAGCAATATCCATTATTCTTCTAGCTAATATCACATCACTTCTAGCTTATATCACATCACCTTCTAGTTATATCACATCACTCTTCTAGCTATACACATCACTCTTCTAGCTTATATCACATCACTCTTCTAGCTTATATCACAAGCACTCTTTCTAGCTAATATCACATCACTCTTCTTAGCAACATTACAGCACTCTTAGCTTATATCACAGCACTCTTCTAGCTTATATCACAGCACTCTTATAGCTAATATCACAGATTCTTCTAGCTAATATCACATCACTCTTCTAGCTTATATCACATCACTCTTTAGCTTATATCACATCACTCTTCTAGCTTATATCACATCACTCTTCTAGCTTAATATCACAGCATGTTCTGCTAATATCACATCACCTCTAGCTATATCACAGCACTCTTCTAGCAAATATCACAGTATTCTTCAGCTAATCAACAGCACTCTTATAGCTAATATCACAGCACTCATAGCTTATATCACAGCACTCTCTAGCTTATATCACAGTACTCTTATAGCTATATCCACGCACTATTTGCTTATATCACATCACTCTTCTAGCTTATATCACAACATCTCTCTAGCAAATATCACAGTATTCTTCAAGCTATGATTACAATTATCTATCACAAAGTAAGAAAACCACCTCATCCCACTCACCACTCAACCTTCATGAATGTCACATGGACTTTCTGCAGTACGTCTACTTGTAGCATGGAGCTCAGAGACCAACCTTTTGAAATAATCCTAAAACATAATTTTCTGATAAAAATTTTATTAGCATTATTTGCCAAGGAGTATTCATACTGCTGTTTGCAGTTTTATGGCGAGGCACATCCTTCTAATAACTCATCATCTCAATGGATATTACTCTAATGGGGCCCTATATGGGGGATTCATGAGGAGCAAGTATAAATAAATATTAGTATGGCTATAAGATAATTAATAGTCAATATAGGCTAATAATAGCTTCTATCATGGTATTACAAGCTAATATAATTTCAATTATTATACAAACAGGATCCCTACCCATGTTCCAGGAAACCCTCTTCGATGTCCAAAAGATGTCATGGACTATATCTTTTCTTGCATGATTTTTTTTTAGACTCCAAGGTAGGGGGTGGATTTTCAAAATTGGGGGTGAAGTGTGTGTAACATTAGAGGTATGTGGAAGGTATAAGTATAAGAGACAATGTTTTAATATTTGGTGATGTTGTCATACATTTTTAAGCCACTTTACACCAGGAGATCTTCGTCCCAACCAACCATTTTGTACTTCCAACGTCGGCCAGGAGCAAAAGTAGCCATGGTGGAAAGTTTGCCACGCAGATCATGCAGTCCATAGAGGGCCATACAGTTGCCCAGGATTTTCCGACATGTCGATCGCCATTCATTTGATTTGATGAAAGGAAAAACACCACGCACATCAGACTTGCATGCCTTTATATGTATTTAAATGCTTCATACATAGGATACACAACAGTGTAACGTTTCGGTACATAACCTGTACCTTCATCAGACAACATTCATTTGATTTGGACGAAATGAACAATTGGTATTGGTTGTGGGCCAGCTAAAGCCATGCATTTTTTGGGGCCCTAAGAAGAAGATTAACTTTTAACTTATGAACAAAGCCAGAACATGTCCTAAAGAGGAATCTCCACAGTAATAAAATAACTATAAAACAGGACAACTTTAATGTTCCAACCCATCTCCCTCCCAATTAAAGGACCTATGATGAGGACCTAAATCGTTTGGTCCTCACAGCTGGGCTTACCTTCAATTAATAGCAACTTCCATGGAAGTTATGATCACCATCCACTTCACCCACCCCCCACCTGTGTCCTGGGCCTTACCAATAGGATGATGCAATTTGCAAGATGAGTGCATTCCACTGGCCAGTTCTTGGACTCCACGTGGGGCAAAGTTAGACCGAACCGGAGATCAGAACTTCCAATGAGACCCTTCTCTAAATAAAGTAACACACTGTGGCACTTTTCATTCAATTAAAAAAACCTTATGATTCCATTATTTTTTGTGATTGACTTGCAATAGCAAAATGAATGGGCCAGAGCTGACCAACAGCAGAACGTCAGAAGGTAGAAATCGCCAGCATTATAGATATTAAGATTTGACGTTCATTTGCACACTACAGTCTATGGGGATTGTGCCAAATAAAGATTTGGCTCATATGGAGGTCCAGCCAGAAGCAGAGGAGCTTGGGAAGAAGAACAGCACCAACAATAACATCAGTTTTTTATACAACTCTTTGAAAGTTACAAATATAGTTGTGGTATCATCATTACAAGGAGAATCACCTGAACTTAATTTTATTAAACTTTTTTTCTTCTAAAACAAAATGATCTCACAATATACCCAATAACCCAGCTGTGCCTACAAGTTACTAATGCATTTTTTCTGGACTTTGTCCATAGTGCACACATAAGGGAGAATTCTTAATAAACAAAGAAATGATCAATACCAGAAACGTACAGAAGCAGAATAAAGGTTGAATGACACTGGAAACACTTATGGAACACTAGTAAGCCAAATTAATGATCAAATGGAATGATGTTAAAAAAAATCTCTATTAAGCAACTGCAATAAAAAAATAAACACTTTTGGTTGCCTTTTAAATATCCGGAAAGTAAAATGAATAAGTTATTTAAGGGAATGTCGGTTACTGCCTGCAAACCCCAACGCTATTTTCCCCAGTAATTACATGCATTTGTAACCAGATATTTAATGATAAGTTCTGTTACTTTCTGACAAGTATCTGCCTCCTCCCTCTGCTCAATGAGCCTTTTATAAGCTTGAGCATGTGCAGAGGAAGAGGCAGGTTAAACAACAGTCAATCATTGGTTATGATTAGAGATGGCCGAAACTCACCAGTTTTGTTCCGTTTCGGATTCCCTGGTCTTGTGAAATTCCCGAAAACGTAAAGATTTTTCGTTTATCGAATGTTCGAGGCAATTTTCGGGCGTTCGATAATCCTTGAAAATACGACTGGAGACTACTTTTAAGTTTCTGATCGTATTGTCGAGGATTATCGAACGTTCAAGGCTATTTTAGAAAGTTATTGAAAATAGCCTTGAACATTCGATAATAATCGAAAATGCGATCGAATGAACGGTCCGGATTCAGACGGATCTTCAGATTTGGGACCAAGGGGTTCCCATCTCTAGTTGTGATGTCAGCAGTCACACCCTTGATTACTGCATGGAGGGAGCTGGGGCGTGTTTAGGGGGGGGATTCCTGGTGCCTGGAATCCCCCCTTTCTGTCTGCTCAGTGCTGTCTGCTATTCTACCTCTCCTGGTGCCCATAGACTGCTACATAGATTGTTACATAGACTGTTACATAGATTGTTACATTGTTACATAGATTGTTACATAGACTGTTACATAGATTGTTATATATAGATTGTTACATAGACTGTTACATAGATTGTTACATTGTTATATAGATTGTTACATAGACTGTTACATAGATTATTACATAGACTGTTACATAGATTGTTACATAAACTGTTACATAGATTGTTACATAGACTGTACATAGTTGTTACATAAACTGTATAGATTGTTACATAGACTGTTAAATTGTTATATAGATTGTTACATAGGTTGTTACATAGGTTGTTACATTGTTATATAGATTGTTACATAGACTGTTACATGGATTGTTACATAGATTGTTACATAGACTGTTACATAGATTGTTACATTGTTATATAGATTGTTACATAGAATGTTACATAGATTATTACATAGACTGTTACATAGATTGTTACATAAACTGTTACATAGATTGTACATAGACTGTTTACATAGATTGTTACATAGACTGTTACATAGATTGTTACATAGAGCTGTTAAATTGTTATATAGATTGTTACATAGGTTGTTATTACATGGTTGTTACATTGTTTATGATTGTTACATAGACTGTTACATAGATTGTTACATAGACTTTACATTGACTGTTACATGTTATATAGATTGTACATTGTTATAATAGATTGTTACATAGACTGTTACATTGTTATATAGATTGTTACATAGACTGTTACATAACTGTTCATTGTTATATAGATTGATACATGACTGTTACATACTGTTACATAACTTACATTGTTATATAGATTGATACATAGACTGTTACATAGACTGTTACATAGACTTCATTGTTATATAGATTGATACATAGACTGTTACATGGATTGTACTGGTTATATAGATTGTTACATAGATTGTTACATTGTTATATAGATTGTTACATTGTACATAGATTGTTACATTGTTATATAGATTGTTACATAGATTGTTACATTGCTATATTGATGTGTTACATAGACTGTTACAGAGGTTAACATTGTTATATGATTGTTACATAGACTGTAACTAGATTTTCCATTGTTACATAGATTGTTACATAGTTATTATATGGTTACAATTGTTATATAGATGGTTTACATAATTGTTACAGATTGTTATATAGATTGTTTACATTGTTACATATTGTTACATTGCTATATGATTGTTACTAGACTGTTACATTGCTATATTGATTGTTACAAGACTGTTACATAGATTGTTCCATGTTACATAGATGTTACTTGTTATATGATTGTTACATAGACTGTACATAGATTGTTACATTGTTATATAGATTGTTACATTGTTCATAGATTGTTACATAGTTATATAGATTGTTACATAGACTGTTACATAGATTGTTACATTGTTATATAGATTGTTATTGTTCATTGTTATAATAGATTGTTACCTAGATTGTCATGCTATTGATTGTTACTAGATTGTTACTAGATTGTTACATGTTTTATTGTTACATAGACTGTCTTAGATTGTTACATAGATTGTTACATTGTATTAGATTGTTCCATAGACGGTTACATAGATTGTTACATAGATTGTTACATTGTTATATGATTGTACATACTGTTACATAGATTGTTACATTGTTAATAATGTTTACATTGTTACATAGATGTTACATGTGTTATATAGATTTGTTTACATAGATTGTACATAGATGTACATGCTATATTGATTGTTACATAGACTGTTACATAGATTGTTACATTGTTAATTGAACTCTGTGAGAAGCAGCATTTGTATGTTTCAAAAATGTATCCGTCTGCCCTGTATGACAGCAGCATAGAGATCTGTATCAACATTAACCCTGCAGCTGCCTGAGTGATTGCTGAGACTGGGTTTATTATACATTACTACTGTACCTACTAGACTGTGATGGAGTTGGGAGCAGGAATAGGGACATTAGGAAATCCTGGTTTTATGCTGATGCCAACAAGGAGTGTCTCGGCCCAAACCTATGGATATGGACTGAATGTCAACATTGCATTATAATATATATATATATATATATATATAAAAGAAGCAACGTGGCTGCACTCGCACTTGGCCTTGTTTTTCGCCCGGGTGCTTCCTATAAAGGACCTGATGACGGCTAGGTGTAGCCGAAATGCATTGACACATTTTTGAACTTCTATCAATAAAAGTTATGTTTTATTTGAACAAGTCCCGCAGAGTGCCCCTTTCTCAGCTTACATATAGATATATATATTTATATTATATGCATTTTATAATAATTTTATATATTTATACAAAGGTATAGGGCACTCCCCAAAGGACTTTATATAATTTAATTAGTGACCTGTTGACCACTAATTACAATTCTATAAAGTCCATTGGGAGTGCCCTATACCTTTATACTTTTGTTTATTGCATCCCTAGCAGCACTCAGGCTATTTATATACCTTGGCAGGAGCCAGTCGTTTGGACTGTTTACATTATATATATATTTTCTGACAGATCCACGTCAGTGTCACAGCTCTGACTTTAAAGACCCTAATGGTAACGTAATATAAATGTGGATTTATCAGTAAAACAGAACGTTAGGCTGGGTACAAACGGACACATTTTTCTGTCCTGACCTTTTACCACTATATAGGTCGGCCACAGCAAATGTCTCCTATGGATCACAGCGTTCACTGCCGCCACTGCCCGAAATCACCTTCATATTTTTCGGCCCGACCGACCAATACATGGAAATATCTGTTGGTTTTATGTACCCAGCCTTAGTAAGTATATACTTTATAACAAAAGGGAATGCAATTAGAGAATACATATAATATTATTACATGATCCATATATAATAGAACACATGAATGTATTCGGTCGTGAACCTCCTTCTGGGCTTCTTCAGTGGTAACCCATTTAGGAATCCCCCCCTTGAAAATCCTGCTCTTGCACGGGGGAGGGACCAGTTACTCTGCCAGACCCGGGACATTAATTATCCTTAAACATTTGGTTAGTAATGCAGGTAATAAAGTTCAAAATTATCAGTTGGGGTTGGGGAAATATATTTAATCCTATCCGTTTACATATTCGTGTCATCATACACATTTTTTCTCCACGGATGACATGCCCTTTTTATGTAAAAATATGACTTTGTGTCAGGTTAATCATAATATTCTGAAGTCCAAACAATCAGCACTCAAATATGTGCAAAATTGTTGTTTAAATAACTGTTTAATGGCACCCAGTGTTTACCAAATGGAAGCTTTTTATTTCTCCCATCAAGCCCAATTTCTAGTAAATGATCTAATACCGTCTTTGTCACATTTAATTGTAACCTAGCCGGGCTTTGTGTCAAGGACAATCAGGACCCAAAAAAAAAAAAAAAAAGCAATCATTTAAAAATAGGAACGAACCGTTCATTGGGCAGCCAATCCCCAGATTTATGGGGTCTATACTTTGCAAGCTTGATGGACAGCGTGTAATTGAACTTGTTCCGACTGTTTTATCCAGTCTATTAGATTTCTTTGTTGTATGAAAAAAAAAACTGTATGAAATTAGAACTTGCGGGTCCTGCTTTGCACTGCCTAAGGGGCACGTTCAGGTTTAGATTGCATCTATTCAATGAATTTTGGCACGGAAGCCTAAAGCCATTCTGTTTGAATTTTTTCTTTACTGGCAACCTGCCTGTACAATGGAGGAAGCAGATTGCCTCTTTGCTGAACACTTCGACAAGGTAGTGATTTAACAACAGTAGACAAGAAGCCAGAGCTGGTCTGACAGCCTGTCACACACTGACAAATCTATTGTTCATATTCAGGCAGGATATTTCACTGCATTGCCATCAACATTACACCCAGAGCCCCAACGTGCTAAAAGGAAAGACATTCAAATTATTAAAAGTAATGTACATGCAATTTTTTTTTTTTTGCTTCATCAATTCCAAATGTGGATAATATTCATATTATACACACACATATTCCACTTTTGTTATTAAAAGGTTTTGAGTTTTGGGGGGTGATCTACTTAAATTAAAATATTGTTTTGGGGTGAACATCCCTTTAAAGGGGACTGTGGTCTCCATACAGGTGGCCTTTATTAAGGCCTACCTTTAAAATTACTCCAGGATCATGCTATCTATCCAGTTTTATTTACAGCCCTAAACGGGTGGGGGGGTTGATAGCACTGTGAGCTGTGACATCACCAGCACTTGGGCTCCACTCCAATTTCATGGTTACCAGCATGCCCACTGCTGGTAAACAGCAACATCAGCTGTATCATAACCCCCACCCTCCCCACCCCCAACTTCTAATTAATTTTTGAAGCTAACACAAGCCTGAAATATTTTTTTCCTCTCCTAAGGTGTCTATAGGTAGAGGAATGGACAGAGAATGTTTGCAGGTCGTTGACTAGCTTCAGAAAAGGCCATTTTTGGGGGTGGGGCTTATGGACACAGCTTATAAAACAAGCCTGTCACAGAGACTAAGGGACAGGGCGGTCTGGAAAGTGCAATTTACAATCTGTTCTAAGATCCAGAGAAGCTAGAGACATTATCCTAGGCTTGTTAAAGGTATGAGAGATATATTCCAATTAAGGGCACCTGTATGGAGTCCCAGTTACCCTTAGCATGGCATTTTATTGCAAGGATATGCCAATATCGTTTTGTAGGCAAACCAAAAACCATATTGGTTTTCTTTCCGTGTGTTCATTAAAATGATCAATCACACAATGCTAACCATACATAGTCCTGCAATCACTTTAATGTTAACAACCTCTCCTCCCCTTACATAGAAAGACACAAAGTAGCAAATGGTTTTCCTAGTTGAAGCAGACGGAGCATGTCTGTCCCATTGGGAGTGGAGCAGGAGGGGACATGAGTATTTTGCTAAATGCTTAAAAAGATAGTAATCAGAAGGTTATAGTTGATAAGTCCAGGTACAACATTGACGGGTTTTTGTCCCGAACAACCATGCTGCCTGTTTCAAAAACATTGTGGGTGCCGTAAAAGTAGCCACCATGTCTGCTTGTTCTTTTGTCGAATTTGGCTGGCAAAATGATTATACATCATCGGCCCCCTGAATCAAGAGAAACTAGCGAAGTATATCACAAAAAATTGTATTTGTATGCGGGTGCTCTACAGATATAATTAAAGGTTAAATCAAGTAATAGGAAAAAAGGAAACTGTGGCACTCCAATCAAGGTCACTGATACATCGAATATATACTAAAAACCTTTTATTGTGACAATGTATGGGCAAGGCAAAACATACATTTAAAAACACTTAAAAATATATATGTACAATGTTCAAAACAGATCAAACACCACCCTGAAAATAAAAGATCCATATAGCTGAGAGGTAGATGAAGGGCCAACAAAGTGCTACCTAAATGAATATAGAACTCCCTAAGGGAAGTGAATAGTATAATGAACACCCCTAGTTAAATCAGCACAGCAAGGATGAAAAAATAAAGTCGGTATATCTCATATATTGCAACTGGCCAATAAATATACAACAAAGAGCAAAGGTAAAAGAAACCTTATCAAATAGCTGTAATAATATATATAATACAACACAGCAGTTAAATATAGTGTGGAACAAGGTATAGAGGTATGCTCTCTACATAATGTGTGTAACTGTTAAAGTGTAGCCATTGTGCAGACCCAGGAGTACATAGCTTCAAACAGGCCAGGCAAGGTAGAGTGGAGGGAGGGAGACCCTGCAACAAACAACCAGACGCGTTTTGCTCGGAATGAACTTTCTCAATGGCGTGAGTCGGTCCTGGTCACTTAAAGGGCATGTCCACCCCAAACTATAATCCCCCCAACTACTGGCCCCACCATGTAGTGTAGTTTAATCCTTACCTCACATCCCAGTCCATAGGGTTCTCCTGTAGAGCCCCCCCCAAAGTCCCAAAACTAACCACCAGGAGATAGCAGGCTCTGCCTGCTATCTTGCCTCCGGTAGATATTTGCATATCGTACTGCAGCCCTTCTCCCCCCTCCCTCCCCCTCCCTCCCCCTCCCGTTCTACTATCCCTCCCCCTAGCACAATCCCCTTAATATGCTGCTCCCCCATGTCCCCCAGCCCCAACCGCATATTTTTTTTTCAAAAAAGCTCCCAAACTCTTACTTACCTCTCCTCTTTCCTCGCTGCACCTGAATGACGCGCAGCCGCGTCCGTGATTGGCTGCGCTCAGCCAATCACAACGCAATGCCGGTCCCGCCCTCTGCTTGCATTCTCGCAAGCAGAGGGCCGGCAGTGCGGCGGAGGATCGAGGGGAGGTAAGTAAGAGTTGGGGGCTTTCTGAAAAAAAAAAATTATGCGGTTGGGGGCTGGAGAGACTGGGGGAACAGCATATTAAAATGATTTTAAGGGTGGACATACCCTTTAATCTATTAATATTTCAGCCCAATTGACCAGAATACTGAAAATTTCGGTTGGTTGACAGCCTGAAATATCTGGTAATGTGTACCCAGCCTAAATTAGGGGGTAAAAGTGTTTTACAGCATAATCATTACTGAGGTACCAGCATGACCATACATAGAAAACTGATATGGTTTTGTAGGTTTGCCTCTATTGTCTCTAAATTTAAAGGCATTCCCCTCTTCTAGCTAATATCACATCACTCTTCTAGCTAATATCACATCACCCTTCTAGCTTATATTACAGCACTCTTAGCTTATATCACAGAACTCTTCTAGCTTATATCACAGCACTCTTCTAGCTAATATCACAGCACTCTTAGCTTATATCACAGCACTCTTCTAGCTTATATCACAGCACTCTTCTAGCAAATATCACATTATTCTTCTAGCTAATATCACATCACTCTTCTAGCTTATATCACATCACTCTTCAGTTTTATAAATTTATATCACATCACTCTTCTAGTTTATATCACATCACTCTTCTAGCTTATATCACATCACTCTTCTAGCTATAGTCTATCATACTCGGTTATATGCACAGCACTCTTCTAGCTTTATCACGCACTCTTCTAGCTTATATCACAGAACTCTTTAGTTAATATCACAGCACTCTTCTAGCTTATATACGCAGCCCACCCTTCTAGCTTATATCACAGCAACTCTTCTAGTAAATCACTCACTCTAGCTATATCACTTCACTTTCTAGCTAATATCACATCACTCTCAGTAAATCACAACCACTCTTCTAGCTAATTATCACAGCACTCTTCTAGCTAATATCACAAACACTCTTCTAGCTAATATCACAGCACTCTTCTAGCTAATATCACTAGCAACTTCTAGCTAATATCACATCACTCTTCTAGCTAATATCACATCACTCTTCTAGCTAATATCACAGTACTCTTCTAGCTAATATTACAACACTCTTCTAGCTTATATCACCTACACTCTTAGCTATATCACATCACTCTTCTGCTTATACACAGCACTTTCTAGCTAATATCACATCACTCTTCTAGCTAATATCACATCATCTTCAGCTAATATCACATCACCCTTCTAGCTTATTACAGCACTCTTAGGATATCACAGAACTCTTCTAGCTTATATCACAGCACTCTTCTAGCTAATATCACAGCATCTTAGCTTATATCACAGCACTCTTCTAGCTTATAACCAGCACTTTAGCAAATATCATTATTCTTTGCTAATATCACATCCTCTTCAGCTTATATCCACATCACTCTTCTAGTTTATATCACATCACTCTTCTAGATTATATCACATCACTCTTCTAGCTTATATCACATCACTCTTCTAGCTTATATCACAGCACTCTTCTAGCTAATATCACATCACTCTTCTAGCTAACATTACAGCACTCTTAGCTTATATCACAGCACTCTTCTAGCTTATATCACAGCACTCTTATAGCTAATATCACAGTATTCTTCTAGCTAATATCACATCACTCTTCTAGCTTATATCACATCACTCTTCTAGCTTATATCACATCACTCTTCTAGCTTATATCACAGCACTGTTCTAGCTAATATCACATCACTCTTCTAGCTAATATCACAGCACTCTTCTAGCAAATATCACAGTATTCTTCTAGCTAATATCACAGCACTCTTATAGCTAATATCACAGCACTCATAGCTTATATCACAGCACTCTTCTAGCTTATATCACAGTACTCTTATAGCTAATATCACAGCACTATTTGCTTATATCACATCACTCTTCTAGCTTATATCACAACACTCTTCTAGCAAATATCACAGTATTCTTCAAGCTATGATTACAATTATCTAATCACAAAGTAAGAAAACCACCTCATCCCACCTACAGACCTTCATGAATGTCACATGGACTTTCCTGCAGTACGTCTACTTGTAGCATGGAGCTCAGAGACCAACCTTTTGAAATAATCCTAAACAATAAATTTATCTGATCAAAAATTTTATTAGCATTAATTGCCAAGGAGTATTCATACTGCATGTTTGCAGTTTTATGGCGAGGCACATCCTTCTAATAACTCATCATCTCAATGGATATTACATCTAATGGGGCCCTATATGGGGGATTCATGAGGAGCAAGTATAAATAAAATATTAGTATGGCTATAAGATAATTAATAGTCAATATAGGCTAATAAATAGCTTCTATCATGGTATTACAAGCTAATAATTTCAATTATTATACAAACAGGATCCCTACCCATGTTCCAGGAAACCCCTCTTCGATGTCCCAAAAGATGTCATTGGACTATATCTTTTCTTGCATGATTTTTTTTTAGACTCCAAGGTAGGGGGTGGATTTTCAAAATTGGGGGTGAAGTGTGTGTAACATTAGAGGTATGTGGAAGGGTATAAGTATAAGAGACAATGTTTTAATATTTGGTGATGTTGTCATACATTTTTAAGCCACTTTACACCATGAGATCCTTCGTCCCAACCAACCATTTTGTACTTCCAACCGGTCGGCCAGGAGCAAAAGTAGCCATGGTGGAAAGTTTGCCACGCAGATCATGCAGTCCATAGAGGGCCATACAGTTGCCCAGGATTTTCCGACATGTCCGATCGACCATTCATTTGATTTGATGAAAGGAAAACACCACGCACATCAGACTTGCATGCCTTTATATGTATTTAAATGCTTCATACATAGGATACACAACAGTGTAACGTTTCGGTACATAACCTGTACCTTCATCAGACAACAGATTCATTTGATTTGGACGAATGAACAATTGGATATTGGTTGTGGGCCAGCTAAAAGCCATGCAATTTTTTGGGGCCCTAAGAAGAAGATTAACTTTTAACTTATGAACAAAGCCAGAACATGTCCTAAAGAGGAATCTCCACAGTAATAAATAACTATAAAACAGGACAACTTTAATGTTCCAACCCATCTCCCTCCCAATTAAAGGACCTATGATGAGGACCTAAATCGTTTGGTCCTCACAGCTGGGCTTACCTTCAATTAATAGCAAACTTCCATGGAAGTTATGATCACCATTCCACTTCACCCACCCCCCACCTGTGTCCTGGGCCTTACCAATAGGATGATGCAATTTGCAAGATGAGTGCATTCCCACTGGCCAGTTCTTGGACTCCACGTGGGGCAAAGTTAGACCGAACCGGAGATCAGAACTTCCAATGAAGACCCTTCTCTAAATAAAGTAACACACTGTGGCACTTTTCATTCAATTAAAAAAACCTTATGATTCATTATTTTTTGTGATTGACTTGCAATAGCAAAATGAATGGGCCAGAGCTGACCAACAGCAGAACGTCAGAAGGTGAGAAATCGCCAGCATTATAGATATTAGATTTGACGTTCATTTGCACACTAACAGTCTATGGGGATTGTGCCAAATAAAGATTTGGCTCATATGGAGGTCCAGCCAGAAGCAGAGGAGCTTGGGAAGAAGAACAGCACCAACAATAACATCAGTTTTTATACAACTCTTTGAAAGTTACAAATATAGTTGTTGGTATCATCATTACAAGGAGAATCACCTGAACTTAATTTATTATTAAACTTTTGTTCTCTTCTAATAACAAAATGATCTCACAATATACCCAATAACCCAGCTGTGCCTACAAGTTACTAATGCATTTTTCTTGGACTTTGTTCCATAGTGCACACATAAGGGAGAATTCTTAATAAACAAAGGAAATGATCAATACCAGAAACAGTACAGAAGCAGATAAAGGGTTGAATGACACTGGAAACACTTATGGAACACTAGTAAGCCAAATTAATGATCAAATGGAATGATGTTAAAAAAAAATCTCTATTAAGCAACTGCAATAAAAAAATAAACACTTTTGGTTGCCTTTTAAATATCCGGAAAGTAAAATGAATAAGTTATTTTAAGGGAATGTCGGTTATCTGCCTGCAACCCCAACTGCTATTTTCCCCAGTATATTACATGCATTTGTAACCAGATATTTAATGATAAGTTCTGTTACTTTCTGACAAAGATATCTGCCTCCTCCCTCTGCTCAATGAGCTTTTTATAAGCTTGAGCATGTGCAGAGGAAGAGGCAGGTTAAACAACAGTCAATCATTGGTTATGATTAGAGATGGCCGAAACTCACCAGTTTTGTTCCGTTTTCGGATTCCCTGGTCTTGTGAAATTCCCGAAAACGTAAAGATTTTTCGTTTATCGAATGTTCGAGGCAATTTTCGGGCGTTCGATAATCCTTGAAAATACGACTGGAGACTACTTTTAAGTTTCTGATCGTATTGTCGAGGATTATCGAACGTTCAAGGCTATTTTAGAAAGTTATTGAAAATAGCCTTGAACATTCGATAATAATCGAAAATGCGATCGAATGAACGGTCCGGATTCAGACGGATCATTCAGATTTGGGAGCCAAGGGGTTCCCATCTCTAGTTGTGATGTCAGCAGTCACACCCTTGATTAACTGCATGGAGGGAGCTGGGGCGTGTTTAGGGGGGGGATTCCTGGTGCCTGGAATCCCCCCTTTCTGTCTGCTCAGTGCTGTCTGCTATTCTACCTCTCCTGGTGCCCATAGACTGCTACATAGATTGTTACATAGACTGTTACATAGACTGTTACATTGTTATATAGATTGTTACATAGACTGTTACATAGATTGTTACATAGATTGTTACATAGACTGTTACATAGATTGTTACATTGTTATATAGATTGTTACATAGAATGTTACATAGATTATTACATAGACTGTTACATAGATTGTTACATAAACTGTTACATAGATTGTTACATAGACTGTTACATAGATTGTTACATAGACTGTTACATAGATTGTTACATAGACTGTTAAATTGTTATATAGATTGTTACATAGGTTGTTACATAGGTTGTTACATTGTTATATAGATTGTTACATAGACTGTTACATAGATTGTTACATAGACTTTTACATTGACTGTTACATTGTTATATAGATTGTTACATTGTTATATAGATTGTTACATAGACTGTTACATTGTTATATAGATTGTTACATAGACTGTTACATAGACTGTTACATTGTTATATAGATTGATACATAGACTGTTACATAGACTGTTACATAGACTTACATTGTTATATAGATTGATACATAGACTGTTACATGGATTGTTACATTGTTATATAGATTGTTACATAGATTGTTACATTGTTATATAGATTGTTACATTGTTACATAGATTGTTACATTGTTATATAGATTGTTACATAGATTGTTACATTGCTATATTGATTGTTACATAGACTGTTACATAGATTGTTACATTGTTATATTGATTGTTACATAGACTGTTACATAGATTGTTCCATTGTTACATAGATTGTTACATAGTTATATAGATTGTTACATTGTTATATAGATTGTTACATAGATTGTTACATTGTTATATAGATTGTTACATTGTTACATAGATTGTTACATTGCTATATTGATTGTTACATAGACTGTTACATTGCTATATTGATTGTTACATAGACTGTTACATAGATTGTTCCATTGTTACATAGATTGTTACATTGTTATATAGATTGTTACATAGACTGTTACATAGATTGTTACATTGTTATAAAAAATAGATTGTACATTGTTACATTGTTTATATTGAGATTGTTACATGATGTTACATTGCATGATTGATAATGATTGTTACATAGACTGTTACATAGATTGTTAAATTGTTATATTGAGTGTACAAGAGGTTAACATCGATGTTAACATAGATTGTTACATTGTTATATAGATTGTTACATAGACTGTTACATAGATTGTTACATTGTTATATAGATTGTTACATTGTTACATAGATTGTTACAGGTATATTGATGTACATAGGACTGGTTACATAGATTGTTACATAGATTGTTACATTGTTATAATAATGGTTACATAGACTGTACATAGGGACATAGATATTGTTACATTGTTATATAGATTGTTACATTGTTACATAGATTGTTACATTGTTATATAGATTGTTACATAGATTGTTACATTGCTATATTGATTGTTACATAGACTGTTACATAGATTGTTACATTGTTAATTGAACTCTGTGTGAGAAGCAGCATTTGTATGTTTCAAAAATGTATCCAGTCTGCCCTGTGATTGACAGCAGCATAGAGATCTGTATCAACATTAACCCTGCAGCTGCCTGAGGTGATTGCTGAGACTGGGTTTATATACATTACTTACTGTACCTACTAGACTGTGATGGAGTTAGGGAGCAGGAATAGGGACATTAGGAAATCCTGGTTTTATAGCTGATTGCCAACAAGGAGTGTCTCGGCCCAAACCTATGGTATATGGACTGAATGTCAACATTGCATTATAATATATATATATATATATATATATATAAAAGAAGCAACGTGGGCTGCACTCGCACTTGCCTTGTTTTTCGCCCGGGTGCTTCCCTATAAAGGACCTGATGACGGCTAGGTGTAGCCGAAATGCATTGACACATTTTGAACTTCTATCAATAAAAGTTATGTTTTATTTGAACAAGTCCCGCAGAGTGCCCCTTTCTCTAGCTTACATATATATATATATATTTATATTATAATGCATTTTTATATATAATTTTATATATTTATACAAAGGTATAGGGCACTCCCAAAGGACTTTATATAATTTAATTAGTGACCTGTTGACCACTAATTACAATTCTATAAAGTCCATTGGGAGTGCCCTATACCTTTATACTTTTGTTTATTGCATCCCGTAGCAGCACTCAGGCTATTTATATACCTTGGCAGGAGCCAGTCGTTTGGACTGTTTACATTATATATATATATTTCTGACAGATCCACCGTCAGTGTCACAGCTCTGACTTTAAAAGACCCTAATGGTAACGTAATATAAATGTGGATTTATCAGTAAAACAGAACGTTAGGCTGGGTACAAACGGACACATTTTCTGTCCTGACCTTTTACCACTATATAATGGTCGGCCACAGCAAATGTCTCCTATGGATCACAGCGTTCACTGCCACTGCCGAAATCACCTCAGATATTTTCGGCCCGACCGACCAATACATGGAAATATCTGTTGGTTTATGTACCCAGCCTTAGTAAGTATATACTTTATAACAAAAGGGAATGCAATTAGAGAATACATATAATATTATTACATGATCCATATATAATAGAACACATGAATGTATTCGGTCGTGAACCTCCTTCTGGGCTTCTTCAGTGGTAACCCATTTAGGAATCCCCCCCTTGAAAATCCTGCTCTTGCCACTGGGGAGGGACCAGGTTACTCTGCCAGAACCGGGACATTAATTATCCTTAAACATTTGGTTAGTAATGCAGGTAATAAAGTTCAAAATATATCAGTTGGGGTTGGGGAAATATATTTATCCTATCCGTTTACATATTCGTGTCATCATAACACATTTTTTTCTCCACGGATTGACATGCCCTTTTTAGATGTAAAAATATGACTTTTGTGTCAGGGTTAATCATAATATTCATGAGTCCAAACAATCAGCACTCAAATATGTGCTAAATTGTTGTTTAAATAACTGTTTAATGGCACCCAGTGTTTACCAAATGGAAGCTTTTTATTTCTCCCATCAAGCCCAATTTCTAGTAAATGATCTAATACCGTCTTTGTCACATTTAATTGTAACCTAGCCGGGCTTTGTTCTAAGGACAAATCAGGACCCAAAAAAAAAAAAAAAAAAAGCAATCATTTAAAAATAGGAACGAACCGTTCATTGGGCAGCCAATCCCCAGATTTATTGGGGTCTATACTTTGCAAGCTTGAATGGACAGCCGTGTAATTGAACATTGTATCCGACTGTTTTATCCAGTCTATTAGATTTCTTTGTTGTATGAAAAAAAAAAAACTGTATGAAATTAGAACTTGCGGGTCCTGCTTTGCACTGCCTAAGGGGCACGTTCAGGTTTAGATTGCATCTATTCAATGAATTTTGGCACGGAAGCCTAAAGCCAATTCTTGTTTTGAATTTTTTCTTTACTGGCAACCTGCCTGTACAAATGGAGGAAGCAGATTGCCTCTTTGCTGAACACTTCGACAAGGTAGTGATTTAACAACAGTAGACAAGAAGCCAGAGCTGGTCTGACAGCCTGTCACACACTGACAAATCTATTGTTCATATTCAGGCAGGATATTTCACTGCATTGCCATCAACATTACACCCAGAGCCCACACGTGCTAAAAGGAAAGACATTCAAATTATTAAAAGTAATGTACATGCAATTTTTTTTTTTTTGCTTCATCAATTTCACAATGGTGGATAAATATTCATATTATACACACACATATTCACATTTTGTTATTAAAAGGTTTTGAAGTTTTGGGGGGGTGATCTACTTAAATATAAAATATTGTTTTGGGGGTGAACATCCCCTTTAAAGGGGAACTGTGGTCTCCATACAGGTGGCCTTTATTTAAGGCCTACCTTTAAAATTACTCCAGGATCATGCTATCTATCCAGTTAGTTACAGCCCTAAAAACGGTGGGGGGGTTGATAGCACTGTGAGCTGTGACATCACCAGCACTTGGGCTCCACCTCCAATTTCATGGTTACAGCATGCCCACTGCTGGTAAACAGCAACATCAGCTGTATCATAACCCCCACCCTCCCCACCCCCAACTTCTAATTAATTTTTTGAAGCTAACACAAGCCTGAAAATATTTTTTTCCTCTCCCTAAGGTGTCTATAGGTAGAGGAATGGACAGAGAATGTTTGCAGGTCGTTGACTAGCTTCAGAAAAGGCCATTTTTGGGGGGTGGGGCTTATGACACAGCTTATAAAACAAGCCTGTCACAGAGACTAAGGGACAGGGCGGTCTGGAAAGTGCAATTTTACAAGTCTGTGTCTTAAGATCCAGAGAAGCTAGAGACATTATCCTAGGCTTGCTTTAAAGGTATGAGAGATATATTCACAATTAAGGGCACCTGTATGGAGTCCACAGTTACCCTTTAGCATGGCATTTTATTGCAAGGATATGCCAATATCGTTTTGTAGGCAAACCTAAAAAACCATATTGGTTTTCTTTCCGTGTGTTCATTAAAATGATCAATCACAATTGCTAACCATACATAGTCCTGCAATCACTTTAATGTTAACACCTCTCCTCCCCTTAGCATAGAAAGACACAAAGTAGCAAATTGGTTTTCCTAGTTGAAGCAGACGGAGCATGTCTGTCCCATTGGGAGTGGAGCAGGAGGGAGCATGAGTATTTTGCTAAATGCTTAAAAAAGATAGTAATCAGAAGGTTATAGTTGATAAGTCCAGGTACACATTGACGGGTATTTTGTCCCGAACAACCATGCTGCCTTGTTCAAAAACATTGTGGGTTGCCGTAAAAGTAGCCACCATGTCTGCTTGTTCTTTTGTCGAATTTGGCTGGCAAAAATGATTATACATCAGTCGGCCCTGAATCAAGAGAAACTAGCGAAGTATATCACAAAAAATTGTATTTGTATGCGGGTGCTCTACAGATATAATTAAAGGTTAAATCAAGTAATAGGAAAAAAGGAAAACCTGTGGCACTCCAATCAAGGTCACTGATACATCGAATATATACTAAAAACCCTTTATTGTGACAATGTATGGGCAAGGCAAAACATACATTTAAAAACACTTAAAAATATATATGTACAATGTTCAAAACAGGATCAAACACCACCCTGAAAATAAATAGATACCATATAGCTGATGGTAGATGAAGGGCCAACAAAGTGCTACCTAAATGAATATAGAACTCCCTAAGGGAAGTGAATAGTATAATGAACACCCCTATTACATCAGCACATCAAGGATGGAAAATTAAGTCGGTATTCTCAATATAATTGCAACTGGCCCATAAATATACACAAAGAAACAAGGTAAAAGAAACCTTATCAAATAGCTGTAATGATATATAATACACCACAGCAGTTAAATATAGTGTGGAACAAGGTATAGAGGTATGCTCATCTACATAATGTGTGTAACTGTTAAAGTGTAAGCCATTGTGCAGACCCGGATACATAGCTTCAAACAGGCCAGGCAAGGATAGTGGAGGGGAGGGAGCCCTGCAACAAACAACCAGACGCGTTTTGCTCGGAATGAACTTTCTCAATGGCGTGGAGTCGTCCTGGTCACTTAAAGGGCATGTCCACCCCCAAAACTATAATCCCCCCAACTACTGGCCCCACCATGTAGTGTAGTTTAATCCTTACCTCACATCCCAGCTCAATAGGGTTCTCCTGTAGACCCCCCCCAAAGTCCCAAACTAACCACCAGGAGGATAGCAGGGCTCTGCCTGCTATCTTGCCTCCGGTAGATATTTGGCTGCGTACTGCAGCCCTTCTCCCCCCCTCCCTCCCCCTCCCTCCCCTCCCGTTCTACTATCCCTCCCCCTAGCACAAAATCCCCTTAATATGCTGCTCCCCCTGTCCCCAGCCCCAACCCGCATATTTTTTTTTCAAAAAGCTCCCCAAACTCTTACTTACCTCTCCTCTTTCCTCCGCTGCACTGAATGACCGGCAGCCGCGTCCGTGATTGGCTGCCGCTCAGCCAATCACAGACGCAACTGCCGGTCCCGCCCTCTGCTTGCATTCTCGCAAGCAAGGGCCGGCAGTGGGCGGCGAGGATCGAGGGGGATAAGAAAGTTTGGGGGCTTTCTGAAAAAAAAAATTATGCGGTTGGGGCTGGGAGACATGGGGGAACAGCATATTAAAAATGAGTTTTTAAGGGTGGACATACCCTTTAATACTATTAATATTTCAGCCCAATTGACCAGAATACTGAAAATTTCGGTTGGTTGGACAGCCTGAAATATCTGGTAATGTGTACACAGCCTAAATTAGGGGGTAAAAGTGTTTTACAGCATAATCATTACTGAGGTGACCAGCAATGACCATACATAGAAAACTGATATGGTTTTGTAGGTTTGCCTCTATTGTCTCTAAATTTAAAGGCATATCCTTGCAATAAAACGCCATGTTAAAGAGGAACTGTGGACTGTATATAAATGTAACTATGTCATCAAATGTAAAATGCCTACAGTTTATATAGATTATGTATAAAACAAATCTGATCAGATATTATGTAATAATTATTATGTAATATTGATGATAAAACGCTTCCCATGGAATCAAACTCCCCCGATAGGCGTTAAATTTTCTTCTTTCTACCTGGAAACTGTGTGGGCTACACAAAACCACAAGAAAATGGAAGATATTACAGAATTTAATGCAAAATTCAATGCCTTTTAATAGGTGGCAAAAAAACATGCTTGCTGTATCGAGGGAGTTTGATTGTTTATGGTAGATATTACATGAAAATTCTTATTACATAATATCTGATCAGATTTGTTTTATAAATAATCTATATAAACTGTATTTTACATTTGATTACATAGTTACATTAATATACAGTCTTATATAGAGTCATCACCTTTTTTTTCTGGCTAACACGATAATGACACCAGATCTACAGCTTTTTAAGAGCCATTGGCATCTTACACTAAAAAATTTGAATGACAGGAAGACGACCTAATAAACCTTCACCACCAATGAATTAATCACATCGAACACAACACTAAATTGGCAAGCATGAAAAGTCAAATGAGATGGGTGTACTTCGCCATCTTTAAATGACCTCAGATAAAAGCCAAGAACTGTGCATTGAAAAGCATCAATAACATTATACAGCCAGTAAACTTTTGCCTTTATTTATAGCCATATGCTTTTGAGGAAGCTATAGACCACCGAGAATGACATCATGGATTATATAATGAGTATGCAAAATATCCCATCTGCACTCTTCCATCGATTTCCACAATTTTAGACAGGTAAACTAGCTCTGTCTAATACAGGGATGCCCAGTAACACAAACCAGACCTAACAGGTGTGTGTGTAATGGGTGGTAGCCAGATATTTAATGGTATGTTCTATTTCTTCTGGCAAAGATATCTGCCTCCTCCTTCTGTTCACTGAGTTTTTTTATAAGCTTGAGCATGTGCAGAGGAGGCAGTAGGTGAAACAGCAGTCAATCATTGGCTGTGATATCAGCTGGTACAGCCTTGATTGACTGCATGAAGGGAGGGGCCAGCTTACTCTGCCAGAATGGGGACAATAATTATCATAAAATGTCTGGTTAGTAGTGCAGGTGATAATGTGCAAAACATCAGTTGGGGTTGGCAGAAGGTAACTGACAAGGTGGATATGCTCATAAAACCCTTAAAACAAAAGAATAAAAAAAAAAAAGTGATCAAGCAATGTCCTTTCCCATTGTAATCGTCACATGGATTGTATTTGAATATTCCTGGCTAAAAGATCTTTCTTGTCACCTCTGGCTTTTAGACTGGGTACACACAAGCGAATTAGACAACGAATGATATTTCCATGTATTGGTCGGTCGGTCGGAAAAAATCCAAGGTAATTTCATTGCTGGCAGCATCCGGATCGGATGAGCGGGCGTGACAGAAAATCACGGCCGAAATCGCAGTCTCCTATGGACAGTGGACAGTAATTCTCCCGGTCGACCGCTTGCTAGTGGTGAACAGTCGGTTGGGGTCAAAATTTGTAAAAAACAACCTGATAATAAATTAGATTCCTCAGCTTACATGTTGTCCCAACTGATGGGGGAGATGTCATCCAATATTTCCGTTTCTGGTCATTACAATGGAGCCGTTGTAATCTTTTAATCAACAGAAATGCGAGATAGCTCTTTGGTTTATTTCTGTTTGATTGCTGACCCATGTGTGTCTGCTTTGCTTATTCTCCATGGCCGGTGTCCCCAAAAGTGCCCTTCAAACACGAAGGTGCAGTCTATTCCATGACGAGTTAGAGGTAGGGTGGGTAAAGGTGGGTTATTCTGCCAAAGCAGCAGTCTGTACACATCTGCTAAGCAGCGTGAGATACCTGCTTGGCCACAAAGCCGGAGAAATGATTAATGAATTGATGTCAGAACAATAATTCTTCCTAGCACAAAATAGTTCAGTGCTCAGTTATGGCTCTTTCATGTGGAGAAAGGGACACAACATTTTTATAGCAACAGCGGTGACAAATAAACCGAGACCAGGGAAGAACCAAACTCCTTTTCTTTTTCCTTCAGAATTCTGTAATGTTAGAAGGTTTGAGACGTCCCTCCAACATTATAAATAGCAGCACAGATGTTGACAGAAAAATGGTCCCTTAATTACCATACAAACGGCTTTACTTGAGTGAACCGTTTAAAGAAACCACCTAAGGAAGCTCACTCAAGCAATTCCACAGATTACAGCTAATGAACAATATTTCCTTGTGCCTATTTAGTGCTCATTAAAATGTAAAAGCCTTTCATTTTCAACAGACATACAATAAATATTCCTCTCCTGTGAATGTCTCAGATAAAGGATTGCAAAGAAGTGCAGAGACCACAGTGTCAGCCCCGTCAGCTGTTTGCTAATTCACTTAACTATAGATGTATCCTTGGCATGTATGTGCATGTATATCCAACGTGTAACTGTACACAGTTCCTTATACCAACAGTACTTCGGAGAGGTAGGCAGTGTTAGGGCTAGGCTCTCACCACCGTGTTCAATCCGATTGATAATGTTGGCCAATTTGTCTCGCCATACTAAGTGAGCTACCCTTGCTATTTGGAGCACATGCAGAAACATAGCGCACGGAAATGCACACTAGTTCACCGGAAATGTGTGCGCAAATTTGCACATTAATGCATGCGTTTGTGTGTGCATTTCCGGTGCGCTAGGGCTTGTTCACACTAGACTCCTTTTTGTTACTTTTTCCGAAAAACCTAAGTACATTAATCACCCATAGAATTCCACTTTACTGTTCATATTTATGCTGTACGTATTTCTGTCAAGAAATGCAAGAAATAAAGGAATACTATGATACAAACGCATCGATGAATGCATAAAAAATGTGTAGAAATCTTTTGTAGCACAGGGCATTTTTTTCATGTGTTTGTGTTTTCTAGTGAAAACAAAGCCTTAAAGGGACAGTTCAGTGGAAATGATCAACATGTGTTAAATTGTTAGTTTGTGTAATGCCTTCCTAGTTATTCTACATATTCTCTCCCATTTTGTAAAATCAGTTGAATTTATACCCTTTGCTGTTCCCTGCTGTTGACATTAGTGAGCTGCCATTTCAGGTTCTAACAGTCCTTCTTCTTCCCAGAATGCACCACATCCTTGGAATGTTCCTAACAGTAATTTCTACTGATTGGCTGTTGGATGGGTCAAACATGCTCAGATCTCTACTGAGCAACGGAATCAACCCAGGCACTGGGTCAAGGGCAAAACCATAACGGTCTCTATTAGGGGTCCTGCAAACAGGAAGTCAGTATTTCGGTTGCATTTATTTATACACAGACACAATGCTGAATTGGCAGATAAAGGTCATCAAAAGTTGCTCTTTTTTCTGAAAAGCATATGTATTTGTACTGACCTTCCCCTTTAAATGTACATACTACAATCCTATGTGATTTAGGCTGGGTACACACCAGCCAATATTTTCAGGCGACTGACTGATTCCTGGCACTTTCAGCCGAAAATATTGGCTGGTGTGGGGCGGGCGGCCATGACCGACATCGATCGTTCGTTCGCCCAAATCGGCCGAACGAACGATCAGACATGTCAGTAAATTCTGATCGATTGTGCAGTTCCCTATGGGACCGCAAGATCGTTTACTCATAAATTCGGCTGCGGACGAATTTGCCGCGACCAACAGACATTTGTCCCGGCCGAGCGCTCGCTCGGGACAAAAAGTCCCTCCATGTGTACCCAGCTTAAGGAATGCAATATATAATAAACAGTAGGAGCACACTTTTATAACTCAATTAGTGACCAATCCCATTGTTAAATTAACACACAGTCAGGGAGATTCAATAAAAGTTCTTAACGTTTAAAATGGTGCTAATTTTGCCCCAACCAATCAGATCTTATTTAACATTTGAAAGCATCTGATTGGTTGGGGCAAAATTTGCACCATTTTAAATGATAAGAACTTTTATTGAATAACCCTGAGTATTTACTATTTAAGAGAAACTAGTGTAAGACTCTTATTACTGGAAGAGGGGAATGTTGGTCCCTATTGGAGATGACAATCGTTTTGTGTATGGATGCTCGTCAGCCAAAATGGCCTCATTGACCGATTTGATGGGCGATCATCAATGAGGCACGACTGAACAGCTGTTTCAGAAGACCAAGCACTCAAGCACTGGGCACCAGAAACTATCATTGGCTGACATGGACATTTATAACACATAGTGCGTTACGGGTCGGGCCTGTGATTGCACGTGTGTACAAGCCCTATGGACTGTACAGTGAGATCTTGACACAGGAAATGGACAATTTCATTGTATAAATGGACATTCTTCTTATATATAAAGACTAATGGGTACCATAAGTTTTTTCATGTAGTGAATGGCTTAAACCGTGTGTAGAAAGTGCAAGGTTTGACAGCACAGTTAGAACATCCTGATGATGTTCTAACTGTTCTAACTGCTACTTATCATCCCCAGTTATAGAGATCTTTAGTTGTATTAACCTAAATATGGTGTATAACGATAAAAACATGGCAACCCTTTATAGATAACTTTGTAATTTGTTAAACTTTTTAAATACATACATACAAAGTCTCATTTTCTACCATAGCACCTAATATATAAACATATTATACAGAACTTTACACTTGAAATTCATCAGGCCCTGTCCTGAAGAGCTTCCAATCTAAGTGACCTATCACACACACAATTTATCATTTTTTTAATTTATGATTGTAGGGGTAACCAGACTTCCTAGAGGAAACCCACACAAGCACATAAGAACAGACATACTCCTTACCTCCTCATCTGAACCCACCTAAGAACCAGAGCTACTTCCACATTCTATAAACATCTATCATCAAATTTCTGCTGAATAAAAGAGCCAATAGAACCAGATCCAAGTAGAACATTTTCTCCTACCCTGATAGGTCCAAAACAGCTTTAAACGACATGTCCACCCCCAAAACTAAAATTTAACCCCTTACTGGCCACATTAAGAAGTTTAAAACAAGCCTTACCTTACATTTCTGCTCAAAATAGTTCCCCTGCTGTGCCCCTCCAAAGTCCAGGAAACTGCTGTGTAGGAGCAGTGTGTGACTCATGCTGTGCCTGAGTCTGCCTCAACCTCATCAAGGTTTGAGGCATGCTCAGTGCAGCCCTCCCCCTCTCCCTCTCCCTCACATTTTTCTCTCCCTCCCCCTAACGTTAAAACCTTTGGGTATGCGGTAGGGCATGCTCCCCCAGCCCCAACCGCATTAATATTATTGCAAAAAATAGGAGGAAAGAGGTAAGGTAAGTAAGGATCGGGGGACTTTCTAACAATAATATTAATGCGGTTGGGGCTCGGGGAGCGTGCCCTACCGTATATCAAAAGTTTTCTAAAGTGCATGTCCACCAATCAAAAAGGGGTGGACATGCACTTTAATCCAAAAGCAACCTTTATCTGATAGCATTTGAAATCAAAATAGTTTTTCAAATTGTCTAATAGAGATGGACTAGAACTGAAACCCGAGTTTGAGCCAAACTATATACGGAATCGGACTTCTCTAACTATCCCAGACCCGGATTTCTCGGACTTTTGATAATTTCCAGACTTTCGATAATTATCGAACGTTCGAGGCACGCGAATATGCGAGTAAAATGTCTATTATTCCAATACGCGAGTAAATATCGAATTAATAAATATGCGAGTAAAATGTCTATTATACCAATACGCGATAAATATCAAATTATCGAATCTGCAAGTAAAATGTCTATTATACCAATACGCAAGTAAATATCAAATTATTGAATATGTGAGTAAAATGTCTATTATACCAATACGCGAGTAAATATCAAATTATCGAATACGCGAGTAAATATCAAATTATCGAATATGCGAGTAAAATGTCTATTATACCAATACGCGAGTAAATATCGAATTATCGTAAATAAAGACCAGTGTCCATCAAGTCCAACCACTTTCACCCTGCCTTTTACTCTACCCCTAACGTTATGCCAGAGGAAGGCACAAAAAAAAGGGGGGAAATCCTTCCTGACTCCAATGACAATCGGAAAGTATCCCTGGATATTGTATACTCACTAATATGTACCGAACTCACTGAAATCCATTCCGTTGTGCAAATTCGTGGGTTTTCAAAAAAATCTGCAGTGGACCTATTAAAGTCAATGGGAGTTAAAAAATCCAAAGAATTTGCCTAAAATTAAGATATAAATATCAATGGTAACTTACTGTAAACTCAGGGACCTGGAAATGGTCTGGGGCAACATGTAACAATGCCCAAATATTAAACAAGAAAAATGTCCAGTACCACTAGTATTTTGAGATTTCTAAACAAATTAAAACATTTTCGTATTAGACATTTGAATTTCAAAAATATCAAAAAGGTTCACATTTAAATTCACAAATTTTCGTAAGCTTGAGGATTTTGAACAGTTCCTTGGTTCAAAAAATCTGAAACGTCAGAAACCGCAAATTCCGAGTTCCGGCAGATCCGTTGAAATTTGCTTCGGAACCAGGTTAGAGGTCGGGTCCATAAATAAAAACATTGATCTGCAATACCTGATTGATTACGGAGCTCCTCAGGAAGCCCTATACTACTACAACTCAGCACTGTACAGTTGTGGTGCTTGGGACAGACAGAACACAGGGCGAACCAGAAGTTCCCTTTATCACCCACTGTCTTCCAAAAATCTGTCCTCTCACAGAGCGTAAAACAGAGGTGATTAATGCAGTTTTGAGAGTAAAACCTCTGAGAGTGGAAAAATAAGCCTCTGGTGCATATAAAAAAGAAAAAAAAAAGAAAGAAAGGAATTAGCATACTTGATCATCTTATTTTTATTTCAATAAAAAAGTGACAGTCGTGTCAAAGGTATGTAGGTTGTAAGAACAACCCTGACAAGCGAGTCCGTGTTTAACTTTGTGCCTTAGGTGAGCTGAGCCCTGAGGGTCATTAAAAGCTTTTGCGTCAGATCTATATGAACTGTTAGCTTGGATATGTCTCTGTAATGATTATTTACTCTAAATATTTAATTTACCATCTATTATTAACAAAGCTTATTTATTTTATCTTCAGGAACAGATAGATATTAACACACATTGTACAAATAAATATCAATAATAATATGATGTTTCTAAAAAGAGATACAGAGTAATTAAGGGATGTCTATAAATTAAATAATAATATTAAAAAACATCAAATTAATACACCAATACACTTTCTGTTACCTTACATTAAAGGGCAATTTCCATCCCCTACTTAAAGCTATCTTTAGGTGCAGCCCCCTAAGCCCCGAAGTTCTACCTTCTTCCAAGACATCCCATCTCAAGGTAGATCTTCATCACAACCTCTGCCAGCAACTAAAATCTTCTCCTGGTATTAGCTGATCAGTCACAGGCTTTGTCATCTCACACAGGCCAATAAGCGACAGCTATTTCCTGAGCCACCACCTCTTCTGCACATGGGCAGCTTGTAAAAGTGCTTGAACAGCTTGAAGTGGAGGAGGCAACTGTTGGCTGGCAAGATAAACTTTATTTCTCACCTTTGTTCCCCCTTAAAAAAAATTCTAAATAGGCATAAAACATTTTGAGTGAATGATGACAATTGCTTTTTTTTGTCTGCCCATTTCCCCAATAAATATGTTTCAACGTGACACAGCAACATCAAAAACAATAATTTGATTATATCCATCAAGGGGAATTTTATGACATTAACAGGGTTTTCAATAAAGTTCTTATCGTTTAAAATGAGGCTATTTTGCCCCAACCAATCAGATGTAGCTTTCAAATGTTAAATAAGATCAATTGGTTGGGGCAAAATTAGCACCATTTTAAATGATAATAGGCTGCATGTTATAACTTCAGCCCTTCAATAGACTTGTCTTACAACATGGTGGGATTTCCATAGACATGTTTGAGTGAAGTTGCATTTACTGCAAAACCATGTAAAATGACACATGAAATTCGCGGATCCTCGAGCGGACCGGATTTTGCGAAGTTCGGACATCTCTAATGATAAATATAAGAACCCAGTGAATAATTCACAATAAAATTATACATCATAATAATATAATGATATTACTGGTCTCTTGTATATGAAGCAATAGCATGAAAATAGCAACTTTTTTAACAATCTCTTTTGGCCATACGTAATCGGTTTTCTCACACTCTTCCTCTCGATCAGTTATTGTTTTCTAAAACTGAAACCACATTCTCTTTCCACTGAAATCTGATACAAATATTTTTTGGCTAATAGGACAGTTGAATACAAATGAACAAGGATTCATCGTTATGTGTAGGAGTAGCCCAAAGCTACCCAATGCACAGGCAGGTTTTTTTCCGATCGGATTTCTTTCAGCCCCAAATCCTATTCAAAAAAACAGTTCCCCCACCTTGTGCCGCTGATTCCCTTGAAATAGATGGGGACTTAAAGATGGGTAGGCAGAATATACCACTCAATATTGTCAAGCGATTGGTCAGAAAAACTGCATACTTTTTTGCGATTTGATCAAATTTACTGAATTGCGCAAAGTATAAAATTCTATATTTCAAGTAAATTTGATCACTGCAAAATACCACTGATAATTCTATAATTCTAGACCCTCAACTAATTCCTAGGCAAATCTGGGCGGCCCAAGTATTAGAAATTATTGTATCGATTATTGTCGACCAGTCGACCAAAATATTGGCAATACCTTTTTAATTTCCCACCGATAGAAAGGTTGACTGACTAATAATCGGTTTACCGTATATACTCGAGTAAAACCGAGTTTTTCAGGCTGAAAAATCAGCCTGAAAACTCGGACTCGGTTTTATACACGGTCAACCACTTACCTGGCATTCCGCAGCCGCGCAATCTTTTCTGCACTGGCGCGCCGGCCTGACTTCACTGCCCGGCGCCAAGCCCGGCCCGCGCGGCAGTGACGTCAGCCGGCACGCCGGTACAGGAATGGGCGCGGGCTGCCGGAATGCCGATACCGTACCTGCCAGATGGATGGAGGAAGAGCCCACAGATAGAAGAAGAAGAGTCTCCACAGGAAAAGTCCACAGGGAAGAGTCCAGGAAAGAGTCCACAGGGAGAAGAGTCCAGGAGAAGATCACAGGGAGAAGAGTCCACAGGGAAAGAGTCCACAGGGAAAGAGCCCACAGGTACAAACTGAACTGAGGGGGAGGGGGCATTCAAGATGTTTGGGAACTACAACTCCCAGCATGCTTTATTAGCTGGGAGTTGTAGTTTCCAAACATCTTGAATGCAAGTGAGGTGGCATCAAGATGTTTGGAAACTACAACACTCCCAGCTAATAAAGCATGCGGGAGTTGTAGTTTCCAAACATCTTAATGCCACCCTCACTTGGCATTCAAGATGTTTGGAAACTACAACTCCCAGCATTCTTTATTAGCTGGAGTTGTAGTTTCCAAACATCTTGAATGCCAAGTTCTACCCTCGGTTTATACTCGGGTCAATAACTTTATTACGGATTTTTGCTGAAATTGGGTACCTCGGTTTATACTCTGGTCGGTTTATACTCGAGTATATACGGGTATTAATTGCTATGAGGCCTTAGCCGATTACTTAGAACTAGTATGAATATATGGATTATTCTGCTAAAGCATGGCATACACGTTTCAATATTTGGGTGATTCGATAAGTTGACTGAATCCCCTAAAATATAAATAAAGTCTATTCCATTTTTCATCAACCTCTCAAACAATATCAAGAAGTTGATGTTGAAAAACAGATGGGCAAGGTGGAAAATGTTCCCTGACAACTGTCGGGGTGGGCGAACTTTGATTGGATCTTCAAATCGGATTCTGATTGCACGTGATAGCAGTGATCTGAAATCCAATCAGAAGAATATTGTGCTCGTTAGAGACAATTGTTCCTAAACAAATACTGCAATCAAGGATTAACATAAAGGTTACCATTGTAAAATCCCGTAGTTCCCTATGCCAGGAATTTCCAAATATTTAAATTGTGGAACACTTGGTAATGCAGATTTCTATTTTGGTACAGTTGAAAACTCGACAAAAATCAATAACATTGTAACGCACTACATAATCAACCAATCAATAAATTAATGAATTATTGTGAATTTATATACAGCGCCAACATCCTCCGTAGCACTTTACAATTACATGTATACTTCATATCCGCCCTGCCCCGAAGAGATTACAATCTAAGCACATTTATTTGACCACATACAACCTATCAGTATGTTTGTGATTGTGGGGGAAACGGAGTGCCCGGAGGAAACCCACACAAGCATGGGAACTAGGACCCCTAAGACATTGCATTATAGTTTAGACACTAATATAGTCTAAGTTTTTACAATTACAACATAAGGGCAGTACGGTGGCTCTGTGGTTAGCACTGATGCCTTGCAGCACTGAGGTCCTGAGTTTGATTCCCCTGCAAGGAGTTTGTATGTTCTCCCCGTGTTTGCGTTGGTTTACCCCGGGTTTCCCCCACAATCACAGACATACTGATAGGTTGTATATGTAAATAAAGTGATTAGATTGTAGCTTTGGACAGGGCCTGATATTGTATACATGTAATTGTAAAGCGCTACGGAAATTGTTGCGCTATATAAATCTGCGGTAATAATAACAAAAAAGATTGTACAACATACAACTCCTTGCAGATGTGTCCTAGGGTGGATTCAAGGCATCTGTGCTAACCACTTAACTACTGTGCTGCCCAATAATAATAAATACAAAATAAATAAATAATGTAGATTTCATATGTGTTTATATGAGAGTTAGCATGCTAATTAAAACACTGTATATGTAATTAATATTAATATAAACAATGTGTATTTTTTTATTCTACCAAGAACTCGTTCCGTAAGCGGGAACTTTTGTGACATCTCTGCTTCTCTTAACTCTGTTTACCTAAAGGTTTAGCCCGTTTGGTAAATGTTCATTCTAAAAAGAACAGCGACTTTCTGTTTGATCCCCCCCCCCTATTTTTTGCTCTGCCAATAAAATTTAGTAAGTTTATGTGTATGAGGCACTAAATGTTCTCAATCACCCTTGATTTCTAGAACTTATCCTTGAAATCTAATCTCAGATCCCCATTACTAGGATAACAAATTAGACTTCCAGAGTGAGGTTTCTTGGGACAAATGAGAATCATCCTTTTGAAATACTTCATGTGAAAAACAGAATATTTAACAATATAGGAGTATGAAAATTAACATCGGAGGGGGGTGTGTGTGTAGGATGATTAATGAAATGGAAGGAAAAAAGCTCATCTCCTATGAACGAGGCCTCCCAAATCAGAAATTGAATGAATCTAGGACATATATTCTTATTAAAAAAGTGACACGTTCTAACAGTGTTTTTTGAATACATAATCTAATCAGTCATTGCCTTCGGGCCAGTGCAAAACTAATAAATGGTCTGATTTAACATATGCAACCCCAGTAGTTGTAGAAAAAAAATTGCTGAGTGCACTTTTACCCCCGGTATGAAACTGAAGGTGCGAATGAGATTTATCACCCAATCTTCCTCATTCCACGAGGTCAAAGTATAGCCTATGCATTTTAGCACCATCCCCTTCTTTTTTTTTATTCTAGCTGTTCTCTACACTAGTTTTGGTTTGAGGGCATCTAAATGACACAGAATCTCATGTCATACCTGAGCTCACTGCACTTTTATAATTTTTTTTAGGCTGATGACAAAATTTGCCTGAGGAGCTACCATAAACTGTGTCCATTCCACCCACCGGGGAATACAAGCCTTGCTACCAATTAAGATACTTTGCATGCGCAGGGGTAGGTCTGTCATATTTCTTTTTATGAGATTGTATTGATTGGTATCTCATATTTTGTTTCCCTCCATCTTGTCCCATAGGTTTAAATTACATATTATTTTATATATATATAATATATATATAATATATATATATATAGTGTTAAATATCCCACTGGCACTCAAGGTATGTTTTCTTGACAAGGAAGCCCCCCCCCAAATTCCATTTATAATATGAAGATTCCGTTTTCCCTTGCGTGTCGTTCATTCACAAAGTGTGCCATCTGGAAAGTGTCCTACCATGGTGAGAGATTATAACAAAGAACTGTAGGAGAAAAAGATAATATTTTAATATCTATATATTAATAGGTATCAGAGAGGGGTGGATAAAGGACACGTGTTATATAATGGCAAGGAAAATAATAGATGGGAAGAAATGTACTGGTTTGGAAAGCACCACTTACTGGCCGCTAAATAATCTTTTTACTTCTATTAAATGAATTTCATTCCTCCAAATCCCAATGCTGTATGTCTTTCTGAAAGCTCTTGTAACTCTCCGTGCCTCAGAAATAAGTTCATGTCGAGAATATCAATGACTGAAATGCATCAGACAATGGTATCATCCCATTCTGAACTGGCTAAAATTAGGAAACAAAACAAAATGTTTTCCATAGAAAGAATAGATGAGAGTCAGTCCCAATGGAGGATTCGCTGTGGCATTTGTTTGTTTGTGGGACAACTCGCTTGAGTTTGAGATAGAAGAGAATATTTGCTGCAAATCTCTTTTTTTTTTCACAGAGTGAACAGCTTCATGATAAATGGAACCACTTTGGTAAAGGTGTACCGCTATGAATGCTGGGAATGCCTTGCTGAGGGTTCTGGGAGTATTGAAAGGTTCATAAGGCAAAATCAGCAGAGATTCTTCAAATCAATATCCCCCATGTATTAACACACAATATACAATCAACACAACCCTAAAATGAAGTAAAACACAAATATACTAAATAAAAGATATTAAGAATAACCCCCAAGGAAATGTCTGTTTATTAACTGCAGTTTTCAGTAGCTACCAATAGATCATATAATTGGGGGTGATAACAAAATATTATTAATACATTCACCCTGCTGCAAGTATATCTGCCTTAATAATTAGGTGATTAACATCTTCATCCTTAATTACCCAAAGGATGAATTAGTCTGTAGGTTTCCCAGTTCATATTAGAAATTATTGTGAAAAGAAAGAAATTCCTAGGCACTAGGGCAGGGATCCTTAAACCACACGGCAGATGTTGCAGACTACAGCTCCTAGCATTCCTTGGCTTCCCTCTGTAGTTGAGGAATGCTGGGGTTTGTGTTTTCAAACATCTGGAGAGCTGTAGTTTAGGATCCTGCACTAGGGCAACTGAGAAAAATTACATAAAGACATAAGTGCTCCATCCACCCAACTAAATACTGTGAATCACAAGAAACAAGGTGGATTAATGGATAAAACTACTGATAAATTATACATATTTATTCTTTATTGCTTATTTGCAAAATATCAGGGGCGAGGGAAAGTTACGAGAATAACGAAGAAGCGAAGGTGGCACATCCAAACCGTAACTTTATTAACTATAGACCAAACAACATCTCACAACGTTTCGGGGATACGTGCCCCCTTCCTCATCACCTGAGGAAGGGGGCACGTATCCCCCGAAACGTTGTGAGATGTTGTTTGGTCTATAGTTAATAAAGTTACGGTTTGGAGTGCCCCCTGCTTCTTCGTTATTCTCGTATGATTTCCATTAAGGGTTGGATTGGTTTTGAGGAGTGAGCACCCCACACTTGGTACGAGTGCGAGGATTTTTTCTATTATATTGCGAGGGAAACTTACTGAGAGAATGAAGTTTACTGGCTAAGCTTCAAGACATCTCATGAAGACCACTAAAATACGCTGTAGTCTAAACTATAACTTCTAGTCTCCAGTTGAGATACAGTATTACACTCTATTTGAGATATCTAGTGAGCCATTCTTATTTGGGTTTGATGCAACATTCCAAATAATAATCTATCAAAAGATTAAAATACCAATGGATTTATTTAACTTGACTATTAATAATTGGCCAACATGGTTAGAAGTCTTCTAAAGCTTGCTGTGAAGGACAGAAGCAAACTTCTTAAAGATTGGTTTATCTTGCAGTTAGATATGGAGATAGCATGGAAATCGAAAGCATAAATAAATCAGAAGACTGCCATGACACAGAATTCATTGAGATACTCTTGCTGTAAGTGATCCTGGACATGCTCTTAGTTCTGTTGTTTAAACTGTTCATTACAAACTAATGGATTCCTGGACATAAACAACATTAGTGCTCTGGGTTATTAAAGTCAAAGGAGAGTAAAATTGATGCATGGGTCTTAGGGTACTGCAATTAACCTGAACATTCAAATCTTGAAAATGCACCACTTAATGCATGCACACCTTTAAATGTTGTCCTTTAAACTATGCCCTAACATATAAAAGAAGGCTTAAATAAAACATGGATCATGATATTACAGAAGAAAATTCTAAGTCTCTCTTGGTCCTTTTCAGATATTAGGTACAAATTGGGAAGTTACAAGATTTTGAAAAAAACAAGCTACTACTGTATCATAGAGAAAAAGAAGGTCCTACTACCACACTGTCGATATAGAACAAAGTTCAAAAAAGCCATTAAAAACCATGTCTTTATTGGTGCTCATAAAAACAGATAAGACAGGCATCTGACACAACAGGACCTGACACGTTTTCGTGTCAACACAGACACTTCATCAGAGGTAACTCCCTCAAATTACACCAACCACCCCTAAATACCTTAAGACACCAGCTGGGTGGCCAATACCTAAGGTCCACCAGCCAGGGGAGGAGATACCAAAATTCAAAGATTAAAGCGGATAATACTGTATCATAGATAGAGAAAAGAGACACAGCTTTGCTTTATTCACAGGAAAGGTTCAGCTTCACCTACAATGGATTGGGTATCCGGGAGACGTGGGCACTTCCTATATACCTATACAAAAGTAGATATGTATAAGCATCCAAGGAAAAGGGGAGACTGTTGCTAATAACGCATAGGCTTAACTAAATATTTTTTATAAACAATCCATGTTGCAGGTATAGTGTCATATAACACACTGTACTGTATGTAGGGGTGGAGAAGATATTATTACAAGGGAACAGCTATTTTTAGATAGAGTAAAGGAGGGTGCCCAACCTTGCCTAAACCTGAATCATGGACCTATATTTTGAGAGATTTTGAAATCAGCTAACAGGATTTATAGGGGCCCTATATAATCTTAAAGGACAACTAAAGCCACACAGAACAACACTGAACCAGATGGCAGAACACCTTGATTAAAACCAGTAATTTGTGTCTTACCTCTCATTTTTAACAGGTGCTGGGAAATTACCTAAATAACATATGGTTTGTGCTTTACTGCACACCATTTTAGTATCACACACAGTTTGGTCAACGACCATTATGTTCTGCACATGCTCAGCCCTTAGCTTGGCAGAAACTTGTTACAGTTGGTCACACCCATTAATAATCTCTAACCAATCCTTTTCAGGACAGATAAAGCAAGGAACATGTACTGAGGCAGGAGGTGTGGTCTAACACTGCACATACACATAGATACTCCATCCAGTTTCTTACACGGCTTACATTTACTTTAATCAATTTACTGAAGTTGGTATTTTTTTATAGCATATTGGTGTTTGTAGGGTGTTGTTTTCAGATTATGGAGTATAAAAAATTGTGTTTAGTTTCTCCTTTAATCCATCTCTGCAACCATGCCAACCCATTTGCACATGTTAATGAGTTCGCTAACCCCCTCTGACTTTACAATCTGCCATGGAACTACTAGCTGATACACCAGTGACCTCTCTCTTAACATGGCTCACCAGACAAAAAAAATTAATATTCAAAGGCAGAGCTAGACCAGACATGTTATTATTCAGAGGAGGATTCCCTATGACTGAAGGTTACCCCAGAGGTGTAGACCTTGCAGCTTCTCGCTCTGATTACTCTATTTGGAGAAGGGTGGCTCTTAAAGGTACATGTTGTCCTTAACTTGAGAAAAGTTAAAGGGACAAAGCTTCCGTCCTAAGAAAAAAAATGTTCAACACAAATGGTTAGATTTTTTTACTGAACCTTTTTTCTGAATTACATCCACAGTAAAATCACATTTTAGAAGCAGCACAGACTGATTTACTGCTCCAATGACTCTCAAGACTCTCAAACACAAAGGTTGTCTAATTTAGGGCCCATCCAGTCAAAGGCCAAATAATGAGAGTTATTTCAAAGGCTTTATATTCGTTTGATTTTTTTTTTCTACTAATGGCTCTGAAATCTGTAATTTTAAATTTAATGTTCAGAGAAGCTGTGATTACTTGTTATAAAATTGTAACTAATTGGCACTTGAAAAAGTTAACTGCTTAATTATATTTGTATGCCGTAATGAATACTGCATCTATCCAGACCAGTGAAAGATTACACAGCTGAAAACTTTTCATCTATTAAAGATGTTATTTTTTTTTTGCTGTCTTAAAACAGTATTATAGAGCTGGATATAAAATGCTGCATTCCTTTATAGCAGATAATAAAATAAAGGGAGAATGAAACAAATTGATTCCAAGTGAATGGAAGTCACACATGATAGGTCCAAGATCACACCAGTGAATAGAAAAATGTTATCTTGCCTGCTGGAGAGCTGGTTTCTTTTGTTGTGGAAAATATAGAGCTATCTAGGCATCAGTGGGCTGACCAATGTAGAAGGTGCAAAATTGACCCAGGAATGTGAGGACTTGTAGAAGACACTAACCAAACAGGTCCCAGGGCCACATCTACCATAAGCAGAGTGAGACATTTGTATCAGGCAGCACTCTGCACTGAAGAAGAAAGGCGGCAGACAGGTATCGGTGAAAAAAAACGTAACTAGCAAACGTGCCACAAGAGTACTTTGACAGTTTATATGGTAAAGTTAGCTTTAGCTTGTAAGCTAGGTAAGTCTAGTTATGCTAGTTAGCTAGTTAGGGCTTGACCTGGTGGCATGCTTACAATTCTTTTGTCTAAAATATTTTATACTACAGAAAGTATGTCATTTTTATGTATTGTAACAGTTGAACCAACACATATAGCAAGGCTATAAAAGAAGTTATTTGATCAACTAAAACCTGAAAGAAGCAATATGGTAGCAAGCAACCAAAGATGCTTGAGAAAGGGATGTCATACCTGTTTCTAGTAATTTACATTATTGGTAATTGGCTGTCTGAGGAACTGTTTAAATACTATGTGATGGAGTTTCAAAATTCAAAAACCACACCTCACTTTAACGCAGCGGCACGCGAAGGGGGACATTCAAAAGTTTGGCTCAGGCAGCAAAAACCCTAGAAGTGCATATTCTCGTGCATTGACTCCTTAGACCTCAACCAGAAAGCCAAATTTCTATACAAATACTAAAATATCTTTGGTGTCTCACACACACAACACACACACACACACACACACACACACAGCGTCCAGCTGGCACTCCAATTGGTGAGTATTTATGCGTATCACAGGAGATAAACTGTTTTTACCGTGTCATAATGTTCAGGAAGTACATTACCTTTTTTAAGCAAAACAGGTAAAGGCATAGCATAGTTAGAGATTTTAATTAAAGGGAAACTGTGGTCTCCAAACAAGTTAGTCTTAAATGAAAGCCTGCAGTATTTCCTTTTTAATAAGCCGACAATCACTTCTCTGGCTTCACACTGTGAGAAATTATATGAGGTGAATGTTCAAACTTCCTGCTTCCAGTCAGTGACATCACCTTCCTCTACTAGCCCCTTGCCCTGGGGAGAAGCATGCTCAGTAAAGACTTAATGCTGAGAAAACAGGAAGTACCTGGGGGAAAAATTTCTTGAGAAGGGAATCCTATTAATGCAGACGGATGGTCACATGACTTCAAACTGGTCACATGGCTGAAAACAGGAAGAGTTCAAGCAGGAAGTAATACTTCTGAACCTTTCCAGCAATCATTTTTCACATATTTATCTGGATGATGTTATTTGGTTTTATTTGAAGGCAAGATGGAAGGCTTTTTATAATCCTTACTAGTTTGGAGGAATGTGGACCAAGTTACCCTTTAATTATCTTAATCACTTAAGAAGTGACAGAATCAGCAAACATCCTCCCCTACCGAGGGCATTTAACACCCATATAACCCTTAACATAGGGGAGATAAAAAGAGGTTACCCAGGTTAATGGGTATTTCTAATAATATAAATACCCTGTTAACATATAAAGTCAAACCCTCCAGTTCAGTCCAACCGGTCATACTGTATAAACAAAAAAAAGATCATAGTCACAATTGAGCTGACAAAGGTAAAATGGTGGTGGTCATGGAGACCATATATTATGAATTAGAAATTATGCAATAACTTAATGATGCCAATATTTACAAGAAACTGTCTAGGGATCCCATTAGTACACACACGGACAATTACAACAATATTAACTTTTTATGAGGAACAAAATACATCATAAGTATGGAGTAGAGATGGCCAAACTTTCGAAAGTTCATTCTCGTTTTCGAACTTTCGAACTTCTATTAAAGTCAATGGGGGGTAATAGTTTGAAAGTTCGAATGAGCTTTCTGAAATATTGCAGTGTAAACTTACCTTACAGGCCCCTGGGACCTGGGAGATGGTCTGGGGAACACGTCCGTCTGTGGGGAACACCATAAAAACTGGACATAGGGCACATATGCGCTACTTCGAGTTTCCGCTTGCTGCTTTCGATAATCCTCGAACGTTCAGCAAAACTCGAACGGCCGCTTCCGAAAACCCCGAATGGCCGAGAGATTACCCGAAATTGGCCATTCGAGGATTGCCACTATGGAGATATGCACCTATTTACCTACAGTGGTAATTAGAGAAACAATTTTGAAACTAGATAGATAGATAGAGAGATAGAAAGATAGATAGATAGATAGATAGATGTATAGATAGACAGACAGACAGACAGGACAGACAGACAGACAACAGTACAGAGAATATAGATGATGATAGATATAGATATAGATAGATAGATAGAATACTGCCTCCCCAATTCTAGTAAACATCTAGGTTTATACAAACATTCTAAATGTAGAACAAACTCAGGGCACTAAAAGAAAAGTTTTATTGAATCAACGCATTCCGCCCATACAGACAAACCAAAATAACATGCGACACAACAAAAGGTATAACTACACAACGGAATTCCCTTGCAGTGCTAAAACATATTAAAAACATCATATGCAGTCACAGTATGTAAACAAAAGTATAATTAGCTAATATTACTATTATTATTTTATTTTATGGGCATCTTTCTACCAAAAATAGACCCTCTAAGGGTAAAGGCCTAGGAAACTCACACTCGATTGACGTAAACCACAGAGTTATCTTTTTTCTTATCAGATTCTGGTGTTGCAATACACCCACAAAAAGTATAAGGTCTGTGGTGAAAATATGTGATATTCTTGGGTCCTTGCTCCTTTGACCTTCTATTGTCAATGTCATAATCACCTCTAGTCCAAACTAAGAGCTGCCATTTCATTTTCCCTTGAAATATAAAGAACATCCTGTCAAGGATTTATGATTGGCTTGCATCACTCAAAAAATATAAATTAATAATAAAATAAAAAATATAATTATATTCACATTACCCTCCGTTAGAGTCTTATAATGATCTCTAGGATCTTGAAGGTATTGCCTACATGAACTTTTTGCTATCTTTTAATGCCTAAAACCATAGAGAAGAGAACATGTGCTCTTGTTTACAAAAACAAATATGACAGAAACATAAGAACCTCCCCCCAAAATCCCTTTAAGAATAGAGCAAGCGGTTTTATTTTCCGTCATCAGAGCGCCTCATTTCTGTACTCACAAGTCTGTTTGTGGCATATATCACACGAACAAGCCTCTTTGATCAGTAACAATTGCATCTTAGCTGGTGATTTGTGAGCTAGAGGAGTACCTAGACAATATAAGCCTGGGCACTTGTAATACGTATGTCAGTGGTCAAAAAGGAGAATCAGTTCATCCAAAATGAAGTATTTAGCTGTTTTACTCTGCATCCTTTCAACCCACTCTCGCCTTATAAATATTAATTTAAGACTACCAACAAGGACAGAAACGGATTAGGCATAAACTCTCCTGTCAGGAGTGATTTTATTCCCCATAAAGAAGATCTGAACATTGAAAGCCTGCTTCACTAAATTTATGAGAATAATGAAATAGGAGCATCAAAATAAAAAGGCTTTCATATGTGCTAGGCCTCTCTCCCCCTGCATGGTGGTCTCCTTGATAAATATTCAAGTCATTGTTTTCCTGTGGGGAGCACATATTATGAAGTTACTCATGGCGGAATCTATCTTAGATTGAATTTTGTAATATGTGTGTAATTGTTTTAGAGTATCTGTTTATGCCTTGTACGCAGTTGGAGCTGACTTTGAGCTTTCTCGCTTTGAGGATTTCCCATTTTTTTATTTATTTGTCAGTTACAATTCAAGGGGAACTGAAGCAAGATGATAAATTCACAGATGAATTTAGTTGATTTGCCACATATGAGTGCGTGTATTGAAATATTTAGTATAGTATTTGAGGTTGAATAAAGACTAGAGCAGTCTAGAGCAGGATTATCCATTAAGGTAATCTAGGCATCTGCCCTGTAAACATCAGGGGCCTCGCTTCAGTAATACAGGGGAAAAAATTCCTTCCTGCCTCCATGTGGCTGAAATATTCCTATTATTTTTAAATTCTTCCCAGACTTCTTGCTGCTGGCAACACCTTTCATCTGGCTAAATCTTTATTTGGCACCCTGCAGACTTATAATGCTGACTTCACTTTGGGAAACAGTGAGGCAGCCACCATGATTGGATTGTATTTATGGAAAGCATGGTATGTAGGGTCTCCATTGCATGATAAATTACTTAAATGAATTTTTATAGTTATTGTTAGGTAAAGCCATGAATTTTGGCCAGATGGCGCTCCTATCCTTTGAGGGGAAAGCATGATAAATATCCATTGGACCATGTGAATGATATCCACCTTCTCAAAGTGAATAAAATTTTGTTTTGCTTGAGGATCACTAGACATATTTGAATATTGATTTAGATGTTTTGTATATGTAAATACATTCTTATTCTTATATATTATATATAAATATATTATATATATATATATATATATATTATATATATATATATTATAATATATTGGATTGAATGGAGAGAAGACAGTTGAGCACAGTATGTGGGACTGGTTAAGGCTTTGGTTACATTGTCACCCAGTCTGAAGTCTTTGACCTCCTGCTGTCCTTTTCCCTGCTCTTGCTCACTTTTTAATTCCTCCCTAACCTCTGGGATTTTTCCTGCTGCCTTTAAACATGCGTGTGTCAAACCTCTTCTTAAAAAACCCTCTCTGGACCCTACCTGTCTCTCAAACTACCCCGCCCTGTCTCCCTTTTACCGTTGCTTCAAAACTCTTAGAACGTCTCGTGTCTATATGCATTATTAAATACCTCCATGCTAATAACTATTGGACCCATTGCAATCAGGATTCTGACGGGTCATTCAACTAAAAACGGCCATCTACAAAGTCTCAAATGACCTACAAGCTGTCAAAGCCAGTTCTCGTTCCTCATTCTCCTTGACCTATCGACTGCCTTTGATACTGTGGACCCCTCTCTTCTTATGCAGATTCTATATTCTCTGGGCATCGAAATCAAGCTGCGCATGGTTGTCTCTTATCTCTCTAACAGATCTTTCACTGTCTCTTTTGCTAATAAGACTTCCCTCTCCGTTCCGCTTAGGTGGGGGTCCCTCAGGACTCGGTTTTAGGACCCTTGCTGTTCTCCCTCTACACTATCTTTCTGGGAAAAATAATAAGTTCTTTCGGGTTTAAGTATCACTTATATGTCTGATGATACCCAAATTTACTTGTCCACCCCCACGCTAACCCCCGAAGTTCAATCCCAAATCTCTAAATGTCTCTCTCTCTATCTCTTCTGGATGGCGCACCGTTGCCTTAAACTCAATCTTCCAAACGGAATTAATCGTTTTTCCCCCTAAACTGGGACCTAGTCCACCCTTCTCCATCTCTATTGACAATATGGGCATTAAACTATTGAATCTGCACGCTGCCTTGGAGTTATCTTTGACTCCTCACTTTCCTTCCATCATCACATTAACAATGTCGCTAGGACCTGTCGTTTCTCCTTCGCAATATTGCCAAGATCCGCCATTTTCTCTCTTTCTCCACTACTAAAATGCTCATCCATGCCCTATAATGTCCTGTCTCGACTACTGTAACATTCTACTGCTTGAACTCCCGGTCTCTTATCTCTATCTCTCTCCTCTGCAGTCTATCTTAAACTCTGCAGCTTGATCATCTCACTCTCCTCCAAAAGAGAACCCGCAACCCTGATATTTCAGTCATAGGGTGGCTTCCCATCAAACAAAGAATCATATTCAATACCCTGCTTTTTAACTTTAAATCCCTTCCCTCTACTGCACCTCCCTACTTATCTTCTCTCTTGGTCCCTATGCTCCAGGCTGTGCCCTTCGCTCCTCGCAAGGAAATCTTCTCCACAGACCCACACTAACCCATTAAATTGAAAATACCCTCGAATTACGAGATTTTTCGTATTTTCGAAATTTTCGAAATACGTGTTTTCGCGTATTTTCTCAAATTTTAGAAATTACGTGAAAACTCTTAATTTCGAAAATTTTCAAAATACTAAAAATCCGCGACGGAAGTTCGGAGGGCGGAAAATCCGGAAAAATCCGCTGTTCGCGAAAGGGATAAATCCACGGCGGATCCGGGTTCGGATCCGCGAACGGCCATCCTACTTGTAATAAGGTTTATTTCCTCTATATCTTTTAATAGTTATTCAGAGAATCTCCAGTACCGAAACTATTATAAAAGGTCCTAAAATATGCATCCATGCTATTAATTTGTAATCAGATGTTAGCTTTAACTGGGTCACTACAATTAGGAAACATTGATTGGTTGTTGCAAACTAATAACACAAGCTTACTACTTCCGTACCTTTTATTACATAAGCTTATTACAGGGTTATACCGTATTGGAATAGAGTAGGTGCTTCTAAACTAACATTTCGTTGGTTGCTGCACAGCCAAACGTTAACACCTTTTTTTGTATCAGTCCCTTAATTTAACATTAAAAGTTGCTTTTTAGTTTCAATAGATTTTTATTTCGTTTCTCATATCGTCAGATTATTGTGGCAAAATACATTTTAAAACGGTTGGTATTAACTACAATGTCGTATAACAGTTTCCACATTTGTTGTATATTTACTTTTCATAAGGCATTGCAATAAATAGATGTCGTAATAAGTTGTTTTTGTATTTCACTTATGTTATTCAAACAAAAATTACCTTCATTAGGTATAGAGAAGTAGAGAAGGGGGGGGGGAAGAAAGAGAAATAGCAGTTCAATATCATCTGTGACATCTCTCATTTTGTGGTTATAGTGTAATATCTCACTGTTATGGTTTGTGTCGGGGGTTCTAGCGGAGGGGGGGTCATGGGCTCCACCTACAGGTGTGAGATATGTGCAGTGTGGAGACTAAGCATCCAGGTGGACCATATTTTCTCGAAATGGCATAGGTAGGTTTGGTATGTGTTTATTGTTTAGTCTTAGTCTGTTTTGTTTAGTCTGTTGATAACTTGTGGAAATATAAGGTTTTAGATCTCCTTTGGCTCCAATGTGGATTTTGCAAGCTAGCATAAGAAATTGGGTCCATTTGTTTTTTTTCAAGAAGTTCCTATTTTGGCTCCCGCAGGGTACCTTGGGTTCAGGTTGGGCAGGGGATGCTGTCTGTCTGAGAACAGTTGGAAGGCTAGAATTTCCGTACTAGTGGGCACTCCCACCAAAGTGGAAGAAGGTGCCCAGGCTTCTGCACTCTCTGAAGCATGTGGGAGGGATCTGGGGATAGAATTTGTTTAGTATTGTAGGTACTCTGTATATTCTGAACAATACTTTGACCGATGTTTCTAGAGTGTTACATTAATGCTTCCTTTATTTAAATTTGTGAAGATGTCCTGTCATTTGGAGTGTTCCAGGATATGCTGAATGTCCTTTTCCCATGCTATCCATGTTTGTTTGTTGCCTCTGGTATCTTGGATTGGGCAGTTGTATAGGCAAAGTGTGCTTGCTAGAGTGTTGAAGCTGGCACATTTTCTCAAATGTGGATGTTTGGGTATTGTTTAGTTCAGGAATTGTTTTGTTAATGTGATCTTATCTGCATATATTGGAATTGCATGGCTCTAGGCCATGGAGCGTCCGTCAGCAAAGACTGGGGTGGGGTAGTGTGCGTTGTCTTTGATGAGTGATATATCCTGAATTTGGTTATATAATGTTTCCAGTCATTGTAGTGGCAGTTTCTGAAGCTTGGAGGAAAATTGGTCGTTGTTCAATATTGGGGACATTATTGATGGGGATTAGATATTCAAGTGTGTGTTGTTTATCATGGACCATATTTTATTGTGGTTCTGGTGGTTGAAAAGTGTTGAGGCAGGGAGGGAGAATTTTTTATTTTTGTTGATCTGCAGTATGGATCCGTATGGTACGGTATAAGCAATGGGATTCTGGTTGGGTCCATATTGGGGGGCGTGGGAATGAGTGCCATTGTATAGCAGGTGGAGCTGAGATGCTAATAATTTGTAGTAGTCTGGACCGACATTCCTCCTTGTGATTTTGGTTTGGTCATCAAGGATGCTTTTATTCTGGGTCTTTTGCCCTTCCAGATAAAGTGTGACGTCTTTGATTGTAGGGGTAGAATTGCTTTGGGCGGATCCAAATCGGGGGCAGCTGAACAGGTAGAGGATGTGTGGCAGGACATTCATTTTTACAGAGTTTATACGTCCTATCCAAGAGATGTTCTTGTTGTGCCATCGGTCCTGTCCTTGTAGAGTTGGGATAGTAGGGGAGGGTAGTTGGCCCGGTAGAGGGCATAAGCTGTTTGGTTAGTTTGATACCTAGGTATTTGATGGATGGTGTAGAGAGTGGAATGTCGAAGTTTAAGTTAGGTATTTATATAGTTGGGTTGGGAATTTAGGTGCATTTTTTCGTTTTTTTCTTTGTTATGGTTAGTCCAGATAGATTTTGGAAGGTCTCCAATAGATGAAACAATTGGGTAGGGAGTGAGTTGGGTTTTGTTACTATTGTTAGTAGGTCGTCCGCAAAAACATGCCATAGTTTGTGTTCTAACCCTGGATTGTAATTCCTGAAATAACTTGTTAGATTCATGGCTGTTGCAAGTGGTTCCATAGCTTGTATGAACAGGCTGGGGACGGGGGCAGCCCGGCGTGTGCCCCTTTTTATATTGATAGGGGTTGGTTGTTTACTTGGGAGGTTAAGTAGATCACAAAGAGTGGGGAATTTCATGTGTTGAGAAGTGCAATAAGTATTTCCAGTACAAGAAGTTGAATGCCTTTTCGATGTCGAAGGCCATTATTTGTCCCGTGATTTTCTTTTGATTGGCGTAGTCGATTATGTTTTGACTCGGCATATGTTATCTTTTGCTTGGCGACCTGGTACGAATCCGGCCTGGTCTTCATGTATTATATCTGGTATGATATTGTTTAGTCTTGTCACTATGATTTTGGCGATCAGTTTGTATCGTTGATAAGTAGGGATATGGGTCTGTAATTTTTGACCTCTATTTTTGGACTTGCCTTGTTTAGGTAGTACTGTGATTTTTGCTTGGGTCAGCTCAGATGGGATGCGTTGTCCGTTAGCATTAAATGGCCTAGTGATAATAGGTAGGGGCCTAGGATGGTCTGAAACTTTTTGTAGTAGATGAGGGGTAGTCCTTGCGGGCCTGGAGCCTTGTGTGATTTGGTTGTTTTGCATTCTGAGGGTCTCATGGTTCGAGGGTTATTTTTAACATTGAAGTTTTCGGGTTAATGCGTTTGTTGTGATTTGTTTTCCTTATGGAGTGTAGATATATTGTAATCCACGGAGTAGGGTGTGATCCGGGTGTCTGAGTTAGGCCAGTGAGGGTGTTGTTCTGTGGGGCCTGTCTGGATTGGAGGGTTTTTCTTCTTTTGATCCGGCTTGTTCTTTTGTGGTTTTGGCTGACCTGGGTCCATTCACGTCGAAGTCTCTTTTGGTTGGGGTTTTGGCGGGTTCTGTGGTTTCAGGGTGGGTCATGCCTAATGCTTCACAGGTGTTTAGTCGATCTGCAAGGTTGTCGAAGATGTATTGTCTAAAGTCAAATGTAAACAGATTTGAAGGGGAATCCCCAACGGTATTCAATGTTGTTGGTTAGCAGCACTCTGTTAATGGGTTTGAATCTTTTCTTCGTTTTTAGGGTCATGGGCGATATGTCTGCTTATATATGGTATGGTTTCCCAGCAAAAGATAAAGAGTTAGCTGTACGTGCTGCAGTCACTAGTTTTTTCTTTTGTTTTGTAATGATGAAGCAGACAATTATTCCCTGGGAGGTTGTCTTTGTTGGCCTCGTGAGTGCTCTATGTGCTCTGTCCCATTTGGTGAGGTGGGTTGGTTAGTCCGGTAGTAGTGTCTGTAGAATTATTGAGGACCTCGGGGACGTCTGTGTGTGTTTCAGGTATTCCCTTATCCTCACATTGGCTCTCCTTGACCTGTTTTCTAGGTCTTCCAGCTAAGTTGTAGTTTGGCAATTCGGGGGTTTACCTGTCTATGGTGTCTTGGAGGGTTTGTTGTCCCCCGCTATGTCATCTGTGTGGCTTTCCAAGTCGGTTACCCGTTGCCCCAGGCGTACCATTCCCAGATGAATGGATGCAGGGCTGTTGCCAGTTCCTCCTTTAACATGCGCCGGAACTGTTGTAGCAGGGTTCTGTGTTCTGTTGATGGGGTTTGGGGGGGTGAGTTCGCAGCCCCTTGCTTCATGTTCGCGCTGTTTCGGAGGCCTCTGCTGGTGTGATGATGCGGCTGTGGTAGGCCTCTGTTTGAACATCGCATGATGTTTCAGGGTCTGTTGGGATTTCGCGTTGCGGGACAGCATAGTTGTGAGGAGGGGGCTTTCCGGTACTTAATGTGCCGTTTTCTGTGGGTTTCCTCGGTGCTAGCAACTGTATTGTGTGGCAGTGGGCTTAGGTAAGCGGGAGCTCACACGGACACGTCCGCCATGTTGAGCTGCTCGCAAGCGCCCCCTAAAAGTGGCTTTTTGTAGTTTTGGGCCTGTGTATAGTTTACTTTATAGTTTTAGTTCATCTTCACATCTAACAGGGCATCTATTATTTTGTGTTGTGTGTAATGAAATCTGTTGGTGAGGTGAAGTTGGAGCAGGCTGGGGCAAAGCCACAGGATCAGCCTGGGGTATTGATAGTGGGCCCCAAGTCTGAGATACCTGGTGGAGGTTTATTTGTAAAGGTATTGGCATAGCAGTGCTATAAACTAAAAAGGAATAATATAGGAACTGGAAAAGTAGACAAATATAAGGATTAATAATGTAGTTAATTTAGTGAATTTGCCACTGTTTAGCAATACACAGGGCAACTATATTTCAGCAATGTACATTTCCTAAACTGAAAAATCGACCTGTATGACTAGACGAATCCTGATATTAGGTTGATTTGGTGTCCAATTTAATGTAATATCAAATTATCCATTGCTACCCTGGTGATATTTCCTATTTCCACAGTGATCCCAAGCAGGGACCATTCATTTGAGATCAACATTAAAGATATAGTAAAATCATTGGATCGGTAATTGTCCCAACGGCCGGTTGGCCGGTAAGTTGACTAATGAATGGCCAGCATTATCTAATTTATTATTTATAGATGTGTATCCCTTGAGCCAGAACAGTTCTACTGTAGAAGCTAGGGTTAGTTTAGGATCTTCAAGGTCAGCCCTTTGTTCACCCTGAAGTTAATGATATGTTCCTCAGGGAGCTGGAAGGTGGAGGTTTATTCATAGCCTATATTAGACACAATGTATGATAAATGACCAGTGTACTCCCAAAGTCAGATGACATGTCTTCCTCCAATAAATAAAAGATGAATAAGGTACAAGAGGTAAAATAATTCCTACCAGACCTCAAACAACATTTTGATTTCCAGAAGGTCTTTACTGAACCAATAAAATATGTGTCTTGCACATACGGCACAGGAGAAAATGTCAATTGAAGAAGCTGAAATTGATGTCATTATCCGTTATTGATAAGTGCTGGACAGTAGATGTTTGCACCATATGGCACCAGCAATGTCCTGGCCTAAGCTCATCTAATGATAAACCTCAGGAAGTGATGGCTCCCTGGTGTTTTAATGCTGATAATGCCACGCTCTCTGCCTTTGTCCCTGTCCTGATAAGACTATAGTTTACTTATTACAAGTTAAAGTGCCCATACATACAGCTTACTACAGACTGATCCCATGACAATCAATTTCCAGGAACTGCCTTTTGGATCTTCTTTGCGGCAATATACGATTGTGAGGTGTGGCCCTTACCATTCATTTTTTGATGGTATGTCGTTCGCAAAGAAATCCTGAAGGCAGTTCCTTGGAAATTGACTGAAGGTCGTGGGACTCGGTCTGGGTAAGCTTTGTATGGGCACCTTTAGAACAAGTTCCCCTAATGGTAGGACCTGCCTGGGGTCAAGGTGGGCTTTGTCTAGGATCCACACATTACAAACTATGTCCAACAAGTCACACAGTCTTATCACTATTCATTGAGGCCAAGCAGTTTTAACCAGAGCCACAAGTTCAGTATGAGTTTAAAACAGGAAAAAAGCATTACTGGGTTTGCATTAAATAGCTCTGTGATGTCTCCCATACATGACATCAATATTTTGAGTGATTTGGCAAATTTGATTGAATCTGTCAAAATATCAATGGCTTGTTTTCTGTTTCTCTGTCCAACCTCAACAATATTGAATTTGTTTGGAAAAATGAATATCAAGCCAGGCGAAAATTTTCCACTGACCCCATCTTCAAGTCCCCATCTTGCACAGATTTCAAGGGGAAATCTGAGGAAGATCAGTGGTACAAGGTCGGGAACTTTGATGAAGGGGGCTGAGGTCCCCCGAAACGTTACACGTGTTGTTCATCCACTAAATAATGGGTTAAGGACTCAACTGCGGAAGTATGCGCGGTTCCAGTTCTTTTTTCTTTGATACTTACCTCAAAGAATTAGGCTACTGCCAGGCTTCCTGAGTGCTTCAGCACTATCTTTAATACAGGAAGGCCAGGACACTAACCTGGCAGATGAAACTTGCCATAGTGCCTCAATGAAACAATATTGGGAGGTAGGGAAATCAATCTTCCCTCCCTGCCCCAGATAGTTTTTATTTTTAAAAGTAAACTTTTACAGTATAGTTGTCCTTTAATTGTCTAGGCAGGCAAACACTGCAAAAGACAATAGGGTCATATAACACTTCTGGGGCCCACAGATGTCAGTATCACATCTGGTAAAACCTCCTCTCCATAGTCAGGCCATACACATAGTCAGGCCTACATATGCTCTAATAGGCAGATCCTGTCTGATTCAATGGGATGTGCCTTTTATTGATTATTGGATGATCACACAGCTAACATACTATTGCCTCTGGCTAAGGATCTGTGTTCCAACAGAGAAATTGTTGTTGGTCATTATCTGTTCTCGGTTCTAAAGTATTGGAATACAGGGAGCTGATAACGACCGCAGCGTGTCTGTTTAGGAGGTTGAGTATTTAAAGGATAGTATACTCACCTCGCCTTTGCTCCTCTTCTGCAACAAGTAATAATACCAAGGCTAAAGACCTAAACCGCTAATGCTCACTCCTGGGTACTTTGCAGATCAGCTAGAATACCTACATGAAGTTTCACTTCTGCTTCAATCCTGCTTCCAGATTGTCCCTCACAGTCAACAATGCAGCCAATAGGAGGAACACACTCTGCAAAAAAAAGTGTCATCCCAGCCATCTGCATTGTGGGGGTCAGTTTCGACCTACATCTAGTCAATATTATCATATCATGTCAGATCCAAGAGAATTTGTCAAGATCAGCAGGTTAATGGCCACTTTTAGATCAGGCACACATGATAGATTAAGCGGCAGCTCACCAGTCCAATCTTGCCTTTTAATGGCGTAGTGCCAACCTATGAGAAGGCATTTATTGGAAAATGTGCGTCCTTCCAGGGGCTCACCGGCCCAGGGACGAGGCCAGACGGAAGCAGATGAGGAGCGAAATGCCATCTAGAACGTTTTCCCTATTTAATGTAAACCCAGGGGTGAGCTTAACACTACAAGGAAATAATGGTTCCATTTTAATTTCCTGAAAGTAATCTGAGCAGCGCAAGAGCAAAAAAAAAAAAAAAAAAGAGCAAAAAATGATATATAAAGAACTTGGCTTGTCTAGAATGGATGTGCTGCTACCAGTTAGTATTAAGTTGTGCTCCCCCGGTGGTCGCTATCGTTCATGTATTACTTGTCAGTAAACGTGGAGCACTAAGAACATAACAACTCAGGTAATACGTCTGTTCCCAGCGCAGCTTTACTGCACCCATGAAACTCTGTATCTTAAATTCCCTCACTGTTAACATCTGTTGAAACATTATTGGTCCCAGCATAGCCGAGCTGCTCGGAAATTACATTTAACAAACTTGTTAACACCTAAAGTGCATTTTTCTGGAACAAATAAAGGAGGAGGGGAAAAAAGAGCTTTATTGCTGGCAAAGCTTGTACTTGCAATGTCTTGTTCTTTGTTCCTGATCATTTAAAATGCAACCAACCTGTTAGACAATAGAGTAAGCCGAACTTTCGTAAGTTCAGTCCGTTTTTGAACGTCTAAAACTATATGGAAAGTTCGAAAACAGACCCTTAAAGTCAATGGGAGTCAAATAGTTCAAAAAGTTTGAATGAAAATACAATTAAAATATCAATGGTAACTTAATGTAAATGGTTGTGGGACCTGGGAATTGGTCTGGGGAACACGTTCCAATATCCAGGACTTCGAAAACGTGATTTTACTATCACGTGCGCTACTTTCAAGCTCTTGCATTCAAACATTCGATAATTATCCCATAAACGACTCGCGGATTCGATATGTACTCGCGTATTGGTTATACACATTTTACTTGCAGATTATTAATTTGATATTTACTTGCGTATTGGTATATAGACATTTACTTGCTATTTATTAATTCGATATTACTCGCGTATTGGTATATAGACATTTACTTGCATATTTATTATTTGATATTTACTCGCGTATTGTTATAATAGACATTTTACTCACATATTCGATAATTCGATATTTACTCGCGTATTGGTATAATAGACATTTACTCGCGGGATTCGATATTCAATATTTACTCGCGTATTGGTATAATAGACATTTTACTCACATATCGATAATTCATATTTACGCGGTATTGGTATAATAGACATTTTATTCGATAATTCGATATTTACTCGCGTATTGGTATAATAGACATTTTACTCGCGGATTCGATATTCAATATTTACTCGCGTATTGGTATAATAGACAATTTACTCGCATATTCGTTAATTCAATATTTACTCGGGTATTGGTATAATAGACATTTTACTCACATATTCGATAATTCGATATTTACTTGCGTATTGGTATAATAGACATTTTACTTGTGGATTCGATATTCGATATTTACTCGCGTATTGGTATAATAGACATTTTACTCACGGATTCTAGAATTCGATATTTATTCGCGTATTGGTATAATAGAGATTTTACTCGCATATTCGATAATTCGATATTTACTCGCGTATTGGTATAATAGACATTTTACTCACAGATTCGATAATTCGATATTTACTCGTGTATTGTTATAATAGACATTTTACTCACAGATTCGATAATTCGATATTTACTCGCGTATTGGTATAATAGACATTTTACTCGCATATTTGATCATTCGATATTTACTCTGCTATTGATATAATAGACTTTTTACTCGCATATTCGTTAATTCAATATTTACTCACGTATTGGTATAATAGACATTTTACTCGCAGATTCAATAATTCGATATTTACTCGCGTATTGGTATAATAGACATTTTACTTGCATACCGTATATACTCGAGTATAAACCGACCCGAGTATAAACCGAGGTACCCAATTTCAGCTAAAAATCCTAAAAGTTGTTGACCCGAGTATAAACCGGGGTGGAAACTTGGCATTCAAGATGTTTTGGAACTCACAATCCCCTAATAAAGCATGCTGGGAGTTGTAGTTTCCAAACATCTTGAATGCCAAGTGAGGGTGGCATTCAAGATGTTTGGAAACTACAAACTCCCAGCATGCTTTATTAGCTGGGAGTTGTAGTTTCCAAACCTTGAATGCCACCCTCACTTGGCATTCAAGATGTTTGGAAACTACAACTCCCAGCATGCTTTATTAGCTGGGAGTTGTATTTCCACAACATCTTGAATGCCCCCCTCACCCAGTTCAGTTTACCTGTCGGCTCTTCTCCCCTCTCCTCCATCCAAGGGCTTCTGCTACATCACGGGCTCTGCTACATCCAAAGGCTCTGCTACATCCAAGGGCTTTGCTACATCCAAGGCTTCCTGGCAGGTGCGGTATCCTGAGCATTCCGGCAGCCGCGCGCTCATTCCAGTACTGGCGCGCCGGCTGACATCACTGCCCGCCGCCGGGCTTGCGCCGCACGTGACGTCAGGCCGGCGCCATACACAGAAAGATCGTGCGGCTGCCGGAATGCCAGGTAAGCTACTGACTCGAGTATAAACCTAGTCCAAGTTTTCAGGCTGATTTTTCAGCCTGAAAAACTCGGTTTATACTCGAGTATATACGGTATTTGATCATTCGATATTTACTCTTGTATGGTATAATAGACATTTTACTCGCATATTTATTAATTCGATATTTACTCGCGTATTGGTATAATAGACTTTTTACTCGCATATCTATAATTCGATATTTACTCGCTATTGGTATAATAGACATTTTACTCGCGGATTCGTATTCAATATTTACTCGCGTATTGGTAATATACAATTTACTACCGCATTTCGTTAATTCAATATTTACTCGGGTATTGGTATAAGACATTTTACTCACATATTCGAAAATTCGATATTTACTTGCGTATTGGTATAATAGACATTTTACTTGTGAATTCGTATTCGATATTTACTCGCGTATTGGTATAATAGACATTTTACTCCAGGATTCTAATTCGATATTATTCGCGTATTGGTATAATAGAGATTTTACTCGCCTATTTCGATAATTCGATATTACCTCGCGTATTGGTATAATAGACATTTTACTCAACGTTCGATATTCATATTTACTCGCGTATTGTTATAATAGACATTTTACTCGCAGATTCGATAATTCGATATTTACTCGCGTATTGGTAATAATAGACATTTTACTCGCATATTTGATCATTCGATATTTACTCTCGTATTGGTATAATAGACATTTTACTCGCATATTTTTTATCGATATTTACTCGCGTTGGTATAATAGACATTTACTCGCATATTCGATAATTCGATATTTACTCGCGTATTAATATAATAGACATTTTACCGCATATTTGATCATTTGATATTTACTCGCGTATTGGTATAATAGACATTTTACTCACGGATTCGAGAATTCGATATTTACTCGCGGCGTATTGGTATAATAGACATTTTACTTGCATATTTCGTTAATTCGATATTTACTCGCGTATGGTATAATAGACATTTACTCGCATATTCGATAATTCGATATTTACTTGCGTTTGGTATAATAGACATTTACTCGCTATTCGTTAATTCGATATTTACTCGCGTATTGGTATAAAGACATTTTACTCGCAATTCTTAATTCGATATTTACTCGTGTATTGGTATAATAGACATTTTATTCGCATATTTGATCATTCGATATTTACTCGCGATTGGTATAATAGACATTTTACTCTCATATTTATTAATTCGATATTTACTCGCGTATTGGTATAATGACATTTTACTCGCAGATTCGATAATTCTATATTTACTTGCGTATTGTATAATAGACATTTTACTCGCAGATTTATCATTCGATATTTAACTCGCGTATGGTATAATAGACATTTTACTCGCATATTCGATAATTCGATATTTACTTGCGTATTGGTATAAATAGACATTTTACTCGCATATTCTATGTTAATTCGATATTTACTCGCGTATTGGTATAATAGACATTTTACTCGCAGATCTATAATTCGATATTTACTCGTGTATTGGTATAATAGACATTTTACTCGCAGATTCGATAATTCGATATTTACTCGGTATTGGTATAATAGACATTTACTCGCAAGATTCGATATTTACTCGACGTATTGGTATATAGACATTTTACTCACATATTCGATAATTCGATATTTACTTGCGTATTGGTATAATAGACATTTTTACTTGCAGATTCGATAATTCGTTATTTACTCGCGTATTGGTATAATAGACATTTTACTTGCAGATTCGATAATTTGATATTTACTCGCGTATTGGTATATAGACATTGTACTTGCAGATAGTAAAATGTCTATTATACCAATACGCGAGTAAATATCAAATTATCGAATCTGCAAGTAAAATGTCTATTATACCAATACGCGAGTAAATATCAAATTATCGAATCTGCAAGTAAAATGTCTATTATACCAATACGCAAGTAAATATCGAATTATCGAATATGTGAGTAAAATGTCTATTATACCAATACGTGAGTAAATATCGAATCTGCGAGTAAATGTCTATTATACCAATACACCGAGTAAATATCGAATTATCGAATCTGCGAGTAAAATGTCTATTATACCAATACACGAGTAAATATCGAATTATAATCTGCGAGTAAAATGTCTATTATACCAATACGCGAGTAAATATCGAATTAACATAGAATATGCGAGTAAAATGTCTATTATACCACAATACGCAAGTAAATATCGAATTATCGAATATGCGAGTAAAATGTCTATTATACCAATACGCGAGTAAATATCGAATGATTAAATCTGCGAGTAAAATGTCTATTATACAATACGCAAGTAAATATAGAATTATCGAATCTGCGAGTAAAATGTCATATACCAATACGCGAGTAAATATCGAATTAATAAATATGAGAGTAAAATGTCTATTATACCAATCGCGAGTAAATATCGAATGATCAAATATGCGAATAAAATGTCTATTATACCAATACACGAGTAAATATCGAATTAGAATTGCGAGTAAAATGTCTCTTATACCAATACGCGAGTAAATATCGAATTAACGAATAGCGAGTAAAATGTCTATTATACCAATACGCAAGTAAATATCGAATTATCGAATATGCGAGTAAATGTCTATTATACCAATACGCGAGTAAATATCGAATTAACGAAATATGCAAGTAAAATGTCTATATACCAATACGCCGCGAGTAAATATCGAATTCTCGAATCCGTGAGTAAAATGTCTATTATACCAATACGCGAGTAAATATCAAATGATCAAATATGCGAGTAAAATGTCTATTATATTAATACGCGAGTAAATATCGAATTATCGAATATGCGAGTAAAATGTCTATTATACCAATACGCGAGTAAATATCGAATTAATAAATATGCGAGTAAAATGTCTATTATACCAATACGAGAGTAAATATCGAATGATCAAATATGCGAGTAAAATGTCTATTATACCAATACGCGAGTAAATATCGAATTATCGAATCTGCGAGTAAAATGTCTATTATAACAATACGCGAGTAAATATCGAATATCGAATCGTGAGTAAAATGTCTATTATACCAATACGCGAGGTAATATCGAATTATCGAAATAGGCGAGTAAAATCTCTATTATACCAATACGCGAATAATATCGAATTAGAATCCTGTGAGTAAATGTCTATTATACCAATACGCGAGTAAATATCGAATATCGAATCTCACAAGTAAAATGTCTATTATACCAATACGCAAGTAAATATCGAATTATTCGAATATGTGAGTAAAATGTCCTTATACCAATACCCGAGTAAATATTGAATTAACGAATATGCGAGTAGTAAATTGTTATTTACCAATACGCGAGTAAATATTGAATATCGAATCCGCGAGTAAAATGTCTATTATACCAATACGCGAGTAAATATCGAATTATAATATGCGAGTAAAAAGTCTATTATACCAATACGCGAGTAAATATCGAATTAATAAATATGCGAGTAAAATGTCTATTATACCATACAAGAGTAAATATCGAATGATCAAATACCGTATATACTCGAGTATAAACCGAGTTTTTCAGGCTGAAAAATCAGCCTGAAAACTTGGACTAGGTTTATACTCGAGTCAGTAGCTTACCTGAGCATTCCGGCAGCCGCACGATCTTTCTGTGTATGGCGCCGGCCTGACGTCACTGCGCGGCGCAAGCCCGGCGGCGGGCAGTGATGTCAGCCGGCGCGCCAGTACTGGAATGAGCGCGCGGCTGCCGGAATGCTCAGGATACCGCACCTGCAGGAAGCCTTGGATGTAGCAAAGCCCTTGGATGTAGCAGAGCCTTTGGATGTAGCAGAGCCCGGATGTAGCAGAGCCCTTGGATGGAGGAGAGGGGAGAAGAGCCGACAGGTAAACTGAACTGGGTGAGGGGGGCATTCAAGATGTTGTGGAACATACAACTCCCAGCTAATAAAGCATGCTGGGAGTTGTAGTTTCCAAACATCTTGAATGCCAAGTGAGGGTGGCATTCAAGGTTTGGAAACTACAACTCCCAGCTAATAAAGCATGCTGGGAGTTTTAGTTTCCAAACATCTTGAATGCCACCCTCACTTGGCATTCAAGATGTTTGGAAACTACAACTCCCAGCATGCTTTATTAGGGGGATTGTAGAGTTCCAAAACATCTTGAATGCCAAGTTTCCACCCCGGTTTATACTCGGGTCAACAACTTTTAGGATTTTAGCTGAAATTGGTACTCGGTTTATACTCGGGTCGGTTTATACGAGTATATACGGTATGCAAGTAAATGTATTATACCAATACGCGAGTAAATATCGAATTATTGAATCTGCGAGTAAAATGTCTATATACCAATACGTGAGTAAATATTGAATTACGAATATGCGAGTAAAATAGTCTATTATATCAATTACGCAGAGTAAATATCGAATGATCAAATATTGCGAGTAAAATTTCTATTATACCAATACGCAAGTAAATATCGAATTATCGAATATGTGAGTAAAATGTCTATTATACCAATACGTGAGTAAATATCGAATCTGCGAGTAAAATGTCTATTATACCAATACACGAGTAAATATCGAATTATCGAATCTGCGAGTAAAATGTCTATTATACCAATACGCGAGTAAATATCGAATTAACGAATATGCGAGTAAAATGTCTATTATACCAATACGCAAGTAAATATCGAATTATCGAATATGCGAGTAAAATGTCTATTATACCAATACGCGAGTAAATATCGAATGATCAAATCTGCGAGTAAAATGTCTATTATACAATACGCAAGTAAATATAGAATTATCGAATCTGCGAGTAAAATGTCTATTATACCAATACGCGAGTAAATATCGAATTAATAAATATGAGAGTAAAATGTCTATTATACCAATACGCGAGTAAATATCGAATGATCAAATATGCGAATAAAATGTCTATTATACCAATACACGAGTAAATATCGAATTATCGAATCTGCGAGTAAAATGTCTATTATACCAATACGCGAGTAAATATCGAATTAACGAATATGCGAGTAAAATGTCTATTATACCAATACGCAAGTAAATATCGAATTATCGAATATGCGAGTAAAATGTCTATTATACCAATACGCGAGTAAATATCGAATTAACGAATATGCAAGTAAAATGTCTATTTAATAACCAATACGCCGCGAGTAAATAAATACGAATTCTCGAATCCGTGAGTAAAATGTCTATTATACCAATACGCGAGTAAATATCAAATGATCAAATAGCGATAAAATGTCTATTATATAATACGCGAGTAAATATGAATTATCGAATATGCGAGTAAAATGTCTATTATACCAATACGCGAGTAAATATCGAATTAATAAATATGCGAGTAAAATGTCTATTATACCAATACGGAGTAAATATCGAATGATCAAATATGCGAGTAAAATGTCTATTATACCAATACGCAGTAAATATCGAATTATCGAATACTGCGAGTAAAATGTCTATTATAACAATACGCGAGTAAATATCGAATTATCGAATCCGTGGTAAAATGTCTATTATACCAATACGCGAGTAAAATATCGAATTATCGAATAGCGAGAAAATCTCTATTATACCAATACGCGAAAAATATCGAATTCTAGAATCCTTGAGTAAAATGCTACTTATACCAATAGCGAGTAAATATCGAATATCGAATCCACAAGTAAAATGTCTATTATACCAATACGCATAAATATCGAATTATCGAATATGTGAGTAAAATGTCTATTATACCAATACCCGTAATATTGAATTAACGAATATGCGAGTAAATTGTCTATATACCAATACGCGAGTAAATATTGAATATCGAATCCGCGAGTAAAATGTCTATTATACCAATACGCGAGTAAATATCGAATTATCGAATATGCGAGTAAAATGTCTTATACCATACCGAGTAAATATCGAATTATAATATGCGAGTAAAATGTCTATTATACCAATACAGAGTAAATATCGAATGATCAAATACCGTATATACTCGAGTATAACCGAGTTTTTCAGGCTGAAAAATCAGCCTGAAAACTTGGACTGGTTTATACTCGAGTCAGTAGCTTACCTGAGCATTCCGGCAGCCGCACGATCTTTCTGTGTACTGGCGCCGGCCTGACGTCACTGCCGGCGCCAAGCCCGGCGCCGGGCAGTGATGTCAGCCGGCGCGCCAGTACTGGAATGAGCGCGCGGCTGCCGGAATGCTCAGGATACCGCACCTGCCAGGAAGCCCTTGGATGTAGCAAAGCCCTGGATTAGCAGAGCCTTTGGATGTGGCAAGCCCTTGGATGTAGCAGAGCCCTTGGATGGAGGAGAGGGGAGAAGAGCCCACAGGTAAAAACTGAACTGGGTGAGGGGGGCATTCAAGATGTTTGGGAACTACAACTCCCAGCTAATAAAGCATGCTGGGAGTTGTAGTTTCCAAACATCTTGAATGCCAAGTGAGGGTGGCATTCAAGATGTTTGGAAACTACAACTCCCAGCTATAAAGCATGTCTGGGAGTTGTAGTTTCCAAACATCTTGAATGCCACCCTCACTTGGCATTCAAGATGTTTGGAAACACAACTCCCGCATGCTTTATTAGCTGGGAGTTGTTGTTCCAAACATCTTGAATGCCAAGTTTCCACCCTCGGTTTATACTCGGGTCAACAACTTTTATTAGGATTTTTAGCTGAAATTGGTACCTCGTTTTATACTCGGTCGGTTTATACTCGATATATACGGTATGCAAGTAAATGTCTATTATACCAATACGCAGTAAATATCGAATTATTGAATCTGCGAGTAAATGTCTATATACACAATACGTGAGTAAATATTGAATTAACGAATATGCGAGTAAAATGTCTATTATATCAATACGCGAGTAAATATCGAATGATCAAATATGCGAGTAAAATGTCTATTATACCAATACCGAGTAAATATCGAATTATCGAATCTGTGAGTAAAATGTCTATTATAACAATACACGATAATATCGAATATCGAATCTGTGATGTAAAATGTCTATTATACCAATACGCGAGTAAATATCGAATTATCGAATATGCGAGTAAAATCTCTATTATACAATACGCGAATAAATATCGAATTCTAGAATCCGTGAGTAAAATGTCTATTATACCAATACGCGAGTAATATCGAATATCGAATCCACAAGTAAAATGTCTATTATACCAATACGCAATAAATATCAATTATCGAATATGTGAGTAAATGTCTATTATACCAATACCCGAGTAAATATTGAATTAACGAATATGCGAGTAAATTGCTATATACCAATACGAGTAATATGATATCGAATCCCGATAAAATGTCTATTATACCATACGCGAGTAAATTCGAATTTCGAATAAAATGTCTATATACCAATACGCGAGTAAATATCGAATTATCGAATATGTGAGTAAAATGTCTATTATACCATACGCGAGTAAATAATTGAATATCGAATCCGCGAGTAAAATGTCTATTATACCAATACGCGAGTAAATATCGAATTATCGAATATGTGAGTAAAATGTCTATTATAACAATACGCGAGTAAATATCAAATTAATAAATATGCAAGTAAAATGTCTATTATACCAATACGCGAGTAAATATCGAATTAATAAATATGCAAGTAAAATGTCTATATACCAATACGCAAGTAATATCAAATTAAATAATCGCACGTAAAATGTGTATTATACCAATACGCGAGTACATATCGAATCCGCGAGTCGTTTATGGGATAATTATCGAATGTTTGAATGCAAGAGCTTGAAAGTAGCGCACGTGATAGTAAAATCACGTTTTCGAAAGTCCTGGATATTGGAACGTGTTCCCCAGACCATTTCCCAGGTCCCACAACCATTTACATTAAGTTACCATTGATATTTTAATTGTATTTCATTCAAACTTTTTGAACTATTTGACTCCCATTGACTTTAATGGGTCTGTTTTCGAACTTTCCATATAGTTCGAACGTTCAAAAACGGACTGAACTTACGAAAGTTCGGCTATCTCTATTGTCTAACAGGTTGGTTGCATTTTAAATGATCAGGAACAAAGAACAAGACATTGCAAGTACAAGCTTTTGCCAGCAATAAAGCTCTTTTTTCCCCTCCTCCTTTTATTTGTTCCAGAAAATGCACTTTAGGTGTTAACAAGTTTGTTAAATGTAATTTCCGAGCAGCTCGGCTATGCTGGGACCAATAATGTTTCAACAGATGTTAACAGTGAGGGAATTTTAAGATTACAGAGTTTCATGGGTGCAGTAAAGCTGCGCTGGGAACAGACGTATTACCTGAGTTGTTATGTTCTTAGTGCTCCACGTTTACTGACAAGTAATACATGAACGATAGCGACCACCGGGGGAGCACAACTTAATACTTACTGGTCAGCAGCACATCCATTCTAGACAAGCCAAGTTCTTTATATATCATTCTTTTGCTCTTTTTTTTTTTTTTTTTTTGCTCTTGCGCTGCTCAGATTACTTTCAGAGAAATTAAAATGGAACCATTATTTCCTGTAGTGTTAAGTCCTCACCCCTGGGTTTACATTAAATAGGGAAAACGTTCTAGATGGCATTTCGCTCCTCATCTGCTTCCGTCTGGCCTCGTCCCCTGGGCCGGTGAGCCCCCTGTGGAAGGACGCACATTTTCCAATAAATGCCTTCTCATAGGTTGGCACTACTGCCCATTAAAAAGGCAAGATTGGACTGGTGAGCTGCCGCTTAATCTATCATGTGTGCCTGATCTAAAAGTGGCCATTAACCTTGCTGATCTTTGACAAATTCTCTTGGATCTGACATGATATGCATAATATTGACTAGATGTATGGGTCGAAACTGACCAACCACAATGCAGATGGCTGGGAATGACACTTTTTTTTGCAGAGTGTGTCCTCCTATTGGCTGCATTGTTGACTGTGAGGGACAATCTGGAAGCAGGATTGAAGCAGAAAGTGAAACTTCATGTAGGTATTCTAGCTGATCTGCAAAGTACCCAGGAGTGAGCACTTAGCGGTTTAGGTCTTTAGCCTTGGTATTATTCATTGTTGCAAGAAGAGGAGCAAAGGCGAGGTGAGTATACTTATCCTTTAAATACTCAACCTCCTTAAACAGACACGCTGCGGTCGTTATCAGCTCCCTGTATTTCCAATACTTTAGAACAGAGAACAGATAATGACCAACAACAATTTTCTCTGTTGGAACACAGATCCCTTAGCCAGAGGCAATAGTATGTTAGCTGTGTGATCAATCCAATAATCAATAAAAGGCACATCCCATTGAATCAGACAGGATCTGCCTATTAGAGCATATGTATGGCCTGACTATGTGTATGGCCTGACTATGGAGAGGAGGTTTTACCAGATGTGATAACTGACATCTGTGGGCCCCAGAAGTGTTATATGACCCTATTGTCTTTTGCAGTGTTTGCCTGCCTAGACAATTAAAGGACAACTATACTGTAAAAGTTTACTTTTTAAAAATAAAAACTATCTGGGGCAGGGAGGGAAGATTGATTATCCCTACCTCCCAATATTGTTTCATTGAGGCACTATGGCAAGTTTTCATCTGCCAGGTTAGTGTCCTGGGCCTTCCTGTATTAAAGATAGTGCTGAAGCACTCAGGAAGCCTGGCAGTAGCCTAATTCTTTGAGGTAAGTATCAAAGAAAAAAGAACTGGAACCGCGCATACTTCCGCCAGTTGAGTCCTTAACCCATTTATTTAGTGGATGAACAACCGTGTAACGTTTCGGGGGACCTCAGCCCCCCTTCATCAAAGTTCCCGACCTTGTACCACTGATCTTCCTCAGATTTCCCCTTGAAATCTGTGCAAGATGGGGACTTGAAGATGGGGTCAGTGGAAAATTTTCCGCCTGGCTTGATATTCATTTTTCCAAACAAATTTCAATATTGTTGAGTGGTTGGACAGAGAAACAGAAAACAGCCATTGATATTTTGACAGATTCAATCAAATTTGCCAAATCACTCAAAATATTGATGTCATGTATGGGAGACATCACAGAGCTATTTAATGCAAACCCAGTAATGCTTTTTTCCTGTTTTAAACTCATACTGAACTTTTGTGGCTCTTGGTTAAAACTGCTTGGCCTCAATGAATAGTGATAAGACTGTGTGACTTGTTTGGACATAGTTTGTAATGTGTGGATCCTAGACAAAGCCCACCTTTGACCCCAGGCAGGTCCTACCATATAGGGGAACTTGTTCTAAAGGTGCCCATACATAAAGCTTACCTGCAGACCGATCCCACGACCTTCAGTCAATTTCCAAGGAACTGCCTTTCAGGATCTTCTTTGCGAACGACATACCATCAAAAAATGAATGGTAAGGGCCACACCTCACAATCGTATATTGCCGCAAAGAAGATCCAGAAAGGCAGTTCCTCGGAAATTGATTGTCATGGGATCAGTCTGTAGGTAAGCTGTATGTATGGGCACTTTAACTTGTAATAAGTAAACTATAGTATTATCAGGACAGGGACAAAGGCAGAGAGCGTGGCATTATCAGCATTAAAACACCAGGGAGCCATCACTTCCTGAGGTTTATCATTAGATGAGCTTAGAGCCAGGACATTGCTGGTGCCATATGGTGCAAACATCTACTGTCCAGCACTTCATCAATAACGGATAATGACATCAATTTCAGCTTCTTCAATTGACATTTTCTCCTGTGCCGTATGTGCAAGACACATTATTTTATTGGTTCAGTAAAGACCTTCTGGAAATCAAAATGTTGTTTGGAGGTCTGGTAGGAATTTATTTTACCTCTTGTACCTTATTCATCTTTTATTTATTGGAGGAAGACATGTCATCTGACTTTTGGGAGTACACTGGTCATTTATCATACATTGTGTCTAATATATTGGCTATGAATTAAACCATCCACCTTCCAGCTCCCTGAGGAACATATCATTAACTTCAGGGTGGAACAAAGGGCTGACCTTTGAAGATCCTAAACTAACCCTAGCTTCTACAGTAGAACTGTTCTGGCTCAAGGGATACACATCTATAAATAATAAATTAGTATAATGCTGGCCATTCATTAGTCAACTTACCGGCCAACCGGCCGTTGGGACAATTACCCGATCCAATGATTTTACTATATCTTTTAATGTTGATCTCAAATGAATGGTCCCTGCTTGGGATCACTGTGGAAATAGGAAATATCACCAGGTAGTAGCAATGGATAATTTGATATTACATTAAATTGGACACCAAATCAACCTAATATCAGGATTCGTCTAGTCATACACAGGTCGATTTTTCAGTTTAGCTGAAATGTACATTGCTGAAATATAAGTTGCCCTGTGTATTGCTAAACAGTGGCAAAATTCACTAAATTAACTACATTATTAATCCTTCATATTTGTCTTACTTTTCCAGTTCCTATATTATTCCTTTTTAGTTTATAGCACTGCTATGCCAATACCTTTACAAATAAACCTCCACCAGGTATCTCAGACTTGGGGCCACACTATCAATACCCCAGGCTGATCCTGTGGCTTTGCCCCAGCCTGCTCCAACTTCACCTCAACAACAGATTTCATTACAACACAAACAAAATAATAGATGCCCTGTATAGTGATAGATGAACTATAAACTATAAAGTAAACTATACACAGGCCCAAAACTACAAAAAGCCACTTTTAGGGGGCGCTTGCGAGCAGCTCAACATGGCGGACGTGTCCGTGTGAGCTCCCGCTTACCTAAGCCCACTGCCACACAATACAGTTGCTAGCACCGAGGAAACCCACAGAAAACGGCACATTCAAGTACCGGAAAGCCCCCTCCTCACAACTATGCTGTCCCGCAACGCGAAATCCCAACAGACCCTGAAACATCATGCGATGTTCAAACAGAGGCCTACCACAGCCGCATCATCACCACCAGCAGAGGCCTCCGGAAACAGCGCGAACATGGCAAGCAAGGGGCTGCGAAACTCACCCCCCCAAACCCCATCAACAGAACACAGAACCCTGCTACAACAGTTCCGGGCGATGTTAAAGGAGGAACTGGCAACAGCCCTGCAATCCATTCATCTGGGAATGGTAAGCCTGGGGCAACGGGTAACCGACTTGGAAAGCCACACAGATGACATAGCGGGGGGAACACAAACCCTCCAAGACACCATAGACAGGGTAAACCCCCGAATTGCCAAACTACACACTTAGCTGGAAGACCTAGAAAACAGGTCAAGGAGAGCCAATGTGAGGATAAGGGAATACCTGAAACACACACAGACGTCCCCGAGGTCCTCAATATAATTCTACAGACACTACTACCGGACTAACCAACCCACCTCACCAAATGGGACAGAGCACATAGAGCACTCACGAGGCCCAACAAAGACAACCTCCCCAGGGACATAATTGTCTGCTTCCATCATTACAAAACAAAAGAAAAACTAGTGACTGCAGCACGTACAGCTAACTCTTTATCTTTTGCTGGGAAACCATACCATATATAAGCAGACATATCGCCCATGACCCTACAAAAACGAAAAGAGTTCAAACCATTAACAGATGTGCTGCTAACCAACAACATTGAATACCGTTGGGGATTCCCCTTCAAAATCCTGTTTACATTTGACTTTAGACAATACATCTTCGACAACCTTGCAGATCGACTAAACACCTGTGAAGCATTAGGCATGACCCACCCTGAAACCACAGAACCCGCCAAAACCCCAACCAAAAAGAGACTTCGACGTGAATGGACCCAGGTCAGCCCAAAACCACAAAAGAACAACGCCGGATCAAAAGAAGATAAAACCCTCCAATCCAGACAGGCCCCACAAGAACAACACCCTCAGGCCTAACTCAAGACACCCGGATCACACCTACCTCCGTGGATTACAATATATCTACACCTCCATAAGGACAACAAATCACAACAACCAGCATTAACCCGAAAACTTCAATGTTAAAAATAACCCTCAGAACCCATGAGACCCTCAGAATGCAAAACAACCAAATCACACAAGGCTCCAGGCCCGCAAGGACTACCCCTCATCTACTACAAAAAGTTTCAGACCATCCTAGGCCCCTACCTATTATCACTAGGCCATTTAATGCTAACAGGACAACGCATCCCATCTGAGCTGACCCAAGCAAAAATCACAGTACTACCTAAACAAGGCAAGTCCAAACTAGAGGTCAAAAATTACAGACCCATATCCCTACTTATCAACGATATCAAACTGATCGCCAAAATCATAGTGACAAGACTAAACAATATCATACCAGATATAATACATGAAGACCAGGCCGGATTCGTACCAGGTCGCCAAGCAAAAGATAACATATGCCGAGTCATAAACATAATAGACTACGCCAATCAAAAGAAAATCACGGGACAAATAATGGCCTTCGACATCGAAAAGGCATTCAACTTCTTGTACTGGAAATACTTATTGCACATTCTCAAACACATGAAATTCCCCACCTCCTTTTGTGATCTACTTAACCTCCCAAGTTAACAACCAACCCCTATCAATATAAAAAGGGGCACACGCCAGGGCTGCCCCCTGTCCCCAGCCTTGTTCATACAAGCTATGGAACCACTTGCAACAGCCATGAGATCTAACAAAGTTATTTCAGGAATTACAATCCAGGGTGTAGAACACAAACTATGCATGTTTTTGCGGACGACCTACTAACAATAGTAACAAAACCACTCACTACCCTACCCAATCTGTTTCATCTATTGGAGACCTTCCAAAATCTATCTGGACTAACCATAAACAAAGAAAAAAACGAAAAAATGCACCTAAATTCCCCAACCCAACTATATAAATACCTAACTTAAACTTCGACATTCCACTCTCTACACCATCCATCAAATACCTAGGTATCAAACTAACCCAAACAGCTTATGCCCTCTACCGGGCCAACTACCCTCCCCTACTATCCCAACTCTACAAGGACATGGACCGATGGCACAACAAGAACATCTCTTGGATAGGACGTATAAACTCTGTAAAAATGAATGTCCTGCCACACATCCTCTACCTGTTCAGCTGCCTCCCGATTTGGATCCGCCACAAAGCAATTCTACCCCTACAATCAAAGACGTCACACTTTATCTGGAAGGGCAAAAGACCCAGAATAAAAGCATCCTTGATGACCAAACCAAAATCACAAGGAGGAATGTCGGTTCCAGACTACTACAAATACTATCTAGCATCTCAGCTCCACCCTGCTATACAATGGCACTCATTCCCACGCCCCCCCAATATGGACCCAACCAGAATCCCATTGCTTATACCCGTACCATACGGATCCATACTGCAGATCAACAAAAATAAAAAATTCTCCCTCCCTGCCTCAACACTTTCAACCACCAGAACCACAATAAAAATATGGTCCATGATAAACAACACACACTTGAATATCTAATCCCCATCAATAATGTCCCCAATATTGAACAACGACCAATTTCCTCCAAGCTTCAGAAACTGCCACTACAATGACTGGAAAACATTATATAACAAATTCAGGATATATCACTTCATCAAAGACAACGCACTACCCCCACCCCAGTCTTTGCTGACGGACGCTCCATGGCCTAGAGCCATGCAATTCCAATATATGCAGATAAGATCATTCATTAACAAAACAATTCCTGAACTAAACAATACCCAAACATCCACATTTGAGAAAATGTGCCAGCTTCAACACTCTAGCAAGCACACTTTGTCCTATACAACTGCCCAATCCAAGATACCAGAGGCAACAAACCACAACATGCGATAGCATGGGAAAAGGACATTCAGCATATCCTGGAACACTCCAAATGGACAGACATCTTCACAAATTTAAATAAAGGAAGCATTAATGTAACACTCCTAGAAACATCGGTCAAAGTATTGTTCAGAATATACAGAGTACCTACAATACTAAACAAATTCTATCCCCAGATCCCTCCCACATGCTTCAGAGAGTGCAGAAGCCTGGGCACCTTCTTCCACATTTGGTGGGAGTGCCCACTAGTACGGAAATTCTAGCCTTCCAACTGTTCTCAGAACAGACAGCACTCCCCTGCCAACCTGAACCCAAGGTAGCCCTGCTGGGAGCCAAAATAGAGAACTTATCTTGAAAAGAAAACAAATGGACCCAATTTCTTATGCTAGCTTGCAAAATCCACATTGGAGCCAAATGGAGATCTAAAACACTTATATTTCCACAAGTTATCAACAGACTAAACAAAACAGACTAAGACTAAACAATAAACACATACCAACCTACCTATGCCATTTCGAGAAAATATGGTCCACCTGGATGCTTAGTCTCCACACTGCACATATCTCACACCTGTAGGTGGAGCCCATGACCCCCCCTCCGCTAGAACCCCCGACACAAACCATAACAGTGAGATATTACACTATAACCACAAAATGAGAGATGTCACAGATGATATTGAACTGCTATTTCTCTTTCTTCCCCCCCCCCCTTCTCTACTTCTCTATACCTAATGAAGGTAATTTTTGTTTGAATAACATAAGTGAAATACAAAAACAGTTACTTATTACGACATCTATTTATTGCAATGCCTTATGAAAAGTAAATATACAACAAATGTGGAAACTGTTATACGACATTGTAGTTAATACCAACCGTTAAAATGTATTTTGCCACAATAATATCTGACGATATGAGAAACGCAAATAAAAATCTATTGAAACTAAAAAGCAACTTTTAATGTTAAAATTAAGGGACTGATACAAAAAAAGGTGTTAACGTTTGGCTGTGCAGCAACCAACGAAATGTTAGTTTAGAAGCACCTACTCTATTCCAATACGGTATACCCTGTTAATAAGCTTATGTAATAAAAGGTACGGAAGTAAGCTTGTGTTATTAGTTTGCAACAACCAATCAAATGTTTCCTAATTGTAGTGACCCAGTTAAAAGCTAACATCTGATTACAAATTAATAGCATGGATGCATTTTAGGACCTTTTATAATAGTTTCGGTACTGGAGATTCTCTGAATAACTATTAAAAGATTATAGAGGAAATAAACCTTATTACAAGTAGGGATGGCCGGTTCGCGGATCCGAACCCGGATCCGCCGTGGATTTATCCCTTTCGCGAACAGCGGATTTTTCCGGATTTTCCGCCCTCCGAACTTCCGATTCGCGGATTTTTAGTATTTTGAAAATTTTCGAAATTACGAGTTTTCACGTAATTTCTAAAATTTGAGAAAATACGAGAAAACACGTAATTTCGAAAATTTTCGAAAATACGAAAAATCTCGTAATTTCGAGGGTATTTTCAATTTAATGGGTTAGTTGTGGGTCTGTGGAGAAGATTTCCTTGCGAGGAGCGAAGGGCACAGCCTGGAGCATAAGGGACCAAGAGAGAAGATAAGTAGGGAGGTGCAGTAGAGGGAAGGGATTTAAAGGTTAAAAGCAGGGTATTGAATATGATTCTTTGTTTGATGGGAAGCCACCCTATGGACTGAAATATCAGGGTTGCGGGTTCTCTTTTGGAGGAGAGTGAGATGATCCAAGCTGCAGAGTTTAAGATAGACTGCAGAGGAGAGAGATAAGAGACCGGGAGTTCAAGCAGTAGAATGTTACAGTAGTCGAGACAGGACATTATAAGGGCATGGATGAGCATTTTAGTAGTGGAGAAAGAGAGAAAATGGCGGATCTTGGCAATATTGCGAAGGAGAAAACGACAGGTCCTAGCGACATTGTTAATGTGATGATGGAAGGAAAGTGAGGAGTCAAAGATAACTCCAAGGCAGCGTGCAGATTCAACTAGTTTAATGCCCATATTGTCAATAGAGATGGAGAAGGGTGGACTAGGTCCCAGTTTAGGGGGAAAAACGATTAATTCCGTTTTGGATAGATTGAGTTTAAGGCAACGGTGCGCCATCCAGGAAGAGATAGAGAGCAGACATTTAGAGATTTGGGATTGAACTTCGGGGGTTAGCGTGGGGGTGGACAAGTAAATTTGGGTATCATCAGCATATAAGTGATACTTAAACCCGAAAGAACTTATTATTTTTCCCAGAAAGATAGTGTAGAGGGAGAACAGCAAGGGTCCTAAAACCGAGTCCTGAGGGACCCCCACACTAAGCGGAACAGGAGAGGAAGTCTTATTAGCAAAAAGAGACAGTGAAAGATCTGTTAGAGAGATAAGAAGACAACCATGCCGCAGCTTGATTTCGGATGCCCAGAGAATATAGAATCTGCATAAGAAGAGAGGGGTCCACAGTATCAAAGGCAGTCGATAGGTCAAGGAGAATGAGGACCGAGAACTGGCTTTGACAGCTTGTAGGTCATTTGAGACTTTGTAGATGGCCGTTTTAGTTGAATGACCCGGTCAGAATCCTGATTGCAATGGGTCCAATAAGTTATTAGCATGGAGGTATTTAATAATGCATATAGTACACGAGACGTTCTAAGAGTTTTGAAGCAAACGGTAAAAGGGAGACAGGGCGGTAGTTTGAGAGACAGGTAGGGTCCAGAGAGGGTTTTTTAAGAAGAGGTTTGACACACGCATGTTTAAAGGCAGCAGGAAAAATCCCGAGGTTAGGGAGGAATTAAAAATGTGAGCAGAGCAGGGAAAAGGACAGCAGGAGGTCAAAGACTTCAGACTGGGTGACAAATGTAACCAAAGCCTTAACCAGTCCCACATACTGTGCTAACTGTCTTCTCTCCATTCATCCAATATTATATATATATATATTATAAATATATTATATATATATATATATATATATATATATATATATATATAAGAATAAGAATGTATTTACATATACAAAAACATCTAAATCAATATTCAAATATGTCTAGTGATCCTCAAAGGCAAAACAAAAATTTATTGCACGTGAAAGGTTGGAGATATTCATCACATGGTCCAATTGGATATTTATCATGCTTTCCCCTCAAAGGATAGGGAGCGCCATCTGGCTCAAAATTCATGGCTTTACCTAACAATAACTAATAAAAAATTCAATTTAAGTAATTTATCATGCAATGGAGACCCTACATACCATGCTTTCCATAAATACAATCCAATCATTGGTGCTGCCTCACTGTTTCCCAAAGTGAAGTCAGCCATTATAAGTCTGCAGGGTGCCAAATAAAGATTTAGCCAGATGAAAGGTGTTGCCAGCAGCAAAGAAGTCTGGGAAGAATTTAAAAATAATAGGAATATTTCAGCCACATGGAGTCAGGAAGGAATTTTTTCCCCTGTATTACTGAAGCGAGGCCCCTGATGTTTACAGGGCAGATGCCTAGATTACCTTAATGGATAATCCTGCTCTAGACTGCTCTATGTCTTTATTCAACCTCAAATACTATACTAAAATATTTCAATACACGCACTCATAATGTGGCAAATCAACTAAATTCATCTGTGAATTTATCATCTTGCTTCAGTTCCCCTTGAATTTTAACTGACAAATAAATAAAAAAATGGGAAATCCTCAAAGCGAGAAAGCTCAAAGTCAGCTCCAACTGCGTACAAGGCATAAACAAGATACTCTAAAACAATTACACACATATTACAAATCCTCAATCTAAGATAGATTCCGCCATGAGTAACCTTCATAATAATGTGCTCCCCACAGGAAAACAATAGACTTGAATATTTATCAAGGAGACCACCATGCAGGGAGAGAGAGAGCCTAGCACATATGAAAGCCTTTTTATTTTGATGCTCCTATTTCATTATTTCTCATAAATTTAGTGAAGCAGGCTTTCAATGTTCAGATCTTCTTTTATGGGGAATAAATCACTCCTGACAGGGAGTTTTATGCCTAAATCCGTTTTCTGTCCTTGTTGGTAGTCTTTAAATTAATATTTATAAGGCGAGAGTGGGTTGAAAGGATGCAGCAGTAAAACAGCTAAATACTTCATTTTGGATGGAACTGAATTCTCCTTTTTGACCACTGACATACGTTAATTACAAGTGACCCAGGCTTATATTGTCTAGGTACTCCTCTAGCTCACAAATCACCAGCTAAGATGCAATTGTTACTGATCAAAGAGGCTTGTTCAGTGTGATATATGCCACAAACAGACTTGTGAGTACAGAAATAGAGGCGCTCGATGACGGAAAATAAAACCGCTTGCTCTATTCTTAAAGGGTATTTTGGGGGGGAGGTTCTTATGTTTCTGTCATATTTGTTTTTGTAAACAAGAGCACATGTTCTCTTCTCTATGGTTTTAGGCATTAAAAGATAGCAAAAAGTTCTAATGTAGGGCAATACCTTCAAGATCCTAGGTAGATCATTATAAGACTCTAACGGGAGGGTAATGTGAATATAATTATATTTTTTATTATTTATTAATTTATATTTTTTGAGTGATGCAAGCCAATCATAAATCCTTGACAGGATGTTCTTTATATTTCAAGGGAAAATGAAATGGCAGCTCTTAGTTTGGACTAGAGGTGATTATGACATTGCACAATAGAAGGTCAAAGGAGCAAGGACCCAAGAATATCACATATTTTCACCACAGACCTTATATCTTTTTGTGGGTGTATTGCAACACCAGAATCTGATAAAAAGGAGTAACTCTGTGGTTCACGTCAATCGAGTGTGAGTTTCCTTAGGCCTTTACCCTTAGAGGGTCTATTTTTGGTAGAAAGATGCCCATAAAATAATAAATAATAATAGTAATATTAGCTAATTATACTTTTGTTTTACATACTGTGACTGCATCTGATGTTTTTAATATGTTTTAGCACTGCAAGGGGAATTCAGCTTGTGTAGTTATACCTTTTGTTGTGTCGCATGTTATTTGGGTTTGTCTGATATGGGCGGAATGCGTTGATTCAATAAAACTTTTCTTTTAGTGCCCTGAGTTGTTCTACATTTAGAATGTTTGTATAAACCTAGATGTTACTAGAATTGGGGAGGCAGTACTTCTATCTATCTATCTATCTATCTATCTATCTATCTATCTATCTATCTGTCTGTCTGTCTGTCTGTCTGTCTGTCTGTCTGTCTGTCTGTCTATCTATCATCTATCTATCTATCTATCTATCTTTCTATCTCTCTATCTATCTATCTAGTTTCAAAATTGTTTCTCTAATTACCACTGTAGGTAAATAGGTGCATATCTCCATAGTGGCAATCCTCGAATGGCCAATTTCGGGAATCTCTGGCCATTCGGGGGTTTTCGGAAGCGGCCGTTCGAGTTTTGCTGAACGTTCGAGGATTATCGAAAGCAGCAAGCGGAAACTCGAAGTAGCGCATATGTGCCCTATGTCCAGTTTTTATGGTGTTCCCCACAGACGGACGTGTTCCCCAGACCATCTCCCAGGTCCCAGGGGCCTGTAAGGTAAGTTTACACTGCAATATTTCAGAAAGCTCATTCGAACTTTCCAAACTATTTACCCCCCATTGACTTTAATAGAAGTTCGAAAGTTCGAAAACGGAATGAACTTTCGAAAGTTCGGCCATCTCTACTCCATACTTATGATGATATTTTGTTCCTCATAAAAAGTTAATAATTGTTGTAAATTGTCCTGTGTGGTACTAATGGGATCCCTAGACAGTTTCTTGTAAATATTGGCATCATTAAGTTATTGCATAATTTCTAATTCATAATATATGGTCTCCATGACCACCACCATTTTACCTTTGTCAGCTCAATTGTGACTATGATCTTTTTTTTGTTTATACAGTATGACCGGTTGGACTGAACTGGGAGGGTTTGACTTTATATGTTAACAGGGTATTTATATTATTAGAAATACCCATTAACCTGGGTAACCTCTTTTTATCCTGTCCCCTATGTTAAGGGTTATATGGGGTTAAAATGCCCTCGGTAGGGGAGGATGTTTGCTGATTCTGTCACTTCTTAAGTGATTAAGATAATTAAAGGGTAACTTTGGTCTCCAATTCCTCCAAACTAGTAAGGATTATATAAAAAGCCTTCCATCTTGCCTTCAAAATAAAACCAAAATCACATCTCCAGATAAAATATGTGAAAAATGATTGCTGGAAAGGTTCAGAAGTATTACTTCCTGCTTGAACTCTTCCTGTTTTCAGCCATGTGACCAGTTTGAAGTCATGTGACCATCCTGTCTGCATTAATAGGATTCCCTTCTCAACTGTAAATTTTTCCCCCAGGTACTTCCTGTTTTCCTCAGCATTAAGTCTTTACTGAGCATGCTTCTTCCCCAGGGCAGAGGGGCTAGTAGAGGTAAGGTGATGTCACTGACTGGAAGCAGGAAGTTTGAACATTCACCTCAATATAATTTCTCACAGTGTGAAGCCAGAGAAGTGATTGTCGGCTTATTAAAAAGGAAATACTGCAGGCTTTCATTTAAGACTAACTTGTTTGGAGACCACAGTTTCCCTTTAATTAAAATCTCTAACTATGCTATGCCTTTACCTGTTTTGCTTAAAAAAGGTAATTGTACTTCCTGAAACATTATGACACGGTAAAAACAGTTATCTCCTGTGATACGCAATAAATACTCACAATTGGAGTGCCAGCTGGACGCTGTGTGTGTGTGTGTGTGTGTGTGTGTGTGTGTGTGTGAGACACCAAAGATATTTTAGTATTTGTATAGAAATTTGTTGCTTTCTGGTTGAGGTCTAAGGAGTCAATGCACGAGAATATGCACTTCTAGGGTTTTTGCTGCCTGAGCCAAACTTTTGAATGTCCCCCTTCGCGTGCCGCTGCGTTAAAGTGAGTGTGGTTTTTGAATTTTGAACTTCCCATCACATAGGTATTTAAACAGTTCCTCAGACAGCCAATTACCAATAATGTAAATTACTAGAAACAGGTATGACATCCCTTTCTCAAGCATCTTGTGTTGCTGCTACCATATTGCTTCTTTCAGGTTTTAGTTGATCAAAATAACTTCTTTTATAGCCTGTGCTATATGTGTTGGTTCAACTGTTACAATACATTAAAAATGACATACTTTCTGTAGTATAAAATATTTTAGACAAAAGAATTGTAAGCATGCCACCAGGTCAAGCCCTAACTAGCTAACTAGCATAACTAGACTTACCTAGCCTTACAAGCTAAAGCTAACTTTACCATATAAACTGTCAAAGTACTCTTGTGCACGTTTGCTAGTTACGTTTTTTTTCACCGATACCTGTCTGCCGCCTTTCTTCTTCAGTGCAGAGGTGCTGCCTGATACAAATGTCTCACTCTGCCTTATGGTAGATGTGGCCCTGGGACCTGTTGGTTTAGTGTCTTCTACAAGTCCTCAACATTCCTGGGTCAATTTTGCACCTTCTACATTGGGTCCAGCCCACTGATGCCTAGAATTAGCTCTATTATTTTCCACAACAAAAGAAACCAGCTCTCCAGCAGGCAAGATAACATTTTTCTATTCACTGGTGTGATCTTGGACCTATCATGTGTGACTTCCATTCACTTGGAAATCAATTTGTTTCATTCTCCCTTTATTTTTATTATCTGCTATAAAGGAATGCAGCATTTTATATCCAGCTCTATAATACTGTTTTAAGACAGCAAAAAAAAAAATAACATCTTTAATAGATGAAATAGTTTTCAGCTGTGTAATCTTTCACTGGTCTGGATAGATGCAGTATTCATTACGGCATACAAATATAATTAAGCAGTTAACTTTTTCAAGTGCCAATTAGTTACAATTTTATAACAAGTAATCACAGCTTTCTCTGAACATTAAATTTAAAATTACAGATTTCAGAGCCATTAGTAGAAAAAAAAAATCAAACGAATATAAAGCCTTTGTAAATAACTCTCATTATTTGGCCTTTGACTGGATGGGCCCTAAATTAGACAACCTTTGTGTTTGAAGAGTCTTGGAGAGTCATTGGAGCAGTAAATCAGTCTGTGCTGCTTCTAAAATGTGATTTTTACTGTGGATGTAATTCAGAAAAAAGGTTCAGTAAAAAAATCTAACCCATTTGTGTTGAACATTTTTTTTCTTAGGACAGGAAGCTTTGTCCCTTTAACTTTTCTCAAGTTGAAGGACAACATGTACCTTTAAAGAGCCACCCTTCTCCTAAATAGAGTAATCAGAGCGAGAAGCTGCAAGGTCTACACCTCTGGGGTAACCTTCAGTCATAGGGAATCCTCCTCTGAATAATAACATGTCTGGTCTAGCTCTGCCCTTTGAATATTAATTTGTTTTTGTCTGGTGAGCCATGTTAAGAGAGAGGTCACTGGTGTATCAGCTAGTAGTTCCATGGCAGATTGTAAAAGTCAGAGGGGGTTAGCGAACTCATTAAACATGTGCAAATGGGTATGGCATGGTTGCAGAGATGGATTAAAGGAGAACTAAACACAATTTTTTATACTCCATAATCTGAAAACAACACCCTACAAACACCAATATGCTATAAAATACCACTTCAGTAAATTGTATTAAAGTAAATGTAAGCCTGTTAAGAACTGGATGGAGTATCTATGTGTATGTGCAGTGTTAGACCACACCTCCTGCCCTCAGTCACATGCTTCCTTGCTTTATCTGTCCTGTAAAAGGATTGGTTAGAGATTATTAATGGGTGTGACCAACTGTAACAAGTTTCTGCCATAGCTAAGGGCTGAGCATGTGCAGAACATAATGGTCGTTGACCAAACTGTGTGATACTAAAATGGTGTGCAGTAAAGCACAAACCATATGTTATTTAGGTAAATTTCCCAGCACCTGTATAAAAATGAGAGGTAAGACACAAATTACTGGTTTTATATCAAGGTGTTCTGCCATCTGGTTCAGTGTTGTTCTGTGGCTTTAGTTGTCCTTTAAGATTATATAGGGCCCCATATAATCCTGCTTAGCTTGATTTCAAAATCTCTCAAAATATAGGTCCATGATTCAGGTTTAGGCAAGGTGTGGCACCCTCCTTTACTCTATCTAAAAATAGCTGTTCCCTTGTAATAATTATCTTCTCCACCCCTACATACAGTACAGTGTGTTATATGACACTATACCTGCAACATGGATTGTTTATAAAAAATATTTTAGTTTCAAGCCTATGCAGTTATTAGCAACAGTCTCCCCTTTTCCTTGGATGCTTATACATATCTACTTTTGTATAGGTATATAGGAAGTGCCCACGTCTCCCAGGATACCCAATCCATTGTAGGTGAAGCTGAACCTTTTCCCTGTGAATAAAGCAAAGCTGTGTTCTCTTTTCTCTATCTATGATACAGTATTATCCGCTTTATCTTTGAATTTTGGTATCTCCTCCCCTGGCTGGTGGACCTTAGGTATTGGCCACCCAGCTGGTGTCTTAAGGTATTTAGGGGTTGGTGTAATTTGAGGGAGTTACCTCTGATGAAGTGTCTGTGTTGACACGAAACGTGTCAGGTCCTGTTGTGTCAGATGCCTGTCTTATCTGTTTTTATGAGCACCAATAAAGACATGGTTTTAATGGCTTTTTGAAGCTTTGTTCTATATCGACAGTGTGGTAGTAGGACCTTCTTTTTCTCTATGATACAGTAGTAGCTTGTTTTTTCTAAAATCTTGTTAACTTCCCAATTTGTACCTAAATATCTGAAAAGGACCAAGAGAGACTTAGAATGTTTCTTCTGTAATATCATGATCCATGGTTTTATTTAAGCCTTCTTTATATGTTTAGGGCATAGTTTAAAGGACAACATTTAAAGGTGTGCATGCATTAAGTGGTGCATTTTCAAGATTTGAATGTTCAGGTTAATTGCAGTACCCTAAGACCCATGCATCAATTTTACTCTCCTTTGACTTTAATAACCCAGAGCACTAATGTTGTTTATGTCCAGGAATCCATTAGTTTGTAATGCACAGTTTATAACAACAGAACTAAGAGCATGTCCAGGATCACTTACAAGCAAGAGTATCTCAATGAATTCTGTGTCATGGCAGTCTTCTGATTTATTTATGGCTTTCGATTTCCATGCTATCTCCATATCTAACTGCAAGATAAACCAATCTTTAAGAAGTTTGCTTCTGTCCTTCCAGCAAGCTTTAGAAGACTTCTAACCATGTTGGCCAATTATTAATAGTCAAGTTAAATAAATCCATTGGTATTTTAATCTTTTGATAGATTATTATTTGTGAATGTTGCATCAACCTGCAAATAAGAATGGCTCACTAGATATCTCAAATAAGATGTGTAATACTGTATCTCAACTGGAGACTAGAAGTTATAGTTTAGACTACAGCGTATTTTAGTGGTCTTCATGAGATGTCTTGAAGCTTAGCCAGTAAACTTCATTCTCTCAAGGTAAGCTTTCCCTCGCAATATAATAGAAAAAATCCTCTGCACTCGTACCAAGTGTGGGTGCTCACTCCTCAAAACAATCCAACCCTTAATGGATAAATCATACGAGAATAACGAAGAAGCAAGGGTGGCACTCCAAACCGTAACTTTATTAACTATAGACCAAACAACATCTCACAACGTTTCGGGGGATACGTGCCCCCTTCCTCAGGGATTGAGGAAGGGGGCACGTATCCCCCGAAACGTTGTGAGATGTTGTTTGGTCTATAGTTAATAAAGTTACGGTTTGGAGTGCCACCCTTGCTTCTTCGTTATTCTCGTAAGCTTTCCCTCGCCCCTGATATTTTGCAAATAAGCAATAAAGAATAAATATGTATAATTTATCAGTAGTTTATCCATTAATTCCACTCTTGTTTCTTGTGATTCACAGTATTTAGTTGGGTGGATGGAGCACTTATGTCTTTATGTAATTTTTCTCAGTTGCCCTAGTGCAGGGATCCTCAAACTACAGCTCTCCAGATGTTTGAAAACTACAAACCCCAGCATTCCTCAACTACAGAGGGAAGCCAAGGAATGCTAGGAGCTGTAGTCTGCAAACATCTGCCGTGGTTTAAGGATCCCTGCCCTAGTGCCTAGGAATTTCTTTCTTTTCACAATAATTTCTAATATGAACTGGGAAACCTTACAGACTAATTCATCCTTTGGGTAATTAAGGATGAAGATGTTAATCACCTAATTATTAAGGCAGATATACTTGCCATGCAGGTGAAGTGTATTAATAAATATTTTGTTATCACCCCCAATTATATGATCTATTGGGTAGCTACTGAAAACTGCAGTTAATAAACAGACATTTCCTTGGGGGTTTATTCTTAATATCTTTTATTTAGTATATTTGTGTTTTACTTTCATTAGGGTTGTGTTGATTGTATATTTGTGTTAATACATGGGGGATATTGATTTGAAGAATCTCTGCTGATTTTGCCTTATGAACCTTTCAATACTCCCAGAACCCTCAGCAAGGCATTTCCCAGCATTCATAGCGGTACACCTTTACCAAAGTGTTCCATTTATCATGAAGCTGTTCACTCTGTGAAAAAAAAAAGAGATTTGCAGCAAATATTTCTTCTATCTCAAACTCAAGCGAGTTGTCCCACAAACAAACAAATGCCACAGCGAATCCTCCATCCCTTGGGACTGACTCTCATCTATTCTTTCTATGGAAAACATTTTGTTTTGTTTCCTAATTTTAGCCAGTTCAGAATGGGATGAATACCATTGTCTGATGCATTTCAGTCATTGATATTCTCGTACATGAACTTATTTCTGAGGCACGGAGGAGTTACAAAGAGCTTTCAGAAAGACATACAGCATTGGGATTCTGGGAATTGAAATTCATTTAATAGAAGTAAAAAGATTATTTAGCGGCCAGTAAGTGAGTGCTTTCCAAACCAGTACATTTCTTCCCATCTATTATTATTTCCTTGCCATTATATAACTACGTGTCCTTTATCCACCCCTCTCTGATACCTATTAATATATAGATATTAAAATATTATCTTTTCTCCTACAGTTCTTTGTTATAATCTCTCACCATGGTAGGCAACTTTCCAGATGGCACACTTTGTGAATGAACGACACGCAAGGGAAAACGGAATCTTCCATATTATAAATGGAATTTTGGGGGGGGGGCTTCCTTGTCAAGAAAAATTACCTTGAGTGCCAGTGGGATATTTAACACTATATATATATATATATATATATATATATATATATATAAAATAATATGTAATTTAAACCTATGGGACAAGATGGGAGGGAAACAAAATATGAGATACCATACAATACAATCTCATAAAAAGAAATATGACAGACCTACCCCTGCAGCATGCAAAGTATCTTAATTGGTAGCAAGGCTTGTATTCCCCGGTGGGTGGAATGGACACAGTTTATTGGTCAGCCTCAGGCAAATTTTGTCATCAGCCTAAAAAAAATTATAAAAGTGCAGTGAGCTCAGGTATGACATGAAGATTCTGTGTCATTTAGATGCCCTCATAACCAAAACTAGTGTAGAGAACAGCTAGAATAAAAAAAAAGAAGGGGATGGTGCGTAAAATGCATAGGGCTATACTTTGACCCTCGTGGAATGAGGAAGAATTGGGTGATAAATCTCATTCGCACCTTCAGTTTCATACCGGGGGTAAAAGTGCACTCAGCAATTTTTTTTTCTACAACTACTGGGGTTGCATATGTTAAATCAGACCATTTATTAGTTTTGCACTGGCCCGAAGGCAATGACTGATTAGATTATGTATTCAAAAAACACTGTTAGAACGTGTCACTTTTTTAATAAGAATATATTGTCCTAGATTCATTCAATTTCTGATTGTGGGAGGCCTCGTTCATAGGAGATGAGCTTTTTTCCTTCCATTTCATTAATCATCCTACACACACACCCCCCTCCGATGTTAATTTTTCATACTCCTATATTGTTAAATATTCTGTTTTCACATGAAAGTATTTCAAAAGGGATGATTCTCATTTGTCCAAAGAACCTCACTCTGGAAGTCTAATTTGTTATCCTAGTAATGGGGATCTGAGATTAGATTTCAAGGATAAGTTCTAGGAAATCAAAGGGTGATTGAGAACATTTAGTGCCTCATACACATAAACTTACTAATATTTTATTGGCAGAGCAAAAAATAGGGGGGGGGGAATCAAACAGAAAAGTCGCTGTTCTTTTTAGAATGAACATTTACCAAACGGGCTAAACCTTTAGGTAAACAGAGTTTAAGAAGAAGCAGAGATGTCACAAAAGTTCCAGCCTTACGGAACGAGTTCTTGGTAGAATAAAAAAATACACATTGTTTATATTAATATTAATTACATATACAGTGTTTTAATTAGCATTGCTAACTCTATATAAACACATATGAAATCTACATTTATTTATTTATTTTGTATTTATTATTAATTGGGCAGCACAGTAGTTAAGTGGTTAGCACAGATGCCTTGAATCCACCCTAGGACACATCTGCAAGGAGTTTGTATGTTGTACAATCTATTTTTGTTATTATTACCGCAGATTTATATAGCGCCAACAATTTCCGTAGCGCTTTACAATTACATGTATACATATATCAGGCCCTGTCCCAAAGAGCTTACAATCTAATCACTTTATTTACATATACAACCTATCAGTATGTCTTTGTGATTGTGGGGGAAACCGGGGTAAACCAACGCAAACACGGGGAGAACATACAAACTCCTTGCAGGTGGAATCAAACTCAGGACCTCAGTGCTGCAAGGCATCAGTGCTAACCACAGAGCCACCGTACTGCCCTTATGTTGTAATTGTAAAAACTTAGACTATATTAGTGTCCTAAACTATAATTGCAATGTCTTAGGGGTCCTAGTTCCCATGCTTGTGTGGGTTTCCTCCGGGCACTCCGTTTCCCCCCACAATCACAACATACTGATAGGTTGTATGTGTCAAATAAATGTGCTTAGATTGTAATCTCTTCGGGGCAGGGCCGGATATGAATGTATACATGTAATTGTAAAGTGCTACGGAGGATGTTGGCGCTGTATATAAATTCACAATAATTCATTAATTTATTGATTGGTTGATTTATGTAGTGCGTTACAATGTTATTGATTTTTGTCGAGTTTCAACTGTACCAAAATAGAAATCTGCATTACCAAGTGTTCCACAATTTAAAATATTTGGAAATTCCTGGCATAGGGAACTACTGGGATTTTACAATGGTAACCTTTATGTTAATCCTTGATTGCATATTTGTTTAGGAACAATTGTCTCTAAACGAGCACAATATTCTTCTGATTGGATTTCAGATCACTGCTATCACGTGCAATCAGAAATCCGATTTGAAGATCCAATCAAAGTTCGCCACCCCGACAGTTGTCAGCGGAACATTTTCCACCTTGCCCATCTTAGTTTTTGCAAATCAACTTCTTGATATTGTTGAGAGGTTGATTGAAAAATGGAATAGACTTTATTTATATTTTAGGGGATTCAGTCAACTTTATCGAATCACCCAAAATATTGATAACGTGTATGCCATGCTTTAGCCAGAATAAATCATATATTCATACTAGTTCTAAAGTAATCGGCTAAGGCCTCATAGCAATTAATACCGTATATACTCGAGTATAAACCGACCAGAGTATAAACCGAGGTACCCAATTTCAGCTAAAAATCCTAATAAAGTTATTGACCCGAGTATAAACCGAGGGTAGAAACTTGGCATTCAAGATGTTTGGAAACTACAACTCCCAGCTAATAAAGCATGCTGGGAGTTGTAGTTCCCAAACATCTTGAATGCCCCCCTCCCCCTCAGTTCAGTTTGTACCTGTGGGCTCTTCTCCCTGTGGACTCTTCTCCCTGTGGACTCTTCTCCCTGTGGACTCTTCTCCTGGACTCTTCTCCCTGTGGACTCTTCCTCCTGTGACGACTCTTCTTCTTCTATCTGTGGGCTCTTCCTCCATCCATCCTGGCAGGTACGGTATCGGCATTCCGGCAGCCGCGCGCCCATTCCTGTACCGGCGTGCCGGCTGACGTCACTGCCCGGCGCCGGGCTTGGCGCCGGGCAGTGACGTCAGGCCGGCGCGCCAGTGCAGAAAAAGATTGCGCGGCTGCCGGAATGCCCAGGTAAGTGGTTGACTCGAGTATAAACCGAGTCCGAGTTTTCAGGCTGATTTTTCAGCCTGAAAAACTCGGTTTATACTCGAGTATATACGGTAAACCGATTAGTAGTCAACCTTTCTATCGGTGGGAAATTAAAAAGGTATTGCCAATATTTTGGTCCGACTGGTCGACAATAATCGATAACAATAATTTCCTAATACTTGGGCCGACCAGATTTGCCTAGGAATTAGTTGAGGGTCTAGAATTATAGAATTATCAGTGGTATTTTGCAGTGATCAAATTTTACTTGTAAATATAGAATTTTATACTTTGCGCAATTCAGTAAATTTGATCAAATCGCAAAAAAGTATGCAGTTTTTCTGACCAATCGCTTGACAATATTGAGTGGTATATTCTGCCTACCCCATCTTTAAGTCCCCATCTATTTCAAGGGAATCAGCGGCACAAGGTGGGGGAACTGTTTTTTTTGAATAGGATTTGCGGCTGAAAGGAAATCCGATCGGAAAAAAACCTGCCTGTGCATTGGTAGCTTTGGGCTACTCCTACACATAACGATGAATCCTTGTTCATTTGTAGTATCAACTGTCCTATTAGCCAAAAAATATTTGATCAGATTTCAGTGGAAAGAGAATGTGGTTTCAGTTTTAGAAAACAATAACTGATCGAGAAGGAAAGAGTGTGAGAAAACCGATTCACGTATGGCCAAAAGAGATCTGTTAAAAAGTTGCTATTTTCATGCTATTGCTTCATATACAAGAGACCAGTAATATCATTATTATTATTATGATGTATAATTTTATTGTGAATTATTCACTGGGTTCTTATATTTATCATTAGAGATGTCCGAACTTCGCAAAATCCGGTCCGCTCGAGGATCCGCGAATTTCATGTGTCATTTTACATGGTTTTGCAGTAAATGCAACTTCACTCAAACATGTCTATGGAAATCCCACCATGTTGTAAGACAAGTCTATTGAAGGGCTGAAGTTATACATGCAGCCTACTTATCATTTAAAATGGTGCTAATTTTGCCCCAACCAATTAGATCTTATTTAACATTTGAAAGCTAACATCTGATTGGTTGGGGCAAAATTAGCCTCATTTTAAACGATAAGAACTTTTATTGAAAAACCCTGTTAATGTCATAAAATTCCCCTTGATGGATATAATCAAATTATTGTTTTTGATGTTGCTGTGTCACGTTGAAACATATTTATTGGGGAAATGGGCAGACAAAAAAAAGCAATTGTCATCATTCACTCAAAATGTTTTATGCCTATTTAGAATTTTTTTTAAGGGGGAACAAAGGTTGAGAAAATAAAGTTTATCTCTGCCAGCCAACAGTTGCCTCCTCCACTTCAAGCTGTTCAAGCACTTTTACAAGCTCGCCCATGTGCAGAAGAGGTGGCTCAGGAAATAGCTGTCGCTTATTGGCCTGGTGTGAGATGACAAAGCCTGTGACTGACAGCTAATACCCAGGAAGAAGATTTTAGTTGCTGGCAGAGGTTGTGATGAAGATCTACCTTGAGATGGGATGTCTTGGAAGAAGGTAAGAATTCGGGGCTTAGGGGGGCTGCACCTAAAGATAGCTTTAAGTTAGGGGATGAAATTGCCCTTTAATGTAAGGTAACAGACAGTTATTGGTTGTATATTAATTTGATGCTTTTTTAATATTATTATTCTAATTTATAGACATCCCTTTAATTTACTCTGTATCTCTTTTTAGAAACATCATATTATTATTTGATATTTATTTGTACAATGTGTGTTAATATCTATCTGTTCCTGAAGATAAAATAAATAAAGCTATTTGTTAAATAATAGATGGTAAATTAAATATTTAGACGTAATAATCATTACAGAGCATATCCAAGCTCAACAGTTCATATAGATCTGACGCAAAAGCTTTTAATGTCACCTCAGGGCTCAGCTCACCTAAGGCACAAAGTATAACACGGACTCGCTTGTCAGGGCTTGTTCTTACAACCTACATACCTTTGACACGACTGTCACTTTTTATTGAAACATAAAATAAGATGATCAAGTATGCTGAATTCCTTTCTTTCTTTTTTTTTCTTTTTTTATTGCACCAGAGGCTTATTTTCCACTCTCAGAGGTTTTACTCTCAAAACTGCATTAATCACCTCTGTTTTACGCTCTGTGCAGAGACAGATTTTTGGAAGACAGTGGGTGATTAAAGGGAACTTCTGGTTCGCCCTGGTGTTCTGTCTGTCCCAAAGCACCACAAATCTGTACAGTGCTGAGTTGTAGTAGTATAGGGCTTCCTGAGGAGCTCCGTTAATTACATCAGGTATTGCAGATCAAATGTTTTTATTGTGATGGACCCGACCTCTAACCTGGTTCCGAAGCAAATTTCACGGATCTGCCGGAACTCGGAATTTGCGGTTTTCTGACTTTTTCAGATTTTTCTGAACCAAGGAACTGTTCAAAAATCCTCAAGCTTACGAAAATTTTTGAATTTAAAATGTGAACCTTTTTGATATTTCTGGAAATTCAAATGTCTAAAATAGAAAATGTTTTAATTTTTTAGAAATCTCAAAAATACTACTGGTACTGGACATTTTTCTTTTTAAATATTTTGGGCATTGTTACATGTTCCCCAGACCATTTCCCAGGTCCCTGAGCCATTTACAGTAAGTTACCATTGATATTTATACCTTAATTTTAGGCAAATTCTTTGGATTTTTTAACTCCCATTGACTTTAATAGGTCCACTTGCAGATTTTTTTGAAAACCCACGAATTTGCAAACGGAATGGATTTCAGTGAGTTCGGACATATTTAGTGAGTATACAATATCCAGGGATACTTTCCGATTGCCATTTGGAGTCAGGAAGGAATTTCCCCCCTTTTTTTTGTGCCTTCCTCTGGATCAACTGTTAGGTAGAGTTAAAAAGGAGGGTGAAAAGGTTGGACTTGATGGACATGTGTCTTTATTTAACCTCAATTACATTATATGTAATAATAATTATGTAATATATAATTTATTGTCTTAATATTTTGTCATGGTTAAAAAAAATTCAAAAGGCGAATAGTGTAACATGTAAATTAAAAAAATGATCAATATACTCCCAGATATCAACAAGAATTAAAATGGATGAAACCAAAAAAATCCAAAATGGGTAAATGGTCCCAAGCCATGGTGACAAACTAATAGTATGGATTGTTTATTTCTCCTTAAGGATACAGTAGTGTTTATTTCATATACACAAGCAGGTGGTACCCAATAACTTGCCTGTACTAGAGATATTTTCCATTGACTTCCATCTCAATAGTGTATATTAATTTTTATAATTGATGCACCATTGAGATCTATTCTCAAATCCTGGATTTACTTTAAAGGGTACGTTCACCCTAAAATATGTATGTATAATAAATAACATTATACATACAAAATGAAAATTGGTATATTGCTAAATTATCTCCCCACCAAAACCCAGTATGCAATACTGGCGGTGTATCCTCCACTGCACATGCAAACACTTTTACAAGCTCACCCATATACAGGGAGAACAGCTTTAAGACATTGCCCATGACATCACCTATTCCCCATCTATTGGGAAGCAGATTAAGAAATGTTAGTATTTTAGCCCTGGGGAGTCATTAACCATTTTAGTTGGGGGGGGGGGGTGTCTTCTCTAAACAAGTTCAAATACAGCTCAGATTCTGTCTCTAAATTTGCATTTGTGAGTACTAATCGTATTGCTTGTTTATGTTTAAAATCAATTCCCTTTTCATTCCCTAGTAAAAAAAAAACAACACACCACACACACACATCACAAAACAATTCTTTATATGACGAAATTCAATAACAAAGTCTGTAATATAGTTTACACTGACAAAAGCTTCAGGGAATAAATTCCCGTCTCAATTTAGGAAAAATTCTTTAATTCAAGATAATGTTTTTAATTATAATTGTAATCACGTAATTATATTTTCCTTGTCTGGTTGGAAGAATAAATGGTCGGCTAATGGCAATATTTAAAAGCCTGTCTCTAAGGCCATTGTTTTCAGTCCATTAATCTAGACATAATGTTCCACCACCATCGTTATAGAGAGCCACGTACTCAAGGCTGCACTCTATTGTAATAAACATGTAGGGTTAAATATGGTCCATACTAAGATGATGTCATCCCCCCCCGCTTACCAAATTTTTATTGTATAAAAACAATTTATTTTCTATGCAAAGTTTTGTGCCGGACTTTCTATATTTGTAGGTCTTTTTTTTCTACATGCTTTTTACAAATACACAATTTGATCTGACAAAGATTCTTTGTAGTAGAAAAATTAAAATTTAGAGGCTGACATTCTTTTGTAAACTTTTTTTTTTAAACAAAACTTACTAACTTAACTACTTTAATCTAAAAAATGCAGTCAGCCATATTTTAATCTATATTTTAGATAATATAAATGGGCCATTTTTTTCAAATAATGTTAATAAGGAAACATACCATTGGGAAGTTATAAACAAAGATTGCTTTTTAAAAAAGAGTTCCAGCCAAGACACGCCCCTCAGATTGTCTTCATAAATAACACAATTTTATCCTCTAGGTTTAACAGTAAGAAAAGTTAATTTGCCATACAGTATGTGGGGAAAATGTCATCGCCTGCTAGGAAATGGTTCAAAAAGTAGAAAGTTTATAAAGATGCCACAAGAGACCACACTATGCCAGACATTAACGCATGTGAACTGTGCAACTGATTGCAAGCGAAATTGTTAGTGCGTTAGAAAACACGGCAAAACCTTAATTTTTCACCACAATCTTTATGGAAATCTTTATGCTGGTCATGCACCAATATTAGGTCAGTATGACATTTAATCACTAAATCAATCTAATATAGGGCTGTTTAAATGACTTGCCTGTCAGTATTCCTGCTATGTTCCCCTGCTTTGACTTACTGTTTTGCAACCAACATTAGGCCAAACAGTTGTCGAATTGCCACAGCAGGTAAGTCAATTTAAAGCGGAGGACAGAATCCCCGGTAAGGGATTTACCCATTGTGGGATTTTAAGGCCAGCTATTTTCTGACGTTAAAATCCTGCGCTAAAACTAGTGCAAACATGATATTAAATTGCGAGCGTCAGATGCGCGGGTGACTTTTGCGTAACCCGCGAATCCCAACGCTAATATGAAGTTAAAGTCGCACTAACCGTTAGCGAACTGTTTAGCGCAACTTTACCTCCATATATTTGCCCAGCGAGTCTGGCTAAATGAGGCAAATAGTAGCTCATTGGAAACCTCTTTTCTTGCTCCTTGAGGAAGGGCACTGAATGTGCCTTTACCATTGGCTTTGATAGGTGTAGAAGTTTTAAGGTAATAAGAGATGTGTCTTTCCTTAAGGTGCCCATACATCTATAAGTTTTTACTTACCCGACCGAGCGCTCACACGATGTTCCTTCGATCCTGCTGGAACCGCTTCTCTCAATCTTACATTCGACCGACATGTGATCGCAAAATGAATGGGATTTTGAATAGCACGCGGTTCGAATGTCGAATGTAAGATTGAGAGAAGCGGTTCCAGCAGGATCGAAGGAACATCGTGTGAGCGCTCGGTCGGGTAAGTAAAAACTTATAGATGTATGGGCACCTTTAGGAATAAGGCAGAAATGTATGTAATGCATAGATTTGAGTAACAATATCTGAGCTGTAATCACCTTACTGGTAATTTACTAAGTAATTTACTACATACAGAAATCTGCTCAATTCCTCTTTGGCTTGACCCCTTCTAGCAGCCAGGGGAGGAAAGAAAGTTAATCTATAAACAGAAAGTGAAGGTCTGATGCAATGGAAATAGTGAGTGATGAGCTTACACTAATTAAAAAAAATCCTGAATTTGCAATGCTGGATCTGTGTGTTGGAAGCACAATGTGCCGATGAAATATAATTTAAGCTGCAGATTTCCATAAATTGATATTACCTCTGAATGTTTGTGTTATTAATCAGGTTAACAGATTTGATTCCATTTTCAGAAATGTCAGTTGCAGGAGTATAAAACCAATCACTGCTCCCCATTTCCTCTCTCTCTCCATTGCACCGAAGCTGTAAATAGATGATTCAATGTAACACAACACACCCACCATATGACAGGCATTTTGGTTGTTCATTCCATATTTACTATAAGGGTCAGTAAGGATGGGCCTAGGGGCACCTGTTATTAATAATTAGCAATACATCAGGTTTTACAAACACCTGACACTCCTTTCTCTAGAGTTAAAGGGCAACTGTACTGTAAAAATGAATTTTCCTCATCTTAATCTATAAATAAATACATGTAATTAGCATGTAAAATGTAAGTGTTTTTTTCTGCATGTCTTCAATCCAGTACTTGTTTTGCTCATCCTAAGTATTCCCTCATATTCCTCTTTACCTCAGACATGACTTTCTTAAAAGTCAAGCATGCTCAGTAATCGCAATGAATCGCCACTGAGAGGGGGAAACTCCCATTATGCTATTCACTCATTCACCCTGTCATTATTTCAGTGCACGCAGCAGACGAGTTTATGAAAATAAGGCATTTGATTGACAGCTGAAATGTAAGATGTTTCTAAAGATATCTAAAGTAAAGGGGACAACATAAGCAAATGATAAAGTGTATGGTAGTATAGATGCTCTTTTATATGTTTTTTTTTTTAGTTTGCAGTCAATGTTTTCTGAGGTTCACAATTTTCAGCATATTATTATCTATTTTGGGGCATGTGGCCTGTTATTGGGGGTGGGGTTAATTGTGCCAGGCTTTTTGTGCCTATATGTTCTGTAAACCCAGCATTGCATTTATACAGCCTAATAATCATGTCATTTTAATACAATCAATCATTATCTAGACCAAATACTGTTTGTGTGTCACCAGCAAAGACACCAATAAACTTCATTCACTTTATGTAAAGCTTCACCGCTTAACCTGAACAATCCTCTATATTCAGACTTCATACATCCATGTTTATGTTGGGTTTCCAAGGCCATGTCTAGTTTATGATTGGTGCAAAACTAATTCAAAGGGCCCCCAAACTGGGTACTATTTCTACCCACATGCTGATGTAGCAGCGTCTTAGTTCATTTGTACAAGTAAACAAATAATCATTTCCACAAATAGAGACCAGATCACGCTGTTCTGCAAAGGTGATGGACAGGGAACAGTAAGTGTCTGTGTAGTTATGTCTGGTTCAAAGTGCCTCAAGGCTCAAACCTTTTAATAAAGCACATTACATTATTCATTGCAACTTTATAGGTCACATATTTACCAGCCTCCTGACAACTCTGCAAACTCCTATTACCTATGAATCCATTGCTATGAAATACACCTGGTCATGATTCTACCATTAGCACAATATTACATTGCAAAGAGATAGATTAAAAGATAGATAGATTGACAGACAGTAGATAGATAGATAGATAGATAGATAGATAGATAGATAGATGGATGGATGGATGGATGGATGGATGGATGGATGGATGGATGGATGGATGGATGGATGGATGGATAGATAGATAGATAGATAGATAGATAGATAGATAGATAGATAGATACTGTCCTGGTTGGCTCCTGTCCATGCCTTGCATAATATTAGAAGTATGTACTAGTAATAGCATAGCAATTTATTTACAAGAAGGTACCTGTGTATATTTTTATTCTTTAACTGCAGTGAGTAACATTAAAATAGTTGTCAAGGTTAGAGTCATACTGTCAAATAAAAAAAGATCAGTTTGAAGTCAGGTTGATACAAATTGTTTCTCAACACAGGGTGTTCAGACATAGACATCTAGAGACAGAGAGTGTGTGTGTTGGTATTAGTTCCTTTCTTCAGGCATTAGAGGGAATCTAAAACAATAGCCCATATACTGTTTAGGAATACCACTTTATAAGGAGGAGGGGAAAGTATTTATACTGTATAAGTTAATTTTTTTTGAATGTAACCAATGAATTGTACCGTAAAGGTTCGTACACACAGTGTATGAGCACTTTATCGGCCGAAACAGGTGCTCATTCAGAGATCCGCCCCCGGCCAGTCGGGCAATGATCCTCAACCGAACGGCTGTTTTTGGCGATAAAGTGCCCATACAAGGCACGATTATCGGGCAAAATGACCGTTCATACGCGATCACACGTGTGTTCGAACCTTAAGTCACTTAGCAATAGGGATTAAAGACCATCTATACTGGATTCTTTGTTTTCTAAATTGTCCATTATTGAAAACTATGATTATTCCTAACAACCACTGCACTCATTTTATGTTGCGCTGCCCCTATTTCTTTAGATATCTTATGTGATACAGTTGTCAGTCAAGTGCCTTATTATCATAAATTCTTCTACTGTGTGTAGTTTTTCTCTAGCTGGAATGATGACAGTTGGTATGTGTGAATTGCATGGTGGGAAATTCCCTCTCCCAATGCAGCCTTGTAGTGGGTAATTGAGCCTGCTTGACATTACAGAAAGTCATGCTAGATGGAAGAAGGAGTTGGTTAAGAGTGTAAGGAGGGATACGGAGCCCGAACTCAACAATAGCTGGATTGAAGGCGTGCAGGAATACAAGTAGCGTGAACTCTACTTACATGTAGTTATTTATAGATTTAGATCATACAAAATCTTTTTTTGTATATGTATATATGCCCTTTAATTTATCCTTATTTTTTAAACCACAACTATATTTAACCTTAACTGTTATTTGTAGTAACAAATCCATCACACTGCAAATTAACAATAGCTCTCAACATACAGCTGTAGTCACACATTTGTCATTAACCATTTATCATAGAGAACAGTAACATTGGCCCTTGTTGAAAATACATTTCCAGAATCTCTAGTTCAACTACAACTATTAGGGGACAAACTAGTTAAACCAATCCCAGGAGGGTGTAAACTGGACATCCATCCTAATATAGAACAAAACATGCATCTAGCCAATATATCGCATGGGTAATGTTCTCTCTAATGTATATTTTAGAGAGTTTTAATAGTCAGCATGATAGTATAGTATACTATCATGGATAGTATAGTCTCTGCAATACTTTTGATGAAGGAATATACTGCATATAACAAGTTATCTCCCTTATGCCATATGTTAAGGTATTTCTGTATAATAAAGGAAGAGCATTTCGTAGAACTAAACCAGTGCCCTCCCCCATAAATAGTCTGACAACACGGGATCTGTGTTATCTATTATTAACATTGCTCCTGTAACAAGGAAACAATTTTTGTTTATTAATATTTTGTGTCTGTGAGGGTAAATTTCATTTGCCTTCCCCTTTTCATTCTCCTGTTCGGTTATCACCTGGAGTGACGGCTGACAGGAATGAACACGGGCAGGAAGCAGTGGCACACACATTGTCATGCATGGCTTGGCAGGAGCCATCAACAGCAATTAAACACTGAGAGCTCGGGATCTTTTTGGACAGGTTCGAGTTCCCTGGCACTGTCATGATTAGATGTTTTGCACTATTTCCCTGTAGTCACAAAGTGGCACATTTTCATTTCACTTGCTCTTTTTTTTTTTTTTTTTTTTTTAAGATGTTTTCTTTTTATTTATATATATTTCTTGCCTGTGTTTATTTTATGCCTTGGTTGTTTTTATCAACTTATATTTGGAGTGTTCGCTAAATAGAATGGAGAAACGAGCAACCAAATATGATGTTCTACCCGCTAAAACAACAAACACAGAGAGATGTAAAATAAACATTTTTAGGTTCTATATGAAATATATAAATATATTTGGAATATTTAAAGTTTTATATTGAATAATCAAATTCCAATATAGAATATTTAAAGTTCAAAATAGAATATTCAAATTCTAATATAGAATATTCAAAGTTCGATATAGAAAATTCATAGTTCGATATAGAAAATCCAATGTTCGATATAGAAAATTCATAGTTCGATATAGAAAATCCAATGTTCGATATAGAAAATCCAATGTTCGATATAGAAAATCCAATGTTCGATATAGAAAATCCAATGTTCGATATAGAAAATCCAGTGTTCGATATAGAAAATCCAATGTTCGATATAGAAAATCCATGTTCGATATCCAATGTTCGATATAGAAAATCCAATGTTCGATATAAAAATCCAGTGTTCGAATAGAAAATCCAAGTTCGATATAGAAAATCCCAATGTTTCGATATAGAAAATCCCATGTGTTCGATATAGAAAATCCAATGTTCGATATGAAATCCAAATGTTTCGATATAGAAAATCCAATGTTCGATATCCAATGTTCAATATAGAAAATCCAGTGTTCGATATAAGAAATCCAATGTTCGATATAGAAAATCCAATGTTCGATATAGAAAATCCAATGTTCGATATAGAAAATCCAATGTTCGATATAGAAAATCCAGTGTTCGATATAGAAAATCCAGTGTTCGATATCCAATGTTCAATATAGAAAATCCAGTGTTCGATATAGAAAATCCATGTTCGATATAGAAAATCCAATGTTCGATATAGAAAATCCAATGTTCGATAGAAATCCAAGTTCGATAGAAAATCCAATGTTCGATATAGAAAATCCATGTTCGATATAGAAAATCCAATGTTCATATAAAATCCAATGTTCGATATAGAAATCCAGTTTCGATATAGAAATCCATTCGTATAGAAAATCCAATGTTCGATATCCAATGTTCATATAGAAATCCAGTGTTCTATATAGAAAATCCAGTGTTCGATATAGAAAATCCAATGTTCGATATAGTATATATAAAGTTCAAAATAGAATATTTAAATTCTGATAAAGAACATTCAAAGTTCGATATAGAGTATTCAAATTCCGATATACAATATTCAAATGTCGATATAGGATATTCAAAGTTCCATATAGAATATTCAATATTGGATAACCGATAAACCCATTAAAAAATTCGAATTCCGAAAAGGTTTGGCTTCCATAAAGTTTCCATGGAACTATGAAACTGGCAGATTTGAACCTGGTTTGAAACCAACCCATAACCCATCCTTACAGTAGGGATGTGCATGTTTTTGTCCCAAACCGTGTTTTGGGGAAAAACTACCAGTTCAGAGAATTTTTTTAGTTTTTGGCCGTATAATTATTATTTTTTTAAATGTTGCAATCCAGAGTCAAAACTTTTCTTAGTTCCACGTAGGTTTGTGAAACTCTTAATGTCACCCCTCACCCTTTTGTAATAACGAAATAATCCTTCGAGAAATGTCTGGAGACCTAACAAAAAGGCTACCTCAGGATGGTGAGTAGACTGATTGTGTGTCTGTAGGAACTGTCACTTATCAATGTAGTACTGGGGCTTTAAATATGGGAAGAGAACCATTATGAAACTGAGAGGGCAGTTGTCTCTAGGAGGGAGGAAGAGAATGATCAGGAGATCAGGAGTATCAACAAATTTGAACTCTTTTCCTGTCATGGATTCTCCGGTACCCAGCAGTCTCAGTCTGGCTCAGGAGAAAAATCTCTGATTTTGGCAGGAAAGATGGCGCATTTTACACGCTTTACCGCATATTGTAGTGTGGCCGCAGCCTTAGCATTTATTTATTGGTTTTCCTGGTTCACTACAGTTCATCATGTTTACCTTACATAGCGCCTCATGTTTGCAAACAGCAGAAAGTGTATTATATATATATATTCACATATATATCCCCGGTAGCCAATCAGAATTTAGATTTTAGGGCAATGCTCCTTTAGAAATAGAAAAGTTAGCTCTTCGTCCTTTGGCTTTATTTCTGTCGGTGTAAGAGATGCTTTCATGTGAGTGAAGAGCACTTAAAGACTGTAAGCCTGGATTTATACGATCGTTCTGAAAGAGGAAAACAGCGAACCTTCCTAACGTTTTTGCTGCCAATGCCTAGCGGCAAGGATTACATGCTCTGGGATAGCTGCATCCTCCTTTAAGGGCCCTTGATCCATTCACTGTTGTCTTATTACTGCCTGGGTAATAAACACTTTCTGTTTGCTCAGTGTTATCTCTTCAGTGCCAAAGCAAAAGATCCTATCTGACAAATAAATGAAAATATTTTCTGCCGTTTACCACTGGATGGCCTCTGCTGGCTGCGTTCCTGCATCTCACCACTTTCTGAAGCATTTATGAAATCTACATCTCGTCTTCTGGGCTTTGTTTAAACAATACATCTGTCTTAAAAATAGTTCATTCAAGATCGGTCAGTTTAGTCTTTCACCCCCCCCCAAGAAAATGTCATCTCAATAAAACAGCGAAGAGTAAAGTTTCAGTATTTGGATAGAAGTGTAAAGTGTTGGGAAGATGAGATCATTATAGTAACATTCATCAAAGTACAGCTAATTAGTAAAAATGTTCTTTTTTTTCTCGATACACAGATTTTAAGATGAAATCTACGGAAGATTGACGCGCAAGGTTGGAAATTTATTTTTTTCCCGATCGGATTTTTGAGTTTCGGCTGATTTAAAAAACATTGGCCTGTGTATGGCTAGCTTGTGGGTACCCCCCACATTGTTTTAACTAGTTATAAGCAGGAAACAAAGTTACAGCCCAAAAACTAAAAAATCACTTACCTTCCTGTGTTCTAATAGAGAAATCAACCAGCACAGAGTCAGGAAATTTCTATCTCGCTTAATTGTGCTCTTCCATCTACCCTGTGGTTTAACACCAAATAGGGCTAGGCCACACTATTGCTCCTTTAAGGGCGATCACGCTTTTTAAATGAACACAGTAGAGTTGGCCTATGGAGGTGGCCACATCACCTCCGTTAGTGTCCTCTTCGCTGTGATTTCTGGGCCCTTAGGCCCGGGTTTAGATTAAAATAAAACATTAAAATTACTTTTTATTTTTATTATTGTTTCTAAAAATCCTTCGGATCCAGGGACTTTTGAAACTGCTAGTTCCAAATTGAAACCAGGTCCGTTTCGAAACATGAGATTTATCACTAGAATTTCACATGGAGCTGCAGTTGGTCACTGGTCACTAGGGATGGGTTTTTTTTGGAACTGAGAATATTCAATATCGAACTTCTAAAGTTCTATACTGATCATCGATTATGCAACATCGAACTTCGATTTTTCTATACCATTATTGATTATGCAATATCGAGACTGCGAATATTCTTATTGATTATCGCTTAGCATATCAATTTGAAATCTTTATACCGTTTGGATTATGCAATATCAAACTTGAATATTCTATAACCGATATCGATTATGCATATCAACTTTGAAATATTCTATAACCGATTATCGATTATGCAAAAGTAAACTTCGAATATTCTATACCTTTTATTGATTATACAATATCAAACTTCGAATATTCTATTCCAATTATCAATTATGCAATATCAAACTTTTAATATTCTATACCGATTACTGATAATGCAATATCAAACTTTGAATATTCTATACCGATTATGATTATGCAATATCTATCTATACGATTCAAAATTCTATACCATTATCGATTATGCAATATCAATTTTGAATATTCTATACCAATTATCAATTATGCAATATCAAATTTGAATATTCTATACTGATTATCGATTATGCAAAAAGCAACTTTGAATATTCTATACCTATTATCGATTATGCAATATCAAACTTTAAAATTATATTCTATACCTATTATTGATTATACAATATCAAACTTTGAATATTCTATACCTTATCGATTATTGCAATATCGGACTTCAAAATTCTCTTCCAATTATCGATTATGCAATATCAAATTAAAATATTCTTACCAATTATCCGATTATCAATATTGAACTTCGAATATTCTTTATTGATTATTGCTTATGCAATATCAAATTTGAAATATTCTATACCGATTATGGATTATGCAATATCAAACTTTGAATATTCTATACCGATTATCGATTATGCAATATCGAACTTCAAATATTCTATACTGATTATCGATTATGCAAAAGTAAACTTCGAATATTCTATACACTTTTATTGATTAATCAACTTTTCTATACTGTAACATCAATTTGGTCTGTCATACTCTATAGCAACCACTTTGACATATCGATTATGTTCATATCACTTCAATTTCCTACAATTTCGATATGCAATAAATCCTTCCTTAACTCATCTCTACGTAGTCCACCCATTACTTCTATGCAATAAGCAATGCTCATGGTCGGGAATAGTTGCGGTACTACGAGGTTATCGAGCAAAGGGAACAAACGATCCGACGAAGGCAAGTAATATCGTAAGGCGCCGTATTAGGTGAGGTAGCGCAATCAACTTAAAGATGCAGATATCCAATATCTGAGATCAAGCTACAAACTGTGGAAAGATTCGATACCAAGATACAAGTGGGAGGATGCAATAGACGAGAAATTAATCAGTAGCAATCATACGGACACGAGAGGATATGCAAAGACGCGCGCGGGCGTCGGCATACGCGGGGGCGGGTAAAGGGTCTTTATGACTAGAGGTTGCTAGCAAATCAAACTTTGAAATATTCCTATACCGTGTGTGGGCATCTAATGCATATCAGAAGCTTGGAGCACAGGTTCACTAACGAGGGGAGTCCTATGCATCCAGAGCGTAAATCTATACTGCCTTATCGATATGCAAACGACGAATCTAACCATTGATTTACCAGGAGGCACTAAATATCTATAAACATTAGCAAGTATCATGTTGAGGGATCTGGTATATGATAACCTTAGCAATATTGCAATCAGGGAGTAACCATTACGATAGCACACTTTGCAAATCGATAAACCTGATGGTATTTAGGCAAGTAGTCACACGGCAAATAGTGTAGTACCGAATGAGCCGATAGCATATCAAATTGCAAGTATCTAACTGAGTATCGATAGGCAAAGGAAACTGAATAGGATCTAGTACCGAGGATTATAACAAGCACGGAGACGAGAGAGAAATACAGACGGAGGAGAAGGGCATATAGATTAAGGCGAAAACCGGAGGGAGCAAGGAAAGGATACGAGTAAGGGAGGCTAAGAAACTTTCAATCTTAACCAATAATCGATTATGCAATATCAAAGTCTACTATGTCATTAGAAGCACATTTAGCTTTACGGGGTACATATCCGGACTCAATTCGCTGCCAATTACGATAGCAATACAAATTAAATCTCTATAATCCAATTATCGATTATCTTTGAACTTCGAATATTCTTATTGATTTATCGCTTATGCAATATCAATTTGAATATTCTAGACCGATCTTATGCAATATCAACCTGTTGATATCTATACCGATTCGATATGCAATATCAAACTTGAATTTCTTACCGATTATCGATTTGCATATCAAACTTAAATATTCTATACCGATTATCGTTATGCAATATCAAACTTTGAATATTCTACCGATTATCGATTATGCAATATCAAACTTGAATATTCTATACCGATTATCGATTATGCAATATCAAACTTTGAATATTTCTATACCGTATGATTATGCAATATCACACTTGTTAATATTCTATATCGATTATCGCTTATGCAAAGTAAACTTTGAATATTCTATACTTTATTGTTATACAATATCAAACTTCGAATATTCATCCAATTCATCATTAATTGCAATATCACCTTTGAATATTCTATACTGATTATCGCTTATGCAATATTGAATTTCAAATGTTCTATACCGATTACTGATAATGCAATATCAAACTTTGATATTCCATACCGATTATGATTATGCAATATCGAACTTCAAATATCTATACCAATTATCGATTATGCATATATCAAATTTTGAATATTCTATACTGATTATCGATTATGCAAAGCAAACTTTGATAATCTATACTATTCCTCGATTATGCAATATCAAACTTTAAATATGCTATACCTATTATTGATTATACCAATACAAACTTTGAATTTCTAATACCGATTACGTTTATGCAATATCGGACTTCAAAATTCTCTTCCAATTATCGATTATGCAATATCAAATTAAAATATTCTAATACCAATTATCGTTATTGCAAATTGAACTTCGAATATTCTTTATTGATTATTGCTTATGCAATATCACATTTGAAATATTCTATACCGATTATGGATTATCAATCATAGACTTTGAAATATTCTATACCGATATCGATTATGCAATATCGAACTTCACAAATATTCATACTGATTATGATTATGCAAAAGTAAACTTCGAATATTCTATACCTTGTATTGATATACATATCAAACTTTCAAATATTCTATTCCATTATCATAATGCATATCAAACTTTGAATATTCTATACGATTATCGCTTATCAATATTGGATTCAAATGTTCTAATACCGATTACTGATAATGCAATAGCAAACTTTGAATATTCTCAAACCGATTAATGGATTTGCAATATCTGAACTTCAAACATATTTTGATATACCAATTATGATTATGCAATATCAAATTTGATATTCTATACTGATTATCGATTAATGCAAAGCAAACTTGAATATTCTATACCGATTATCGTTTATGCAATATCGGACTTCAAAAATTCTCTTCAATTATCGATATGCAATATCAAATTTCAAATATTCTATACCATTATCTTATGCATATTGACTTCGAATATTCTTATTGATTATCGCTATATGCAATATCAAATTTGAAATATTCTATACCGATTATGGATTATGCCAATATCAAACTTTGAATATTCTATAACCGATTATCGATTATGCAATATCAAACTTTGAATATTTCTATACCGATTATCGATTATGCAATATCAAACTTTAATATTCTATACCGATTATCGATTATGCAATATCAAACTTTGAATATTCTATACCGATTATCGATTATGCAATATCAAACTTTGAATATTCTATACCGATTATGGATTATGCAATATCAAACTTTGAATATTCTATACCGATTATCGATTATGCAATATCAAACTTTGAATATTCTATACCGATCTATCGATTATGCAAAAGTACAACTTGATATTCTAACGTTTAATTGATTATACAATATCAAACTTCGAATATTCTATTCCAATTATCAATTATGCAATATCAAACTTTGAATATTCTATACTGATTATCGCTTATGCAATATTGAATTTCAAATGTTCTATACCGATTACTGATAATGCAATATCAAACTTTGAATATTCCTACCGATTATGGATTATGCATATCGAACTTCAAATATTCTATACCAATTAATCGATTATGCAATATCAAATTTTGAATTTCTATACTGATTATCGATTAGCAAAAGCAACTTTGAATATTCTATACCTATTATCGATTATTGCAATATCAAACTTTATATTCTATACCTATTATTGATTATAAATATCAAACTTTGAATATTCTATAACCGATTATCGTTTTATGCAATATCGGACTTCAAAAATTCTCTTCTCAATTATCGATTAGCAATATCAAATTAAAATCTCTATACCAATTATCGATTTATGCAATATCAACTTCGAATATTCTTTTTGAATTGTCGTCTTTTGCAATATCAATTTTGAATCTCTATATACCGATTACTGATAATGCAATATCAAACTTTGAATATTCTATACCGATTAATGGATTATGCAATATCGAACTTCAAATATTCTATACCAATTATCGATTATGCAATATCAAATTTTGAATATTCTATACTGATTATCGATTATGCAAAAGCAAACTTTGAATATTCTATACCGATTATCGTTTATGCAATATCGGACTTCAAAAATTCTCTTCCAATTATCGATTATGCAATATCAAATTTCAAATATTCTATACCAATTATCGATTATGCAATATTGAACTTCGAATATTCTTTATTGATTATCGCTTATGCAATATCAAATTTGAAATATTCTATACCGATTATGGATTATGCAATATCAAACTTTGAATATTCTATACCGATTATCGATTATGCAATATCAAACTTTGAATATTCTATACCGATTATCGATTATGCAAAAGTAAACTTTGAATATTCTATACCTTTTATTGATTATACAATATCAAACTTCGAATATTCTATTCCAATTATCAATTATGCAATATCAAACTTTGAATATTCATACTGATTTATCGCTATGCAATATTGGATTTCAAATGTTCTATACCGATTACTGATAATGCAATATCAAACTTTGAATATTCTATACCGATTATGGATTATGCAATATCGAACTTCAAATATTCTATACCAATTATCGATTATGCAATATCAAATTTTGAATATTCTATACCAATTATCAATTATGCAATATCAAATTTTGAATATTCTATACTGATTATCGATTATGCAAAAGCAAACTTTGAATATTCTATACCTATTATCGATTATGCAATATCAAACTTTAAATATTCTATACCTATTATTGATTATACAATATCAAACTTTGGAATATTCTATACCGATTATCGTTTATGCAATATCGGACTTCAAATTTCTATACCATTATCGATTATGCAATATTGAACTTCGAATTTTCTTTATTGATTATTGCTTATGCAATATCAAATTTGAAATATTCTATACCGATTATGGATTATGCAATATCAAACTTTGAATATTCTATACCGATTATCGATTATGCAATATCGAACTTCAAATATTCTATACTGATTATCGATTATGCAAAAGTAAACTTCGAATATTCTATACCTTTTATTGATTATACAATATCAAACTTCAAATATTCTATTCCAATTATCAATTATGCAATATCAAACTTTGAATATTCTATACTGATTATCGCTTATGCAATATTGGATTTCAAATGTTCTATACCGATTACTGATAATGCAATATCAAACTTTGAATATTCTATACCGATTATGGATTATGCAATATCGAACTTCAATATTTATACCAATTATCGATTATGCAATATCAAATTTTGAAATTTCTATACTTATGAAATGTTATGCAAAAGCAAACTTTGAATACCTATACACGATTATCGTTATGCAATTCGACTTCAAAAATTCTCTTCCAATTATCGATTATGCAATTATCAAATTTCAAATATTCTATACCAATTATCGATTAATCCCATTTGAACTTCGAATATTCTTTAATTGATTACGCTTATGCAATATCAATTTGAAATATTCTATACCGATTGATTATGCAATATCAACTTTGAATATCCTATACCGATTACGATATGCAATATCAAACTTTGAATATTCTATACCGATTATCGATTATGCAATATCAAACTTTAAATATTCTATCAATACCGATTAATCGATATGCAATATTTAAACTTTGAATATTCTAATACCGTTATTGGATTATGCAATATCAAACTTTGAATATTCTATACCGATTATGGATTATGCAATATCAAACTTTGAAATATTCTATCCGTTATCGATTATGCAATATAAACTTTAATATTCTATAACCGATTATCGATTATGCAAAAGTAAACTTTGAATATTCTATACCTTTTATTGATTATACAATATCAAACTTCGAATATTCTATTCCAATTATCATGATGCAATATCAAACTTTGAATATTCTATACTGATTATCGCTTATGCAATATTGAATTTCAATGTTCTATACCCGATTGACTGATAATGCAATATCAAACTTTGATATTCTAAACCGATTATGGATTATGCAATATCGAACTTCAATATTCTATACCAATTAAATCGATTATGCAAATCAAATTTTGAATATTCTATACCATTATCAATTATGCAGCTACAAATTTTGAATATTCTTACTATACTGATTTCGATTATGCAAAAGCAAACTTTGAATATTCTATACCTATTTCGTTATGCAATATCAAACTTTAAATATTCTATACCTATTATTGATTATCAATATCAAACTTTGATATTCTATACCGATTATCGTTTATGCAATATCGGACTTCAAAATTCTATACCAATTATCGATTATGCAATATTGAACTTCGAATATTCTTTATTGATTATTGCTTATGCAATATCAAATTTGAAATATTCTATACCGATTATGGATTATGCAATATCAAACTTTGAATATTCTATACCGATTATCGATTATCAATATCGAACTTCAAATATTCATACTGATTATCGATTATGCAAAAGTAAACTTCGAATATTCTATATACCTTTTATTGATTATACAATACAAACTTCAAATTTCTATTCCATTATCAATTATGCAATATCAACTTTGAATATTCTATACTGCGATTATCGCTTATGCAATTTTTGGATTTCAAATGTTCTATACCGATTACTGATAATGCAATATCAAACTTTGAATATTCTATATACCGATTATGGATTATGCACTATCGACTTCAAATATTTTATACCAATTACGATTATGCAATATCAAATTTTGAATTTCTATACTGATTATCGATTATGCAAAAGCAAACTTTGAATCTTCTATACCGATTATCGTTTAATGCAATATCGACTTTCAAAAAAATTCTCTTCCATTATCGATTATGCAATATCAAATTTTCAAATATTCCTATACCAATTATCGATATGCAATATTGAACTTCGAATATTCTTTATTGATTATCGCTTATGCAATATCAATTTCAAATATTCTATACCGATTATGGATTATGCAATATCAAACTTTGAATATTCTATACCGATTATCGATTATGCAATATCAAACTTTGAATATTCTATACCGATTATCGATTATGCAATATCAAACTTTAAATATTCTATACCGATTATCGATTATGCAATATCAAACTTTGAATATTCTATACCGTTTATGGATTATGCAATATCAAAACTTTGAATATTCTATACCGATTATGGAATGCATATCAAACTTTGAATATTCATACCGATTATCGATTATGCAATATCACAACTTTGATATTCTATACGATTCGATTATCAAAAGTAAACTTGAATATTCATACCTTTAATTGATTATACATATCAACTTCGAATATTCTATTCCATTATCAATTATGCAATATCAAACTTTGATATTCTATACTGATTATCGCTTATGCAATTTGAATTTCAAATGTCTAATACCGATTACTGATAATGCAATATCAAACTTGAATATGCCATACCGATGTAAGGATTATGCAATATCGAACTGTCAAATATTCTATACCAATTATCGATTAGCAATATCAATTTTTTGAATATTCTATACTGATTATCGATTATGCAAAAGGCAAACTTTGAATATTCTATACCTATTATCGATTATGCATATCACCTTTAAATATTCTATACCCTATTATTGATTATACAATATCAAACTTTGATATTCTATCATACCGTATATCGTTTTATGCAATATCGGACTTCAAAATTCCTCTTCCAATCTCGATATGTTACAATCTCAAATTAAAATATTCTATAACCAATTAGCGATTATGTCATATTGAACTTCGATATTCTTTATTGATTATGCTTATGCAATATCAAATTTGAAATATATCTATAAGCGCGATTATGATTATGCAATACAAACTTTGAATATTCTATAACCGATTATCGGATTATGGCAATAATCGAACTTCAAATATTCTCATACTGATTAATGATTAATTGCAAAGTCCACTTCGAATATTCTATACCTTTTATTGATTATACAATATCAAACTTCAAATATTCTATTCCAATTATCATTAGCAATATTCAAACTTGAATAGTTATACTGATTATCGCTTATGCCTAATTCGGATTTCAAATGTCTAACCAGATTACTGATAACTGCAATATAACTTTGAATATTTCTATCACCGACTTACTGCTTCTGCACTATCGACTTCAAATATTTTATACCAATTTCGCGATTATGCAATATCAAATTTTGAATATTCTATAACTGATTATCGATTATGCAAAAGCCAACTTGATATTCTATAACCCTATTATCTCTTTATGCAATATCGGTACTTCCAAAAAATTCTCTTTTTCCATATTCGATTATGCAATATCAATTTCAAATACTTTTTTCTATACCATATCAATTATCGATTATATGCAATATGTGAAACTTCTCGAATATTCTTTATTGATTATCGCTTATGCAATATCTAATTTGAAATATTCTATACCGATTATGGCATTATGCATATCAAACTTTTGAATATTCTATACCGTATGTATCGATTAATGCCATATCAAACTTTGAAGATTCTATACGATTATCGGATTTATGCAATATCAAACTATTAAATATTCTATAACCGATTATCGATTATGCATTCAAACTTTGAATTTCCTTACCGATTATCGATTATGCAATCACAACTTTTGAATATTCTATACGCTTAGGATTATGCATATCAACTTGTAATATTCCTATACCTTTATCATTAGGCAATATCAACACTTTGAATATTCTATACCGATTATCGATTATGCAAAAGTAAACTTTGAATATTCTATACCTTTTATTGATTATACAATATCAAACTTCGAATATTCTATAACCGTTATCGTTATTGCAATCACGGACTTGTTCAAAATTCTATACCAATTATCGATTATGCATATCATAAACTATTTATCGATATATATCTTGATATTCTTATTGATTATTGCTTATGCAATATCCAAATTTGAAATATTCTATACCGATTATGGATTATGGCAATATCAAACTTTGAATATTCTATACCGATTATCGATTATGCAATATCGAACTTCAAATATTCTATACTGATATCGATTATGCAAAGTAAACTTCGAATATTCTATAACCTTTTATTGATTATATACAATATCAAACTTCAAATTTCTTTCCAATTATCAATTATGCATATCACACTTTGAATATTCTATTACTGATATCGCTTATGCAATATTGGATTTCAAATGTTTATACCGATTACTGATAATGCATATATCAACTTTGAATATTCTATAACCGATTATGGATGATGCAATATCGAACTTCAAAATTTTATACCAATTATCGATTATGCAATATCAAATTTTGAATAGTCTATACTGATATCGATTATGCAACAGCAACTTTGAATATTCTATACGATTATATCGTTTAATATTGCAATATCGGACTTCAAAATATTCTTCTTCCATTATCGATTATTGCAATATCAAATTTTCAAATATTCTATCCCAATTATCGATTATGCAATATTGAACTTCGAATATTCTTTATTGATTATCGCTTATGCAATATCAAATTTGGAAATATTCTATACCATTATCATATGGCAATTCGACTTGAATATCTATCAGATTATCGATTATGCATATCAAACTTTGAATATTCCGTTATATCTCGTTTATCGATTATGCAATATCAAACTTTAAATATTCTATACCATTATCAGTTGCATATCAAACTTGAATTTCTATACCGTTATGATTATGCATATCAAAACTTTGAATCTTCTATAACCGATTATGGATTAGCAATATCAAACTTTGAATATTTCTATACCGACTTATCAGGATTATGCAATATCAAACTTTGAATATTTCTATACGATATCGATTATCAAAAGTACACTTGATTGCTATACCTAATTGATGATACAATAGCAAACTTCGATATTCTATTCCAATTATCATTATGCAATATCCAAACTTTGAATATTCTATACTGATTATCGCTTATGCCAATATTGAATTTCAAATGTTCTATACCGATTACTGTAATGCAATATCAAAACTTTGAATATTCCTATACCGATATATGATGCAATATCGAACTTCAAATATTCTATAACCAATTATCGATTATGCAATATCTTTTTGAATATTCTATACTGATTATCGATTATGCAAAGGCAACTTTGAATATTCTATACCTATTATCGATTATGCAATATCAAAACTTAACATATGCGTGATGCCTTATGGAAGGCTTGATATATCAATATCAAACTTTGATTTCTATGGCGGGGGGGGTATACGCATGAAGCGGGGGAGATGCAGTAGTCTGGAACCGTCTAAAACATCTCCCATACTCACAATTAATCGGAATGGTAATGCATATCAAAATTAAAAAGATGCGATACCAAATTATCGGATTAATGCATAGGAACTTCGGAAGATCTGGATTGGATGTATTGCTTTTGCCATATCACAAGGTTGAATATTCTATAAAGCCATTAGTGGATAGTTAACTACTGGCGCTCTTCAACGTGGGGAAGAGGCGAGACCGGTGAGAGCTCGTCTAGGAAGGAGCAAAGTGTTAGTAGGGTGATCCTAAAACGAGGCCAAAGAGGCGAGACGGAGGCGAGGGCAAAAGGACTGCGAGTCGTTGAGTCGAAAGAGACCGTGAGGGGGGGGGGGGAGGAGCAAGAGCAACGTCTCACTCGGAGAGGGCCCGAGGAGCAAGAGGGGCACTGACCAACTGGGAAGATGCTAGCGGAGGACGGGCGTGAGGCAAGAGGGGGGGGGGCGAAAGGGGCGGAGGGACGGAGGACGTGCGCAAGGCAAGAGCAACGGGATAGGGCGAGCGCGAGAGAAGACAGGATGAATCAACCTCGTGAAACGGCAGAGAACGGCAAAGAGGGGAGACCAAGTGCGAGGCAGCACGAGCAAATGGGAAGAGTCGAGACGGAATGAGCGAGGAGGCAAAAGCAAACGGGGAGAGGCGAGACCGAGGTAGCGTGGAGGGCAGAGCGGGACGGGGCAAAAAGGGGCGGCCAGATGAGGAGGCAAGAGCAAAGGGCAAGAGGCGAGACCAAGGAGCGAGGAGGCAGATGGAACTGCGAATATGCGTGAGGGAGTGCGCTGAGGCAAGACGCAAATGGGGAAAGAGGCGAGACCGAGGGGAGTAGGCAATAGCCACGGTGAAGTAGGCTAGACCGATCGATTATGCAATATCAAACTTTAAATGCTATACCGAGATCGATTATGGCAATATCAAACTTTATCATGATTACCGATTGCGATATGCAAGCGAAACTTTGAATATTCTAACCGATTATGAGGAGATGATGCAACTGTGAATGTCAAACGCAGAGCTATTAGAATATCGATGAAGCAGCGATATCGATTGGATGCAATATCACCTGTTGAATATTCTATACGATGATCGATTATGCAAAAGTAAAACTGAATATTGCTATACCTTAATGATGATAACAATATCAAAACTGCGAAGATGTCTTTCCAATATCAAGGAGCAGACAAACTTGGGAAATCGGGCTAATACGGATGACGCCTTATGCAGATTGGAATTCAATGCTTCTTGAACGAGACTATCCAATATCAAACTTGCATATTCACGACCGATTGGATTATGCAATATCGAACTCAAATATTCATACCAAATTATCGATTATGCAATAGCAAAATTGAGAAATCTACTGGGATTTCGATTATGCAAAGCAAACTTGAATGATCTATACCTATTAGCGATAGCAAATACAACTTTAAATTATCTATACCGATTATTGATGACACAATACAACTTGTGAATCTTCTATACCGATTACGTTTATGCAATAATCGGACTTCAAAAATTCTCCTTTCATTATCGATTATCAAATCAAATCAAAATATTCATACCAATATCGATTATGCAATATCGAACTTCGAATATTCTTATTGATATCGCTATGCATACAAATTTGAAATATTCTATACCGATTATGGATTATGCAATATCAAACTTTGAATATTCTATACCGATTATGGATTATGCAATATCGAACTTCAAATCTTTATACCAATTATCGATTATGCAATATTAAATTTGAATATTCTATACTGATTATCGATATGCAAAAGCAAAGTTTGAATATTCTATACCGATTTCGTTTATGCAATATCGGACTTCAAAAATTCTCTTCCAATTATCGATTATGCAATATCAAATTTCAAATATTCTATACCAATTAGTCGATTATGCAATATTGAACTTCGAATATCTTTATTGATTATCGCTTAGCAATATCAAATTTGAATATTCTATACCGATTATGGATTATCAATATCAAACTTTAAATATTCTATACCGATTATGGATTATGCAATATCAAACTTTGAATATTCTATACCGATTATCGATTATACAATATCAAACTTTGATATTCTATACCGATTATCGATTATGCAAAATCAAACTTTGAATATTCTAACGATTATGGATTATGCTATCAAACTTTAATATTCTATACCGATTATCGATTATGCAATATCAACTTTGAATATCTATACCGATTATCGATTATGCAAATAAACTTTGAATATTCTATACCTGTTTATTGTTATACAATATCAAACTCGAATATTCTATCCAATTATCAATTATGCAATATCAAACTTTGAATATTCTATACTGATTATCGCTTATGCAATATTGAATTTCAAATGTTCTATACCGATTACTGATAATGCTATATCAAACTTTGAATATTCCATACCGATTATGGATTATGCAATATCGAACTTCAAATATTCTATACCAATTATCGATTATGCAATATCAATTTTGAATATTCTATCTGATTATCGATTATGCAAAGCAAACTTTGATATTCTATACCTATTATCGATTATGCAATATCAAACTTTAAATATTCTATACCTATTATTGATTATACAATATCAAACTTTGAATATTCTATACCGATTATCGTTTATGCAATATCGGACTTCAAAAATTCTCTTCCAATTATCGATTATGCAATATCAAATTTCAAATATTCTATACCAATTATCGATTATGCAATATTGAACTTCGAATATTCTTTATTGATTATCGCTTATGCAATATCAAATTTGAAATATTCTATACCGATTATGGATTATACAATATCGAACTTCAAATATTCTATACTGATTATCGATTATGCAAAAGTAAACTTCGAATATTCTATACCTTTTATTGATTATACAATATCAAACTTCGAATATTCTATTCCAATTATCAATTATGCAATATCAACTTTGAATATTCTCAACTGATTATCGCTTATGCATATTGAATTTCAAATGTTCTATACCGATTACTGATAATGCATATCAAACTTTGAATATTCTATACCGATTATGGATTATGCAATATCGAACTTCAAATATTCTATCCTATATTGATATATACATTCAAATTTTGAATATTCTATACTGATTATCGATTATGCAAAAGCAAACTTTGAATTTTCTATACCTATTATCGATTATGCAATATCAAACTTTAAATATTCTATACTGATTATCGATTATGCAAAAGCAAACTTTGAATATTCTATACCTATTATTGATTATGCAATATCAAACTTTAAATATTCTATACTATTATTGATTACAATATCAAACTTTGATAATTTCTATACCGATTATGGATATGCTATCGAATACTTCAAATATTCTTAACCAATTATCGATTATGCAATATCAAATTTGAATTTCTATACTGATTATCGATTGCAAAGCAAACTTTGAATATTCTATACCTATTATGATTATGCAATATCAAACTTTAAATATTCTATACGATTATCGTTTATGCATATCGTACTTCAAAAATTCTCTTCCAATTATCGATATGCAATATCAAATTTCAAATATTCTATACCATTAATCGATTATGCAATATTGAACTTCGAATATTCTATATTGATTATCGCTTATCAATATCAAATTTGAAATTTCTATAACCGATTATGGATTAAAACAATATCGACTTCAAATATTCTATACTGATTCGATATGCCAAAGTAAACTCGAATATTCTTACCTTTTTATTGATTAACAATATCAAACTTCGGAATATTCTATGCCAATTATCATTATGCAATATCAAACTTTGAATTTCTCGACTGATTATCGCTTATGCATATTGAATTCAAATGTTCTCATACCGATACTGATAATGCAATTCAACTTTGAATATTCTATAACCGTTATGGATTATGCAATATCGAACTTCAAATATTCTAATACCTATTATGATTATAGCAATACAATTTTGAATATTCTATACTGATTATCGATTATGCAAAAGCATATTGAATTTGTCTATCCTATTATCGATTATGCAATATCAAACTTTAAATATTCAACCTATAGTGATATACAATATCCAAACTTCGAATATTCTATTCCAAGATCATTATGCAATATCAAACTTGAATTCTCATACCGATTCTATGATTAGCATAGCAATATCAATTTGAATATCATACTGAATATTGCTTATGCAATATCAAACTTCAAATATTTATTTCCATTATATTCGATTGCAATATCAAACTTCGAATTTTTATACCGATTATGATATGCAATATGCAACTTTGTGAATATGCGGTAGACTGAGTGTCGTCGTATGTGGTGCTGTTGGAATTGTCAAAAGGACTATACCGATTAGGGAGTATGCTAATCAGGTATAAACTTTGAAATGTCGAGAAGACGTTGCTTGCCGCTTAGTGGAGATAGCAATAATCGAAACTTCATAATATCTATAAGACTCCAATGTAGCGGATTAGTGGGCAGATCGTTCAATTTTTTTGGGTGGACACAATCTAGACTAATTGAAGTCGAGTTTGGCAGATGGATCAAACACGTTGTGAAGTCGGGCTTACCTCTTTTGCAGGGGATACATGCAGACTTGAATATTCTAAGTGACCGATTATCGTTGTGATGGCAAGTCGGGGACATGTCAAAAAGGCATCGAGGGGTCCACAGTTGATCGGAAAATGTGAAAGATATCCAATACAAGCATTGGTTAGAATATTCGAGTGACTGGAAATATCAGCGGTTTATGCTAGGCAGACTTCAGTCTATCGATGCCGAGAGCAACAGGAGGAAAGAGCAAGGACTTCTGAAAGTATGCCTTGGACGCTGCAAATAGGCGGTAGCAAGAGGGAATAGTGTGACAGATGCGAGACAAGGGCGGAACAAGCGCAAACTGTGAATAGTCGATACCGATTAGCGGGTGTGTTTATGCAATAGCGGACGTGTCAAAAGGTCGCGGTTCCATTATGGAGTGTCAGAGGGGTTAAAAGTTGGGGAAATTATGTCTTCCGAAAGTGAGTTGTGAGGGGCATAGGATTACGACGGTAATATGAGGCGTACGGGCGGGGAGCGGATATGGGCAGGGGGCGCTGTCGAAACTTCACTGAGTAGGCTGGGAGAGCCAAGTCGGTTGAGCGAGGTTGTGGGGGGCAGGGCAAGTGAAGAGGGGTGGAGCCATTAGCATGGTGCGCGGTATCAAACTGTGGAAGAGTTTGGCGTAGTACTGGGTCACACTAGGCTCTTACCCGTTGGGGACGGAAATAAGGCCAGGGGCCGGATAGACGAATTAGAGTTGAGAGGAGGCCAAGAGTGGCCGAGGGGGGTCAGTGGTGGGGGGGAGGCGAGGCGTGGGTAGTCGAGGACCAAGGCCAACTTGTCAAGATTGCTAGGTACGGTTAGCATGAGGCCCTCAGCGTCAAGCGTAAGAGGCGAGGCCAGGAGGAGAGCGGAAGCGCGCCAACGCAGAGCGGCGAAGCGCGGAGGGAGAGGGCCCGCGCAAACGCAAGACCGAGACCGATGATCGAGGAGCATTGCAAGGGGAAAGATGCGAGAACCAATGATCGTATGCAGACAAGTTAGAAATGTATACCGATGAGCGAGGGCAAGATCAAACTGAGAGTTAAATAGCTATACGTTATGAATTATGCAATATCAACTCAAGGAGATAGGTTGTTATACCAATGATGGGGCGATTATGCAAAATCAGCCCTCGAATATTCATATCAATTTGCAATATCAACTTTAATATTCGTCTGTTATCGATGGTCTGCTAACATCAGACTTACTGAGGAGTATGCTAGTAGGGAGTGGGGAGGAGGAGGGGGGGGCCGGTGAAATACGGCGATATAAGCTGACCGGCAGATCAAACTGGAGATAGGTAGATGCCGTTATCATGATTAGTCGTTTGATATCGGCTTCCGTTGCCCTCTCCTGTGGCAGTTTTGAACTTTGTCAACTGTTAGAAAAGGTCCTAATCGGGTTGCATGGGGAAGACTGGACTTGTGTCAACCGATATTGAGTGGAAAATGGTGACAATGTCGAGATCCATAGGTCAAATATGGGGGGCTGACTGGATGAATCAAAAGATTCTCAAGTCGGCAGGGAGTAATGATGATATATGATCGCGGCTACTTGTGAGACAGGAAGGGAGGGAAAACAGGATCGTTGGCGTGTCTGAGGGTACGGGGATAGGGGGCCAGAGCCTCGTTCGACATTCAAGGAGGATCAGATATCGCTTCGACAGTTACAGATCGGAGCACGGCTCGGCGCCTGGTACAGTCGAGCATATGAGCGCTGCTGCTGGGCTGCGACAGACCGGCTGAGCACATGGGCTCTTCTACAGTGACAGGAGAGAGCACATGGGCTCTGCTACAGGGACGGCATTATGAGATCACAGGGGCTCTGCGGACAGGGACAGGATGAGAGCACAGGGGGGCTGGCTGGGCATACAGGACGGTGAGATCCCAGGGCGGGGCTACATGACCTGCAGCGATCACAGTGAGGTGCGGCGGGGCGACAGGGGTGGACCGGAGAGAGCAAGTGGGCCGCGGCTAGCAGTGACGGGGAGAAGAGCACAGGTCGGTGGCTACAGGGACATGGAGGGGCACCGGGCGCGGGGGCTGCAGGGGAACTGATAGGAGCACAGGGGGCGCGGGCGGCGTTTGACAGTCGAGGAGCACGTAGTCGGCTGCGACAGGGGACGTTTGGCGGAGCACATGGGCGGGGCGACGGGGACGGACAGAGCACAGGGGCGCGGCGACAGATACAGTGAGAGAGCGCAGGGCGGGCTAGCCGGTGGACAGGAGGAGAGTCCCAGGGGGGGGCGTGGATGTCTACAGGGAAAGGAGGGAGCAACGGGGGGCTCGGCGTACAGTGAACACGTGAGGAAGCACCAGGAGCTCGGCCACGATTTGTAACAGGGAGACACGAGGGGGGGCTCGGCGACAGGGACGGAGAAGCACGGTCTCGCTACAGGGACAGTAGGGATCAGTGATCCGCGTCTCAGGGACAGTAGAGATCACAGGTGGCGCTGCCTGCGTGTACTGTAGTCGGGTTGTATCACAGGGGTCGTCTGCTACAGTTGCTACGATTATGAGCAAGGAGCGCGGCCCATTTGGGGGGGGCAGAGGGAGGAATCCCGGTTGGGCTCTTCGATAGGGACAGGAGGGGGATCACAGGAACGCGGACACAGGGGCATTAGAGATCACATGGGCTCTCGTCTACATTTTGGCAGGAGATGGGAGCACAGAGGGGCGCGTCGACAGGACATGATGACGCCGTGATCGCTACACCTTAACGATGAAGAGATCCCAGGGGGGTCGCGGCTAAGCAGGATCAGGTGAGAGATCCGGGGGCCGGTACCACAGGTACATGATAGAGCAACATGGGCTCTTCGACATGGACGTGAGAGGATGCGGCGGCGTTGTTGCCTGCGCTTTACGAGGGATCAAGTCCGTCTTCTCCAGTGTACGTTATGGGGGGGCCATGTATGCGTGGGGGGGTGGGGGGGGGGGCCCTTCCACATGTACGTTTAAGATCCATGCGCGCGACAAGTGCACATCATAGATCACATGATCATCCGTTTACATTACTTGATAGGGACGGTCACTGGTCTCTGCTACAGGGATCAAGGTGTGTTAGAGCTATCGTCAGATCGCGGCGACGGTGAAAGCGGGTGATAGGACGCGCAGGACTCGGGCGCGGTCGTCTACGAGGGCGCGGGATAGGGAGCGCAGGGTGCGCTGCTACATGTACATGATGGGGATCAACGTGTTGGGTTGCGGGTCGGCTACAGTGTACGGTTAGAGATCGAGGGGGCTCGGCGACATGACAGTAGAGATCACTGAGCGCCGGCGACAGGGACTGTAGAATCACGTGTAGCTCGTGGACCGGTTACATCGAGAGCACAGATCGCGGCGACAGGGACGGGAGAGCCATGGCCGCGGCTACATTACATTATGGGATCAATGATCTGCGTTGCTACAAGGGCCGGGGGGGGCGAGCGCGCTGTGCCGCTTCGCAGCCAGTAGGATGGTAGTATGCAGGTGAACGTGTGGAGGATTCGTTACAACTGGTCAAAGGTGGGACAAAAACAGGAACAAAAGGTAAGTAGGGGGTTTCCTGTGATGAGGAGTTGTGTGGGTGTAGGTGGAGAAACAGGGGGGCGGGAAGTTCGTGGTAGACCTTGCACTATGAAGGCAGCGTAGGCACAACTATCGGACGTCCCCGGGGGACGGAGGACAGACAGGATGCCCGTTTTCCGTCTTAAGCCTAGTCTGGGGTTGGGGGCAGCCACCCGGGGCAAAGGAGGGTAAAACACAATGAAAACGCGGGGTCAGCGGGGCCACGCGGGGTGGCTATGGGCTGTGCGATGGGCTGCGAGGGGTTGCAGGAGGCACAACAGAGGGGGGTGTCCCGGGGGCCTACAAATGGGAAGGAAAAGAAACGGGGGATGCTAAACGGGGCGTCACCCAGCCCCGAGAGCGGGAAAGGCGAGAAGTTTAATAACGCCGCCACAGGGAGAGAGAGAAAAATCGGGGCGCTGCCTCCAGGGGGGCAGGGGTGGTGTTCAAACTGAACACCAAGGAAGCAAAATCGGGGCTGGAACATAACAGGTAGAAACACATGTTATTGACACGGGAAGCGGATGTTCGGTAGCCCAGTATGGAATCATGGGTGGAAGATCACCACCACAGTTGTTCATTCAGCTGCCTTGTAGATCAAACGCTTGCAAGGCAAATGCCTGGTAAATAAACAAGGGCGCAAAAAAGTCTCTTAGCTTAATAGACTACAAAGGAAACATTGTACATCCTTAGAATGCCACATGATCATGGCAGTGTGCACAGATCCCAATAAATTGCTAAGTTAAATATTTTACTGTGTGGCTTGCAAGTCAGATGAAAGACCTAGCATGCTAACAACATATATAACTTGTTATGACCATTGAAGTCAAAGTGGCATTGCAAACTATCATTTTCAAAATGGTGTTAAGCGCTTTTTTAGGAAGTCCCATCATGGGCTTCACCTATTGAAAGGTCATGCACAAGTAAGAAGGAAATCCCCCACTAAATGAAAAATTAGATATAGATAAATCACCGGCCAAACCTCAAAACTGCAATAGTTATAGTAATAGTATGCTGAAAGATATAAGACTAACTTCTGCACATGTCCTGTTGCCCTTATTTCTCCTTCCATATTCTTCCGGTTAGCAACTGTCAGTCAAGTATATGACAGTTGATATCATAGCTGCAATCCCCTTCAAATGATTTCTCATCCCCTGCAGAAGTTCAGTGCTCAGCTGTTTTTAAACATTCTTAACATTCTTTGCTGGGGGGGGGGGGTTCTGATAGACAATGACTGTCCCCTAGCTGCCTCCTGTGAGGTATCCAAGCATAGCGGCTTAATCTAATGATTCCATAGGACAAGTTAGGAATCATCCAACATATTTTAAAGAGGCTGCTCTTTCTAAAAATATGTTTGTGTTAAGCTAGGTACACACCTACCGATTTTCCTCTGACCGTTCCCGTTTCGATACTTTCGACCGGTCGGCCAGGAGGAAGGACTGTCGGTCGCGGCAAAAGCAGCCGCGTCCATAGTTAACCCCACGACCGATCGCTCGTCGTGCAGTCCCATAGAGGACCGCGCGATCGGACGAGGTTTTCCACCATGTCCGATTGTCCTTGTCGTCCGATTCGGACGAACTGTCGTCGGACATGGGCACATTCGGATGCGATAATTTCGGTCCGATCGACCGATACACTGTAACTCATCGGTCGATCGGACCGAAATATCTCATCGTGTGTCCCAGTTTAAGTGTGTAGTTGTCCTTTATTTGGATTTTTCAAGGGAAAATAAGAACTGTTTATCAATGGCTTTTGTTACTGTTACTTTGTATAACTATATAAGCACAGTAGTTTGATTGAATTGAAATAAACATTGGATTAGATATAGATCTATTTATTTTACTTATCCTTTATTTATATGGTTTATAACATTATGCCCCGTGGCTTTATAGCAATAAAAAATTGTGTCATGGAGGTAACACAAAGTGCATTTATTTAAAACACAAATTGATCTACTGCATGTAACTAATCAATGAAAAAGGTAGAACTTGCCGTGGCAGCGATAGGGCATTTCTGCATTGGATTTTAAGCACATGGTAGGAAGTCGGAGCCTGTTTCCAGAATCCTGATGGACAGGTAAAATTGCAAAGCGTGACAAACAGCACCTGACATCTCTGTACCGAGACGTATAAATAAAACTTTATCCATCACGCTTACAATCTTTCATTTTAGAGACCTCACATTTCTGATCCGTATCTAAGTTAGTTCCAGTTAGAGTGAATCTCAGATTGATTGTCTCATTTTAAGCTACATTGTCTGAGGTGAAAAATAAAAACTCTCGCTGCGTATCTCAGGATCCCTAGAAGATTCTGTTGGCGTGCTAGTTTTATTTGCATGCGTATTCCTGCAACGCAGGAGTTTTAGAATAAATCCGGGATTCCTTAACCTTCTGAACTCCTTTGCCTTGTTATAAGAGAACTATACTCTAAGGGGCATATTTATAAAGGAACGATGTTAGCGCAAAAAAATTACCGCCGCACATCGCGGCCGCGAAAATAGCGCTATCGCCGTATTTATAACGGCGAGCGCTATTCCCGCGATACCTATCGCGGCCGCGATGTGCTGCGGTAATTTTAAGCCCCTTCGCGGCGATACTGTATAGTATCGCCGCGAAGGGACTTAAAATCCCTTCCCAACGCAAATATCCCGTTCCGACGCGCTCCTACCATCCCCCGCCCATCACCCCCGTGGCGGCACGGCGACCACCACCCCGCCGCCGCCACTTCCCAGCATCCCCTCCCAATCTCTGAACGGAAGCTAGGAGGGGCGCCGGAAAGGGGCCGCAGCAGGTGGTCGCGACCAACCTCCGCGCACCCCCTCCCCTGCAACCCTCCAATCCCCCCGCCCAGCCCCCGGCCGCTCCCGGGGAGGGGACCGGGAGGGAGGCCGCTGGGGGGTGGAGGCCTCCCTCCAGCGGGCCCTGAGAGGGCCTTTTGGGGCTTAGGGGTCCGTCAGCTCGAAACTGGGACCCCCTCCCCGCCCTTACAAGGACCCTTGCGGACTGCCCAAGTCTTTTGCGGGGGTCCCGCAGCTAAACCGGGACCCCCATGCGGCTTCTTAAAAGAGCCCTTGGGCGACGTCTTCTTTCTTCCAGTCCCCGGCGACACCGCTCCGCCGAGGCCGCCACCCCCGAGAGTACCCCTGCGCCGCAGGGGTACCCCCGGCGGCCCGCCTGCGACCTCCATCGCGGCGATGTTGCCAGCGCTTGCATCCGACGCACGTCTTCGGGCTGGCGACCACCACCCCCTCAGGTCTCCGAGTGCCCAGCAGACGCACTGCGGCCGCCAGTGATCCCGCTGGCAAACCAGCCGCCTCAGCGGATAATCGGGCCGATGTTGCCCAGCCGCTTCTTTCTTCTTCTTCAGCCTCTACTGCGATGGCATCTGAGTCCTGTGCGCGCGGCGGGAAACTCCTCTTTATTAGGTTTGCAGAAATCCATATCCGTTTCTGATTGGTCAATTTTTATACTTGCTTTACATTACCAATCAGATTCTGGAAAGTTCTGAAATCTGATTGGTTATGTAAAGCAAGTATAAAAATTGACCAATCAAAACGGATTATGGATTTCTGCAAACCTATATAGAGGAGCTTTCTGCCGCGGAACTCAGATGCCATCGCAGTAGATGGCTGAAGAAAGAAGAAGAAGCGGCTGGCAACATCGGCTCCGCTGAGGCCGGCGGTGCCAGCGGGTTCACTGGCGGCCGCATGAGTCTGCCTGGCATCGGCGACCTGAGTGGGGTTGGTGTCCCAGCCCGAAGACGTCACCCAAGGGCTCTTTTAAGAGCCGCACTGGGGGTCCCGGTTCGAGCTGCGGGACCCCCGCCAAAGGCACTTATTAGTGCCGCAAGGGCACTTTAAGTGCCACAAGGGCTGGGGAGGGGGTCCTGTTCGAGCGGCGGGACCCCTAAGCCCCAAAGGGGCTCTTATAAGAGCCGCAAGGGCAACTTGTCAGTGCGGCAAGGGCCCTTATAAGGGCCGGGGAGGGGGGTCCCGGTTCGAGGCTGCGGACCCCTTAAGCCCCAAAGGCTCTTGTCAGAGCCGCAAGGGCACTTGTAAGTGCCGCAAGGGCCCTTATAAGGGCCGGGGAGGGGGGTCCCGGTTCGAGCTGCGGGACCCCCTAAGCCCCAAAAGCCCTTCTCAGGGCCCGCTGGAGGGAGCCTCCACCCCCCCACGCGGCTCCCTCCCGTCCCTCTCCCGGGAGCGGCCGGGGCGGGGGGCTTGGAGGGTTGCCGGGGGAGGGGTGCGCGGCGGGTGGTCGCACCACCTGCTGCGGCCCTCTCCCGCACCCCTCCTAGCCTCCCGTTCCGAGATTGCCGGAACGTAAAGGGTTGGAGGGGGCTGCTGGAAGTGGCGCGGCGGCGGGTGGTCGCCGCTGCTGCCCGGGGGGTGTGGGCGGGGGCGTGTCTCCCGGCGGGTGCGACCCCCGCGCGGGTTGCTGCCCATCCCCGCCGCGGGAGGTTAGTATCGCTGACTTCCGCTCCTTCAAGGTGGCCGAAGTAAAACAGCCGATACTAGCCGACGAAACCAGTACCGCCGCTTTATAAAATAAAGCGGCGGTAACAGGTAAGTATCGCGGCGCGAAAGGTAACGCTTCGTTAACTTTTCGCGGCCGTTTTCGGGCCTTTATAAATCGCGGTAAACGCGATTTATGCGTAATGGCCGCGAAAACGGCCGCGAAAAGTTAACGAACCTTTATAAATATGCCCCTAAGACAATGTGTTATGTGGAGGTGATTAAGAGGGGAATCTTATGGGGATTTACCTACAATGAGATTTTTACATCTTTACCACAGAAGTTTAACAACAATTCTCAACTTATTGGGTGTTTATTGCCAAAGCATTCTGGTACAAGTCATTCTGAACTGAGAAAGCCAGTTGGATAAGTAAGGTGATTTAACCGAGTAACAGATATACAAATCCATATTATGATATCTCTATGTTCACCCCTCAAAATATATCTAGGTAAATCACCAGCAATAGCTAGACAGATGAAGGACTAACCTTTTATGCAGCAACAAGCTCTTTTACAAGCTCACACATGGACAGAGGAGGCAGCTAGGAGCATAGCATTCAGTCATCTGTTACACCCATGACACTGACACTGAAATAGAGACAGACCCATATTGACACTGAAATAAAGACAGCCCCATACTGACACTGAAATAGAGACAGTCCCATACTGACACTGAAATAGAGACAGTCCCATACTGACACTGAAATAGAGACAGACCCATATTGACACTGAAATAGAGACAGACCCATACTGACACTGAAATAGAGACAGCCCCATACTGACACTGAAATAGAGACAGCCCCATACTGACACTGAAATAGACAGTCCCATACTGACAGTGAAATAGAGACAGTCCCCTACTGATACTGAAATAGAGACAGTCCCCTACTAACACTGAAATAGAAACAGACCCATACTAATACTGAGATAGAGACAGTCCCATACTGACACTGAAATAGAGACAGTCCCCTACTGACACTGAAATAGAGACAGTCCCTTACTGACACTGAAATAGAGACAGTCCCTACTGACACTGAAATAGAGACAGTCCCATACTGATACTAAGATAGAGACAGTCCCATACTGACACTGAAATAGAGACAGTCACCTACTGACACTGAGTTAGAGACAGTCTCATTCTGACACTAAAATAGAGACAGTCCCCTACTGACACTGAAATAGAGACAGTCCCATACTGACACTGAAATAGAGACAGCCCCATACTGACACTGAAATAGAGACAGCCCCATACTGACACTGAAATAGACAGTCCCATACTGACAGTGAAATAGAGACAGTCCCCTACTGACACTGAAATAGAGACAGACCCATACTGACACTGAAATAGAGACAGCCCCATACTGACACTGAAATAGAGACAGCCCCATACTGACACTGAAATAGACAGTCCCATACTGACAGTGAAATAGAGACAGTCCCCTACGATACTGAAATAGAGACAGTCCCCTACTAACACTGAATAGAAACAGACCCATACTACTGAGATAAGACGTCGCGCATATGAACATGAAATAGAGCAGTCCCATACTGACACTGAATAGAGACAGTCCCTACTGACACGTGAATAGAGACAGTCCCTACTGACACTGAATAGAGACCGTCAATACTGATACTACGATATAGACAGTCCCATACTGACACTGAATAGAAGCAGTCCCCTACTGACACTGAGTAGAGACAGTCTCATTCTGACATGAATAGAGACAGTCCCTACTGACACTGAAATAGACCATCCCATACTGACACTGAATAGAGACAGCCCCATACTGACACTGAAATAGAGACAGCCCCATACTGACACTGAAATAGACAGTCCCATACTGACAGTGAAATAGAGACAGTCCCCTACTGACACTGAAATAGAGACAGACCCATACTGACACTGAAATAGAACCCCACTACTGACACTGAAATAGAGACAGCCCCATACTGACACTGAAATAGACAGTCCCATACTGACAGTGAAATAGAGACAGTCCCCTACTGATACTGAAATAGAGACAGTCCCCTACTAACACTGAAATAGAAACAGACCCATACTAATACTGAGATAGAGACAGTCCCATACTGACATGAAATAGAGACGTCCCCTACTGACACTGAAATGAGAGACAGTTCCTTACTGACACTGAAATAGAGACGTCCCTACTGACTGAATAGAGACAGTCCCATAACTGATACTAGATAGAGACAGTCCCATACTACACTGAAATAGAGACAGTCCCTATAGACACTGATGTAAGACAGTCTCATCTGACACTGAAATAAGACAGTCACTCTCTGACACTGAAATAGAGACAGTCCCCTACTGACACTGAAATAGAGACATTCCCCTACTGACACTGAAATAGAGACAGTCCCATACTGACACTGAAATAGAGACAGTCCCCTACTTACACTGAGTTAGAGACAGTCTCATTCTGACACTGAAATAGAAACAGTCCCCTACTGACACTGAAATAGAGACAGTCCCCTACTGACACTGAAATAGAGACAGTCCCCTACTGCACTGAAAAGACGTCCATCTGACACTGAAATGAGACAGTCCCTTCTTACACTGAGTTAGAGACGGTCTCATTCTGACACTGAAATAGAGACAGTCCCCTACTGACACTGAAATAGAGACAGTCCCCTACTGACACTGAAATAGAGACAGTCCCCTACTGACACTGAAATAGAGACAGTCCCCTACTGACACTGAAATAGAGACAGTCCCATACTGACACTGAAATAGAGACAGTCCCCTACTGACACTGAAATAGAGACAGTCCCCTACTGACACTGAAATAGAGACAGTCCCATACTGATACTAAGAAGAGACAGTCCCATACTGACACTGAAATAGAGACCAGTCCCTACTGACACTGAGTTAGAGACAGTCTCTTTCTGACACTGAAATAGAGACAGTCCCCTACTGACACTGAAATAGAGACAAGTCCCCTACTGACACTGAAATAGAGACAGTCCCTACTGACCTGAAATAAGACAGTCCCCTACTGACTACTGAAATAGAGACAGTCCCATACTGACACTGAAGATAAGAAGTCCCCTACTGACGACACTGATTGAGACAGTCTCATTCGACACTGAATAGAGACAGTCCCCTACTGACACTGAAATAGAGACAGTCCCATACACACTGAAATCACATTTCAGATTTGCTTTTGATTGAAAATGAAAATGTTTGGTCCTGGAGACATTTTCCACAATATTTCCATGATTTTTCACTCTAACAATACTCATTAAAAGCAAGTGAGACCTGTGGGCACACATTTGGCCTTTGTTTTTTCAGTACTGATTGGTGTCTGCCGGTTGGATGAAAAAAGTCACAGCTGACATTTTTGAAGATTGTGCAATTGTGCACCTCTGCCAGACCCCCCTGCCCCCCACTTTCATCCCAAACAGATGGCACAGACCCCATCCCCTGGCAGTACCCCCCAGTGCCTGTGTAAAAATATCCAGTAGGTCTCTGTTCATTAGCATTATCTGTTTTGGTTTTAAAGGGCATGTCCACCCCCAAAACTATAATCCCCCCACACTGACTGGCCCACCATGTAGTGTAGTTTAATCCTTACCTCACATCCCAACTCCATCTGGTTCTCCTGTAGTTCCACCCCAAAGTTCCAAAACTGCCCACCAGGAGGCTAGCAGGTCCATATAGGACACTGCCTGCTACCTGGCCTCCCGGAGATTCCTGCCATGCGTGCTGCAGCCCTTCTCCCCCCCCTCCCCCTCCTCCCTCTCCCTCCCTCTCCCTCCCGTTCTACATCCCTCCCCCTAGCTCATATCCCCCTTAATATTGTGCTCCCCCATCTGTCCCCCAGCCCCAACCGCATTTTTTTTTTTTAAAAAGCTCCCCAAACTCTTACTTACCTCTCCGCTTTCCTCCGCTGCACTGAATGACGGCAGCCGCGTCCTGATTGGCTGCCGCTCAGCCAATCACAGACGCAACTGCCGGTCCCGCCCCTCTGCTTGCATTCTCGCAAGCAGAGGGCGGCAGTGCGGCGGAGGATTGAGGGGAGGTAAGTAAGAGTTTGGGGGGCTTTTTAAAAAAACTAAACAGGCGGTTGGGGCTGGGGGACATGGGGGAGCATGATATAAAATTTTTATTTAGGGGTGGACATAGCCTTTAAAACTACCTATTGGCCACTTCTACCTCGACCCTCTTTACAATAACGAACGTTTGCAGATTTAGATTATCAACATCTCCCAATGAAAATATGAAGTTTATTTCATTTCTGTCGTCCTGAAAATAACTTACTTTACCTTTGTTCGGTCTGTGAGCACTGTTACCAGTGCAGAATATCTTGTAAACAGAAAAGTAGCTTCCAATTTCACCATCTTGTGTCAAAATACTTTCTACCTGACTTAGAAGGGTGATTGTCATGAGCTAACAGGATTTTGCCCTTGTACAGAAACATAAGCTGGAGATCGGAAGGTGTTTATATGATATCACAACCTGAATGAAACTGCCAATAGCATTGAGATGAAGATGGGACCAGTATAGATTTTTCTCTCTCATTTTTTTCCTGCAAATCCGCAACTTGCTGCCCTTTAAAAAACAAAGTTGTCATCCCTGTTTTTTATCTGCGAGAACTACCAAACGACACAAACCTAAATATAACATAACAGTGGGACCAAAATGGAAGAAAGGAGGCTGTAATATCATCTTAATGACGTTAGAAGAAATCCAAGGATGGGGGATAATGAACAGATCATCCCCACTACCCTGAAAATCCCTGGTTATTCCAGAGACAGTAGATTAAACAACAGGCTAAAATGTTTATTCTTTTTGTGTTTAAAATGTGATTTGTTATAGGGACAGTTTACTGGGGCTCAGTTAAATGATAAAAATGTAGGATATTCATGCTTGCTAGAAGCTTGAATCCTCTGTGAAAACTTCTGGGGTCTCCCTAAGGGCATCATAGCTTGTCACCATCCAATGAATTTTAATAAACTAACATTGGCATTTGGTGAAACCCTTTTTTAGTAAACCTGTTAAGCACGCCTTGCAACAAAGCTCCATCTTTACCTCAATTGGATTCACACGAATTGGATGATTCACATATATTCACTTTTGGAAAATTCTTAGGGAATTTGCCACCACATTTCAATCAGAGACTAAATTGAGATTGTCATGTACTGTGTTGAATGGTAGCTAGGCAACACGGTGGAGGCGCAGTTGCAGGTACCACCGGAGCTCAATCATTGTAGGAGGTTAAGATTTAATTAAAATTATTTTACTTTTCTTCAATATCTGGTGAAGTCTTAGTCCAATGATTAAGAAAGAAGCAATGGTCATAGGATTAAACCACATTACACATTACTGGTACTTCTTGTGTGTCCTATTGGCTATTTCTTAAAATTTCAGATTTATCATTTTCATCCTTAACTGGAAATTTTATCTCAGATCACATATTAAAACTGCCTGTAAAACAAACAACAAAACAGGAACACGTCTTTAATATTAATTTATGAGAGCCGTAAATATGTTTCTTATCTTCAAGCTACCACCTTTACGCAATTCATTAGAGCTTTTTTTTCATGAGGAAACATGATCACAATCTACTATTTGGAATTTACAACGTCTTCTAGTTCTGTGTTTGGAAGTTCTGTTTAATAGTTTGGCCAAAAATAATGAAAAGGGAATAGGAGGTTGTATTAACCTTATTTTTACCTAAATATTATTAATTGTGTTAGGGCCGCTTCTATTTAATCTATTATTAATGATTTGGAAGTGGGTATTGTCAGCAAGGTTTCTGTGTTTGCTGCCACAACAAAACTTTGTGACCATTAAAACTTCAGAGGATGTCATATCGTTGCAGGGGGATCTAGATAGATTGTCACATTGGGCTGCTAAGTAGAAGATGAGATTCAATATTGAGAAATGTAAGGTGATGCATTTTGGACTAAAAATCCTTGTGCTACTTATACTATAAATTGCTCTGTGTTAAGTAAATCCCTGTTGAAACGGATCTTGGAGTTTTGGTAGATAACAAACTTAAACATAGCAAGCGTGCCAGGTGACAACAGCCAGAACCAGCATGGTATTGTCTTGTATAAAAGAGAGGTATGGATTCATGGGAGGAAAATGTTATTCTCCCTCTTTACAAAGCATTCGTAAGGCTCATTTGAATATGCAGTGCAATTCTGGAATCCTGTGTACAAAAAGGATATCTTTGAAATGGAAAAGATTCAGAGAAGGGCAACTAAGGGATGATTGGGAGAGCTTAATATGAAGAGAGACTGGATAGTTACAATTATGTACGCTGGAGTAAAGGCGCTTGCGTTGGGATATGATTCTGTGTATAAATACATTAACGGGCCATACAATAAACTATCTGGGGCATTGTTCACCAATAGAACATGTTAGAGGACACGTGGACATCCCCCTTGAAGAAAAAGGGTTAGGCTTCAAGTTCGGTAGGTTTTCACAGTTAGAACGGTAAAGCTATGGAACTGTCTTCCGTGGACTTGTTATGGCAGGTTCATTGGTCAGTTTAAAAAAAAGCTGGATGAGTTTCTGCAAACAAGGAATGTTACAAGTTACTGGTATTGATTAATAAAGTAGAGTTGATCCAGGGAAATTTCCGATTGTCACTTGGAGTCAGGAAGGAATTTTTTTCCCTCTTCATATTTTGTGGGGCTTATTTGCCTTCCTGTGGATCAACAGTTAGACAGGAAAGGATGTTGCTAGAGGGTTGGACTGGATGGACGTTGTCTTTATTATAACTCATAATACTATACAAAATAAAAAGCCTGGGACAACCCTTGGTGTTATGGAAATACCGTATATACTTGAGTATAAGCCGAGGTTTTTAGGTTTAAAAATCAACTCAAAAACCTTGCCTCGGCTTATACTCGAGTCAATAGACACTTACCTTCAATCCAGAACAGCCGCGAGTCAGGCCGGCAGTTCCCAGTAGTTCTTCACGGTTGCGCGATGATGTCATCGCGCACTGCTGGCGGATGACGTCCGCGCAGATCGCGCGCCGCGAAGATGAAGACCAGGTACGGTAAGTGAGCTGGGGGGGACTGGGGGGGAGGGCTGGGGGGAGGCTGGGGGAGGGTCTGGGAGACAGTATGCCATGCAGTAACCCCATACCTTTCTACTATAGGTGGTTGGGAAACTACAACTCCCAGCAACAAGCATGCTGAGTTGTAGTTTCCAAACATCTACAGTGAAAGGTATTAGGGTTACTGTATACCCTCGGCTTATACTCGAGTCATTCATTTTTTTCTAATTTGGAGGCAAAAATGGGTACCTCGGCTTAACTCGGGTCGGCTTATACTCGAGTATATACGGTAATTATGGTACTAAAACGGAGAAAAAAAATATTGTTTCACTCTGTTCTCTTATTCTTGTAGAACATGTGATATATTGTCTGTGATGTTTTCTTAAAGGGAAAGTTTATTGGAAAATATTACTTTTTAAAAAGTATCTACATGATAAAAAATCTCAGTAATTCTAACTAAACCTTTTAATTTTTGAAAATTAATTGATTTAATTCCTTTGGCTATGCCCTGCTACGTCGATAGTGAGCTGCCATTTTAGGTCCTGGAACGGTTTCCAGAATGCACAGTTGGAATGTCAATTAGCTTGGTTTTTTTGTCTTTGCATGTTCAACTAATGCAAATAACATCCATTTCCCTAGTGACAGTGCATCACAATTACATTAAAGTACACTTTAGCCTCCATCTGTGCATCATCATGACAATTACTCAACCAAATGAGTCATTGATGACATGCAGCTTATTCAACTTAATAGCCATGTATCTTTTGGTCTGCTATCTTTTAATGACATTACTGGGCAGTAACTGACTGCTCCTGGCTCCTCCCACAGTCTGCCTCCCTTTCATTAACATATGCTCACCTTTGTCAGAAACTGGAGGATGAGAGCACTGACTGTGGGAGGAGTCAGTGTGCCACTGGTTACTGCATGAGTGTAGTGCCCCTCTAATATAAGTGTGGCTCTTAGTCTAGTGATTCGGCTCAATCCTTAATGAAATTAAAGAAAAGGTGATTGTTAGAACTTCATTCATCTGAGCACAATAACAATTTTTTTTTAAATTTGAAATATGATTTTGTGACTGAGCAAAATAAACTAATCTTATGGCCTAAATGTGTGGCCTAGCCTTCAGAAATCTGTATCTCTTCAAAAGGACACAATCATGGGAAAGAATAAAATGGAAGAATATAATCTATACAAATTATTTATTGTTTTGGACATTTGTCTGTAGCAGCACCATTTTCCAAGCCACATCTTTATTAAGATGCATTGTGGGAAACATGGCCTTCATTTGTAAAGCATAAGCATGCTTATAGATAAGTGGACACATAGACGTATGACATCAGCACACTACAACTTGTGCTAATGATCATTCACAAATATCTAAATTCAAGGGAGCACGCAAGTTTTACGGATATCTCTCATTGCACGATTTACGAACTGTTTGCTGTGCCATGATACAAAATGGAGTCTCTTATTTCTGAGAATTCCAAAAAAAGTGTTAATTTCCCAAAGTTATCCCACGAGTTTCTTTTTATTTCCATCTCAACTATTACTCACTCAGCTTTCCCCCCCTTTAATTCTGCTGTATTAGCCACAAGCCGTCTTTATGAATGTTCTACAAGGTGCCCCAAAAGCTCTTTCTTTTTAATTTGCACCATCGTGGTAAACAAAAATTATGCCATTTACGGCCCCCTGTTGTGTTTTAAGATCTTAATGCGGCACGTATAAATTTGTGCTTGTTTTAATGCATGTGCTTGCTTAACATTTGTCGATAAACTTATATCCTGTTTACTATTTTATGCTTCCCTCTCTACAGTTTTTAAAGCTGCACCTGCAATTTTTTTCTTTTTCCATCGTTGAAAGCCCCTTTGTATCAGCACATTTCTTCTCTCCATGAAAAGCGATGAGCCTTGTAACGCGCTTTGGACATTATGATCTATCTCAGTACCGTCTTTTGCAATGTCAGACACAGGGACATAAAATGAAAGCTATTTTGGCCTCACTTTACTGAATTCCCTCTCCAGATGCCTCACATATTTTTGGCAAGCAGAATTAGAAACACGATCGTCGTACAACATCATAAATGTTCCCTGCTTATAACTGTCACAAGCACCACATGATGACAAACTTGTTCCACTCATCTGACACCAGAAATGCCGTGTACTGGAACGCCATTTGGGTAGCGGAGTGACAAATGTGTAGTCACATGAGAGAAACTTGGCTCTAAGATCTGTATGTTTTCATTCTTGCACACGTCGCGGCTCTGCCATTAAAAACACATTACATACTATACACAGGAGGCCCATGGAACCCATTTTGACATAGACATTGTGTAATCCATTCCAACACTAACTCAAAATTATCTATGTGTCTAATGAGCCCTCAGTGGGAGTTTAGGAGACGTCTATTGATGATCATGGTGAGTTCCATGTTTTATAGAGGTCACAAGTGAGAGTAATCACTACTTGTTTATCTGAAAAGTCCTTAATAAATCTTGCTTAGTTGTTCTTCGAACAATGGAATACCAATGATATTTTAAGGTTATTAATCAGCTATGCCACTACAATATTGGCAAGAGGATAGGGGTTTGACATCAACATGTACCCACTTCCACATAGATTGGGATGGTATTAATCCCTTGTATTAAATCCTTTGTATATAATGTAGGTATAGGTCCCACAACCGCCTTAAAGAATTTAGAGAAAGTCCCGATAGTACTTACCTTACCTCTCTCCCCCGGCGTTCAGAGCAGCCGGCAGCTATGTCCCTGATTTGCTGCCTTTCAGCATCAGGGACTGGCTGCCGGTCCCGCCCTCGCTTGCAATTCCGTGCAAGGCAGAGGGCCGGGGAGTGCGGCGGAGGAGAGAGGTAAGGTAATGTTAAGATCGGGGGACTTACTCAAATTTCTATTATGGCGGTTGGGCTGGGGGACCAATACCTACATTATATAAAAGAGTTGTAAAAAGGGGTGTCAAGCCTTTAAATGAGAATAAAAGAAGCAAATAAAACCCTTTCATGACCAGTGCCTCCTTCTATCCATGATGCCTTCATTCTCCTTGGCATTCAGTTTAAGTTGCGCCAGAAGAGGGGAACTGAATTTTCCCTACTTGGTCACATGAGCAACCCTCAAGCTCAATTGGTGCCTAGTCTTGACCATCTCTTCTGCACACAAGGGCCAAAAAGTTAGTTCATGCAACTTAGCAGTGTCGTATACTAAACCTTATCTTTTTATTACATTTTATATTTAGTTTTCCTTTAAATTCCCTTTTAAGGCCTTTATTTGGAGGCTGTAGACAATTGGGGGTGGTAATTAATCCAGCATGTTAATTACCATGACTCCGTGTCCTAATTAAGATTAAAATGCCCTCATGACCTAAACAACCTAAAATTGTTTGATATGGGTGAGTGTTGAGATATTACAAGTTTTAATAGCTGTCCATGGTTCTGTGAGAAATCTAGGTAAATTTTTGACCTTTAAATGGAATTTTAACATATTTCTTTTATTATTATTAGATATAACAACTGGATTGCGTTAATGGAGAAAAGAAATATCAAATCCACTCTGTCGCTTTGTCACTGTTGCTGGAGCAATGGATATAAATATAGTTCCTTGTTATCATGCAAGAATTGCTAACGAAGACCTCTGACTTGTAATTTGTTCTTATGACTAGCCTAAGCCAAAATCAAAATCAATAGTCTTTGCTGGAATGAAGCAACTGGCGCTGTGTTATGTGACGGCGAAGATTCGTGAGCTCACAGGAGGTCGTGGGGCCACATTAAATTTCTTCTTATGAATTTTTTTCAAAAAGCTTCAATCCATTTAAGAATCATCCCTCATTGGAAAATATTGCGACGGGGGAATTAGTAACATCTGCACTTTTCTCATTTACCATGTTTGTTTTTTCAGCAGCCTGTCAATAATGTCAACGTGTGGGAAATTATGAGAAAAATAAAGTGGCTTTCGGGGCTACTGATTATTTCATTTATTTCTGCGGAATAACATCAGCTGTCCGTTCTCTTATGTTTATTATTCTTCTTGTGTATGCCATGGAATATTCCATTTGTCTTGTACATTCAGCAGGTGAAGATAACGTGAGTACGAACGGACAGGGAAATGGATCATGGCGAGGAGAGTCAACTAAGTACAAATCTGACACTTTGCCTCAGATCGCTTCTCTGGGTTAGTCAACCCTCTACAGTTTCTTCATTTATTGTGAGGCCCCAAGCATTGTGTTTCTGTAACGTGGAGTATGTACCTACAGTATCCCTATGCTATTAATGGAACGCATGCATATAAGCACATGAACACGTGTTCCAATAACAGATCAGATTGAAGCACATATAGCAGAGTCAGACCAATAGCATTGCTTTGGCAATGCAAACGTGATGCAATTGGATCTCCAAACGAGATCCAGAAGTGGGGCTTGCTCTTATGCTGGCCACACATTAGTCGCAGATGATAGATTTGGTGTTTATGGCGTATAAGCCTCCGCCCAGAAAACCACTTTCAATAAAACACGGATAGGGACCCCTATCATAGTTTTTGCTGGGGGGTCTAGTGATTCCTGGTTACACCACTATCGTGCTTGATCATTGATTCTATCAAATTCTACAGACAAATTGACATAGAGCAAGACAGTTTACGTTCTCGCAACATTCCAAGCCTGTCCTATTTATTTTTAATAGCACAAAGGTTGGCCCGAGAGGTTCGTAGTGTATGGCCGGCTTCAGTCTTTTCCTGGCAGCACCCTAAGTGACATTGCTATTATTTGAGAGAGAAAACAAAACCCTCACGAAGCGATGCACACCGGAAAGCTGCACAAATGGACCTGGTTTTAACTGCTTATAGAAATAGAACTCTACCTGTTTAAGAGAGCAACTCTCAAATGGCCACAATACAGAGACCTTTGGCTTGTATCTACACTAGGATGGGATGCATCATTTAGGATGAGACTGTGCTTTTTTGTTGGGTTAGTTAGCTGAAATTGTATTTCTTTCTATATACAGATGTGCCGACAAACTGACCCCAGCCAGCATAATCTCTAGGCAATTATAATGAGGTTCTGGTATATCAGACCAAATATCACAGGGTACAATGCAGAAACAGTGCACACAATATTACACGCTCACAGGCCTTTGCCAAGTTTCTGAGGCACTTGACAAGGGCCTGTGTGCCAAGATTGTGTCTTCTGGTAGGAACTTTCAATGTCAATGACCTGTTCACAGAAAAATGGAACTGCACCCACCTGCATTCTGTTTGGAAAGATCTTGATCTGCCTGGGAGATGGTCAGAAAAAAATAGCCTTAGAGGTCTAAGTAATTACATAAACAAGTTCATTGTGTCCTAACTGTATCCTGAAAAACAACAAATCAGTGAGTCAATGACAGCTCAGGGAGCAAATTAAAATTGATGGGGGCGTGGATGACACTGATGTGGCAAAAAAGTCTGTTTGGCTGGAAATAGGCAACACTGGGCAGAACATGAGTTAAATTTAAAGAGAAAGAGAAGAAATGGGATTATGCACAATACTCTATTTACAGACAACCAGGGAGATCATAAAAGTTCTTATCGTTAAAATGCTGCTAATTTTGCCCCAACCAATCAGAAATTATGTAACATTTGAAAGCTAACATCTGATTAGCTTGGGGAAAATTAGACACCATTTTAAATGATAAGAACTTTATTGAATAACCCGCAGAGTGTTTACATCATCTAGCTAGTATACATTATCATTTCAAAAGTCAATCAAACCGGAGGCTTTGTAACAGCAACAACTTGATATTAATCTTTACCTCTCTTGAAATTATTTATATCACAAAATGAAGGAGCTATGTGAAGGGAAACATTAAATCTGATTGGCTAACACACCCATCATGCCAATTGGTGATCAGTAGGTAAACAGAGGTGCCAGAAGAGAAGTTCATCCAACCATTTTCCAATTTTGCCCATTATATTGAGAGGTTTTCCAATGTTACACATTGAGAAAATTTTATTGTATTAGGTATATTTCAAAAGTCAAATTAGTGTAAATTAACGCAACAACACAGCTATATTCAAATTATGTTAGGAAATACAGTATATATTTTTAGAGAGATATAGGAAAAAAATAATTAAGATGTAAAATATCTACACTATGAAAATCATGAGAAACCTTTGGTTTTCTCAAGACACTCCAGTGCAGCCCATATCACTGTTTGAGGACCTCACTCTAGAGCCTGGTTGTGAGATCCATATAGTTTGTTTACAGTTTTACAAGAATGATTTTCTTGTTATGCATCAGAAGTTTCCTAGTGATGGTGAAGCAGCTCTATGTAAAATGAAAATCTAAATATTTCATTACCGTGCGCATTTTCTGTGGATGTGTCTGGGCATTTAACGGTTTACAATCCAATAGGAGATTGGGTGATGGGTAAAAAGTGCCCTCATCTGATACCAGACTATTACACTCTCTGCTTCACCTTAAAGGGAAGTTAGAGTATCAGATAGAGCATTATGGGATTGGCACATTTTGAAGTGTTCATATTTGCATTACAGCCCATCAGTTACTTACAAAACATCAGCTAATACTAGGGTTGCCCTATGACATACAAAGCCAGTGCTGTGACATATTTAAAAATGACTGTTGGCACATTTTTTTAATGGGCACTATTCCCCATGCATGTGCACCTACAAAGGCAAGCCTAGCCAATACCCAAGGCTCTTTGGTACTATAGATGCGTCCTAACTGCAGCCATTAATGGGCATGCAGAAATTCATTTTACCAGCATTCTGCCATGTAGTGCAAAGGAGAGGAAACAGGAGTCCTCGATACGTACAGTGAAATATGCGGGTGGGCATTAGTTCACTTGTAGTGAACACCTGCGGGACTCGAGTGTTATCGCAAGTGCCAATCTGACATGAACATTTCTCCCTTCATGTATTAAAGCTACTGAGGCAGATGATCTTCCTATATGGTAGCTACTCAACCACATGTAGATCGTATTGGATAAACTGGAGAAATAGCTTGACTGTACAGTGGTATATCCGTGTATGTTTTCATTATAATCCAGCAATTTCAAATCTTTATACCCATATACATGTAAATAGACAATACAGGGTTATCAAGCTAATAAGTTAAAAACAACTTCCCACGCACCATCCCCGAAATGCCTCAATATGCGGATATGTAGCGAACATATAATAAACTAAAATATTAAGTAACATCTACACAAAATATTCAGCTGGAACAAACATTGACTTTCCGCTGTATTAATTCTAATTGTGCTAAATGATGAAGATTATTCCCCATTTCATAACAGGTTTGAATACTGTTTGTCACCGCTAATGATAGAACTTAACTTTTGTTATAAATTACACTTTGATCTGTCTCACGTACCACTGATATCGTTTCTCCGGATTTGTGTGCGACAGTTTATACACAAATCTGCCAAGTGCTTCTGCAAAATCAGTCTTTCCCCTTTTGGCTCTTGTGCCCATGACTCAAGCAGGAGCAGAGCTAGACCCGATTATATATGAGTAAATGATTCTACTATATGGTGGAAAACTATAACAACACATAGAGACTAATGGGTATAGGTAACTGTGGAATGCCTGACTGTGGTATAGTTCAACAATTTCAATATCTTTATTTAACCTCAGTCATAATTGTAAATTATGTACAACCCTGTGGAAAAATTAAAAACACGCCTCAATCCTCCCCTCATTCCCGCCACCCACAATACCTTAATATGCTGGTACCTAATGCAGAACTATACTAAGGGGCTGATGCATTATGGCGTTTTGAAACTACTTTTGGTGTTTGCGCTAACTTTTGTGCAACATTTTGCACTTACTTAAACACCATTACGGCACTTGTGGCGGTATGGACCATATGCTATCAAAAGAAAGTATACGTCTCATTTGCCCGTGATTCTCCCACAATGTTTACGGATCGCAGGTCAGGAGGCTAACTGATTTCAATGGTCCAATCCAACAATTGAGCAGTTATCTAAAACAGAGTCAGAATCTCTTTATGTATTGTACTCATAATGGGTTCCATCCACTGAACTGCGTCTAGATACAGGCCTATAAACTCAAGAACTGTATGAACCGCTACTAATAAAATAAATATAAGTTTTTATTATTTTTCTCTATAGAACGCATGGATCAATTGAAGAATAAAACTCTATAGATTTCCATGTTAAAAACATTATATATATACAAATCACATATATGATTTTTTTACACACACTTTCTATATATATTGATGATTGCTTCTGCAATTCAGTTACATTATTTCCTAGTCTGTCTGTGATAGATCTCCTAATGGTCTCCTGGGCGCTTTTCGAGATTATTTCATCTGGTGCTATAACTTGGCTGGGAATAAAGGGTATGGAAACATCTATTGCAGGGCTGGCAAAGCTTGTACCTGCCGGGCATCTCATTTGTATTTGTATCCACTGCTTTCTCGTGTCATAACACCAATATATTCTGGAATATCAAACTTTATGTAGGGCGGTTAAACATTTTGATGATGGCTCTTGCTAGAACTAATTTTAGACATAGACACAAGATATGCTTTTGCATTCAAATCAGAAGTCCATCTAAAGATATTATTTGTTTCGCATTTTCTCATTGAGATGATTTTGGGGGTTTATTTTCGCTTTGGTTTTGATAGATTTATATTTCTAGATCTGAGCTAAATCTTTTTTTGATGATAGTTTTGATTGTATTAATTCAGATCTGGATGATGTGTGTTTTTTGTGAAGAATTTCATTTTCCTAGTATAGCAGGTTATTCTGCTTCTTTACATGGAGTTCATTTGTAAATGACCCCTCATTTTCTATGTATGAATATGGGGAACGATAAACAAAAGTCAACATCCCTCATCTTAATCAATATAATACATTGATGTCTGTGGCCCTCAGTGTTTAAGATCTAGAAATACCCAGCCTCTCTCTCACTCCTATCATTCCCATTCACTCCAGCATTCTCTCACTCTATGCATCACTCATCCTCTTCACTCCCTTCATTCTCTCACTCCCATCATTCCTTCCAGGTCAATCCCAGCATTCTCTCCCTCCCAATGGGGGGGGGGGGGGGGGAAGGTGGGGTGGGGGGGGGGGGGGGGTGTGTTTGGGTCTGGGGAAGGAAGGAGAAGAGGTGGGGGACCCTCCTTCCTTCCTCCCCTCCCTTCGCTTCCCTCCGCCTTCTCTCCCTCCCTCCTTCTTCCTCCCCCGTCGTTCCTTCTCCTCCCTCCCCTCCTCCTTCACTGCCCGCCTTCTCGTCCCTCCCCTCCTCTCCTCCCTCCCGCCCTTCTCTCCAGTCCTCGCCCTCCCCCTTCCCTGCCCCGCCTCTACTCCCTCTCCGCCTCTCTCTCCTTCCTCCCCGCCTTTCTCCCCCCCTCTCTCTCTCCTTCCCTCGCCGCCCTTCTCTCCTCCGCCGCCTTCTTCCTCCTCCTCTCTTCCCCTCCCCCGCCTTCTCCTCCCTCCGCCTCCTTCCTTCCTCCCTCCACTCCTTGTCCTTCCCTCCGCCTGCCTTCTCTCCTCCCCTCCTCGCTCCTCTTCCCCGTCTCCCCGCCTCTCATTGCTCTCCCACTCCCTCCTTCCTCTCCCCCCCTCCCTCCTTCTCCCTCCCCCCCTCCCCGCTCCCTCCTCTCTTTCCCCTTTCCTCCTTACCTTCTCTCCCTCCCCTCCTTCCTTCCCCTCCCCCCTCCTTCCTTCCCTCCTCTCTCCTTCCTTCCCTCCGCCGCCTTCCTCTCTCGTTCCCTCCCCCTCCTTCCTCTCCGCTCCCCTCCTTTTCCTCTCCCCCCCGCCGCTGCCCCGCCTCTTTTCCTTCCTCTCTCTCCTTTCTCTCCGCTTCTCCTCCTTCCCTTCACTCCCCGCATTCCTGCTCACTCCGCATCATTCGCTTCACTCTCCCCGCTCTCGGGCAGTCTCCTCACTCCCATCAGTCCTTCACTCTCCCCCTTCCCTCTCCTCATTCCTTCACTCCCTTCATTCCTTCCACTCTCACATTCTGCTCAGGTCCGCATCATTCCTTCCATCCTCTTCCCAGCATTCTCTCAATCGCCTATGCATCCCGGGCACTCCACAGTCGCGCACTCCCGGCAGCATTCTCTCCCTCCCTTTAGGTCCGTCACTCCAAGCAGTCGCACATTCGCGCACGGAGCAGCATTCCCGCGCACGCCATGCAGCCCTTCACGCCTCACTCCCACCAGTCTGTCACGCCGCTCATGCCTTCTCCAAGCATTCGCGCCACTTCCCCCGCATACCCCGTCACTCGCAGGCTGCTCGCACTCCCGGCAGTCCTACCTCCCGTCCCAGCATGCGCTCACAGGTACCTCCCATCAGTCCGTCACGCCAGCGATCGCGGGTCACTCTCATCATTCCTTCCCTCCCCCTCGTCTGTCACTCAGGCCTGCAGTCCTTCAACATCCACGCATTCCTCTCACGCCCCGCAGGCGCGCACGCCCATCATCCGCTTCCTCCCACCCTGCTGGTCACCTCTCCTTCATTCCTCAGCGCGCAAGCGCTTCTGCTCCTCCCTCATCCGGCACTCCCAGCCAGGCTCTCAGTCCCTGCAGTTCCCTTCACTTCCTACGCATTCTCTCACTCCCGCATGTCCTTCCCGCCGCAAGCATGCTCGCACTCACCAGCAGTCCTCTCTAGTCCTCCCCGTCCCGCATTTTCGCCCTCCCCCTCATTCTGGTCACCTCCCCACATTCTCGCACCCCTTTCCGTCCCTCCCCACCTATCGCGCCCCACCCTCCTGCCTATTCACATCGACCTCTCCCCCATTCTTCTCAACCCCGCAGTCATGCACCATCCCAGCAGGCTCCCTCACGTTCACTCCGCCATTCCCCTCCCCGCCTTCTCACCCCCACCTCACCGCACTCATTCCGTTCACCCTCCGCATCGCACTCCAGCATGCCTTCCCTCCCCGCACTGACTCCGGGACTCGGCCCTTAATGCCTCACTCCAACGCCTTCTGCTCTCCACTCTGTCCCTGCCTTCCCTGCAAGCTTCTCTCTCACGCCCCCATCATCCGTCACTCACAGCCTTCTCGCATGCATCCTGCTCTTCCGCTCCCTCCCCGCATTCCTCATCACTGCCAGCCGCCTTCACTCCCGCAAGTTCTCATTCCCCCTCGAGTCCTTCCCTTTCCGTCAGCCGCCGTCTCTCTCCTATGTACTTCTCTCTCCAGCATTTCTCGCACCTTCATCATTCCGCGCCCGCTCAGCATTCTCTCCACTCTCATCACTGCCGTGCATCTCTCCCAGCCTTCCGCCTCCCTCCCATACCAGTCCGTCACTCCCACCGATTTCTCTCTGGCCGCCCCGCACCCCCACCCCATCCTTCCTCGCCCTCCCAGGCCGTCTCTCACCCGCATGCATTCCTTCACTCCCACGCATTCTCTCCCGACCTCCCGCCTCCTGCCTTCAACCCGCCCAGCCTGCTCATCACTGCCCATCCATCCTTCCCTCCCCGCCGTCTCCCTCAAGCTTCCTTCAGGCTCTTCCCTCCGACGACTTCTCCTCACTCCCATCATTCCTTCACGCCCCGCGCATTCGCCCATCCCATTGCATCCCCGTCACGCACACTGCCCGCCTTCTCATCCACTCCATCCTTCCGTTCACTCCCCCACCCGTCTCTCTACCACCTCTTCCTTCACTGCCAGCATTCCTGTCACCCCGTCCTTCCCTGCATTCCTCTGCCCCTCGCCATCATGCCGGCACCTCCCCCCCCAGCATTTTCTCCCCTCCACTTCTTCCTTGCCCCGCGCATTCAGTCGATCACTCCGCCGCATGGTGTCCCGCGCCTCCTCCGCTTTCCCTCCGCCGGCCGTCCTCGCCCTAGACCTCCCTTCCATTCCTTCACGCCCGCTCAATTCGCTCCCGCCCTTCATTCGCTTCCCTCCAGCCTTCTCCTCCCTCCCGTCCTGCCTTCGCCGCCCCGGCCGGCTCGGCACGCCCGCATGCCGTTACTTCCCAGCCTTCTCTCACGATCCGCGTATCCGTCCCTCCCAGCATCTCCGCCTTCTCCTCACTCCCATGCATTCCTTCCCTCCCGCGCTTCGCCTCACTTCCCCCCTAATCCTTCCCTCTCCCGTATTCTTCTCTCACTCCCGGCACCTTCGCTGCCCTCCCAGCATTCTCCGTCCACCCTCCTATTTTCCTGCACTCCAGCCTTCTCTCCTCCGCTTCCGTCCTGCCACTCCCCGCATTCTCTCACCTCGTCCCAGTCATGCCTTCACTCCAGCAGTCGCTCACGCCCTCCTGCCGTCACTCACCGCCTTCTTTCGTTCACGTCGCGCTTCCAGTCCTGCACTCCAAGCAATTCTCGCCCTCCCCGCCTTCTCTCATCCCCTCCTCAGCCCGTCCCTCCTCCCTGCCCGCCCCCATGCGTCACTCTCCCTGCATTGCTTCCCTCTCACTCCCCGGCCGTCTCCGGCTCCCCTCCCCTCCATCCGCTTCCCGCTCCCGCAATGCGCCCCGCACGCCCATTTCCTTCCTTCCTCCAAGCATTCTCTGCCTCCTGCGGCTGCCTTCACGCCGGATCGCCCCGCATTCTTCTCTCCCCCCAGCATTCGCTCCACTCTCCGCCTTTTCTCCCGTCCCCTCATTCCTTCACCTCGTATCCCAACCTTCTCTCACCCCCTCATCCTTCCTTCCCGTCCGTCCTCACCATGCTCTCACCCCTCTCATTCTCTCGACCTCCCCGCATTCTCTGCGTCTCCTCACCCATCCTCTCATGTCATCCTTCCCAGCAGGCGCGCCCGTTTCGCATCCATTCACCCTCCCAGCACTTTCTCCAGCTCAACTCCTTCCTCCTTCCTTACACCTCCCCTCGCATTCGCGGACTACCGCCCGCTCGCGACGCACCTTGAGTCGACTTCACTCCCCAAGTCCTTCGCTGCCCTCCGGATCCTAGCCTTCCCTGCACGCAGTCGCTCCCATCGCCGCCTCTGGCCTGCATCCCGCGCAGCATTGCTCTCACTCTCTCATCCTCGTCCTTCCCCCTCTCCCAGCCTTCTCTCTCGATTCTCTCCCGTCCATCAGTCCTGCGCCGCCCCGCCGTCTGTCACTGTCCTCTTCCCTCATTCATTCACCGCTGCCAGCATTTCGCGACCTTTCCTCAGTCCCGCATCAGGCCTTCAGCGCTCCCGCTCTTCTCCTGCTCTCATTCCGTCAGACTCCCAGAGCCTTCTCTCACTAATCCAGCAGTCCGCCCCTCTCCGCATTCTCGGCATCTCGCCTCATTCCTTCACTCCCCGCCCGTCTCGCACGCCCCTCCTTCCTTCCACTCCCCACATCCGCGCCCCCCTCGCTAGTGCATCTCTCCCCTCCCCCCCTTCCTCTCACCCCTCATTCCTTCCCACCTCAGCCCCCAGCATCTCTCACGCTCCCATCATGGTCCTCTTCACTGCCCATGCATTATCTGGGCACTCCCCCAATCATCCCTTCACTCCGCAGCATTCTCTCACTTCCTCATTCCTTAAAGAAAAAGGAGAAGAGAGAAGCAAAGAAGGAAGGAAAAAAAGCGAAGAAGGGAAAAAAACAGAAAATAATCACCGTCAAATCACAAGCAGGCGCCGGCACCGACCTCATTTACTCCACAGCCCGAACATATACTCACCCCAGAATTTACGTCCAATACACCACAGAGCAGTCAGTACTCCCTTCATTCCTTCACTCCCATCATGCCTGCACTCCAAGCATTTTCTTTCTCACCTACACATTATTCCTTCACTCCTCATCATTCCTTCACAGCTCCCAGCATTGTTTTCACTCTTGCAAATGCATACCCCTTACTGCCCCCCAGCATTCTCTCACTCTATTCTCCCTCCCTCTTCATATCCTTCACTCGCCCATGCATCTCCGCACTGAGCTGCTCTTCATTCCTTCACTCAGCCATTCTTCTCACTGGTCCCTGCATGGCCGTCACCTTCCCAGCCTTCTCTCACTCCCTTCATTCCTTACTCCGTATGCATCCAATCTCCCTCACTTCCCATTAGTCCTTCACTCCCGAGGCATTCTCCACCTCCCATCATTCCTTCACTCCAGCATTCCTCTCACTCTCGCATTCAATTTTTCCTTCAACCTGTCCCAGATTCCTCTCACTCCCTTCATTTCCTTCACCTCCAAGCATTCTCTCACCTCCCCTTTATTTTCCTTCAGCATCCTAACATTCTCGCTCACTCCGCATGCCCTTCCTCCTGCAGCACTCTCTGCAATCTACATCATTCCTTTATACTCCAGCATTCCTCCCTCTCCCATCATTCCTCACTCCCAGCATTCTCACTCCCATCAATACGTTCACGGCACCAGCTATTCATCTTACCTCCTCACATCCTCTTCACTCCCAGCATTCTCTCCTCCCGTTCATTCCTTCTCAGCGTCCAAGCATTCTCTCACTCTCCCATCATTCCTTCACTCCCAGTTCATTCTCTCACTCCGCCACCATTCGCTTCTACTAAACACTCCCAGCATTCTCCCTTCGCCATCATTCCTTTCACTCCCCATCATTCTCCACTCTCCACCTTCTCTTCACCATACACTCCCAGCATTCTCACATTTCACTCCCTCATTTTCCTTCACTCTTCACTCCGCAGCTTCTCCTCACTCACTCCCGACCTTTCGCTTCACTCACCAGCATTCTCACGACTAGTCCCCGCCTTCATTCCTTCACTCCCAGCATTCTCGCACTGACCTTCATTCTTCAGCCATCCAAGCCTTCTCACTCTTATCATTCCATCACTCCCATCATTTTTGTTATTTCTGTCCTTCATCTAATTATTTCTCTACCATCATTCCCTCAATTCCATAATTTTCTCTCCAAGCATTCTTTTGCTCTACAAGGATTTTCAGCGTCCCCAGTCATTCCCTTCCGCCCATCCTTATTCTTCACTCCCAGCTTTGCCTCCTAAACTCTAAACCCCTGAAGGAGCAGGTGGACATTCCTTTCATTGGTTTGGACATTCTGGTAAAAAAATAGGCAGTTTGGCTCAAAGTCTATTAAAATTTTCAGCCTGGGTTAGCAGAAACAGCCTTCCATGTATTTAATTCATATGTGCTGAAAGATGAGGATGATTCCGCCATTTCTATTAACTATTACTCTAGCTGGTTTGACAGCTGTTTGCCACCAGCTGACATTAGAACTTTTAGAAATAGACACTCAGTCAGGCAGGCAGAGCTATATTGGATGGCATTTAAAACTTAAGGTGTTGCTGTTATTTTAGGTTACCCAGGGGTGAGGACCTGGCATTTACTAAATATCCACCATCCTGGCTTACTTATATAGAAAGTGTGTGGTTTTATGTGACTACCATTCTCCTATTAAAAATTTATGTTCACATATTCATATTGTTGTCAGGGTGGTGCGCGCTGATTTTTTTTTCAGTCCTGGGTTCAAATTCTCTGCCTTTGGTGCTGCGTAATTTGGCAGGTTTGCTGGTTTTCCTCTCTGCTGTGTGGGTTCTCCCTCAATCTGAGGTTGACCTAGGGACTAATTATAGAAGCCTTGGTATGAGTATTTACCAAGTCATAAACAAAGAGTTCCTAAAAAAACACATTGTGTTACCACTATTTATGAGATACCGGTTCTGTCGCACAAAATGCCTCTTGCAAGGTATGGTACAGTATTTTGTGATAGAGGCATTAACACATTAAACTGGTAGAAATACCACACAGGCGATGGTGCCTCCTTGCAATTTGTCGGCTTTGACAATCGCTTAAGTTTACTTTGTCGTTATTTGTACTGAGTATATCTTAATTAGGAAAAATAGATATAACTGATATAGAAAGTTTTAGCATCAGGTAAATACTGGAATGTCAATAAAAGCAATCAGGTCTGATGTCTTACAAGAACATCTGTATGTATCATTGTGTGCAGTAGGGACCTCCATCGTTGTCTGGCGGCTGCAGATCTAATTGCCGGACTGTTTCCCCCACATGCTTTACAACAACAGAAGGCAGAAAGGGATTCTGGGAGTTTTGTTTTTAAACATTGCAGTGCCAACAACATGGTCCCTTAAATATAATTCGCCATGCTTAATTAATTATTGTTAGCTATTAACAGGGCAGGCTTTAGAACTGGATCATGATCTCCTGAGTTTTATCATCAAATGAGCGGCTTCGATAGGTTGAAAATTGTTCTCCATATCCACATATCTTTAATTAGAATCTGACCCCACCGGCAAGGAAGAAGATTCTTCCGTGGGACTATTCATGTTAAAGCAACACGTTTTATTAAGTGGAAGGAAGGTTGGAAAAAAACAGAGTAAACATATTCACTGGATTAACACAAGGCTTTAAAATGCCTCTTTAGCTGAGTTAGTATGGCCCCTCATTACCTCCCCGAAAAGTTGAGGTCTGGGATGTACTGATGATGTATGACGCAGTAAAGAAAAAGATGTCATTAAATGATAACCCGGTACTCGTAACATTTACATGTCTATATTACATTCTGGAAAAACCGTTTGTGTTACGCTAATTCTAGTACAGTAGCATTAAAGGGCAGAATGTCACGTAGTAGATAAAATGTATTATAAAAGTGGTATGTAAGGCACATATGTTGGTTGAACAAAATTTATAACTAGAAATAAAGGGGTAATCTCTACCCTTCCGGCAAGTCAATTGACCCTAGACTAGGCAGGCAACTTTTTTTTTTTTTTTTAATAAACCTGTTAATGTATTCAATTTACCCTTTAATATGAGTAATTAGGTGCTGGAGTAAAATGTTTGGTCTGCAGTGAGTTTGTATATCCTGGTAGGTTTGGTTGGCCGCATGACGCAAGTGAAGGGGGTGGAACCTAGACCAAACATACTGGGCAGAGTCTGATATCTCTCTTCATGGGTAAGTTCTTATCCAAAAGGTTAAAATTGTGGTTTAGGTTTCCATGTCAAGGTAACAGTCTGATTGGAATTTACCTCTTACATTTTATTCTGTGGAAAAAAAATTTGTAAATCTACAGTAGGTGGATATGTAGCAAGTAAACGATGGTATAAAGATTGTTATGAATTTTTGCAGTCTGTATACTTCATTTATTTTCGCATTCTTTTTCAGTCGCCTACTCAGGGAATATGAAGGTAAACCGATCATGTCCAGTTGCATATGGTGTGGCAGTCTACAAGCACACTAAAGTGACCTTAAAGGGTGAAACCTGAGGGGGGGCACAACCGCCTCCCTTTGTAAGGCTTTGAGGCTCATAACAAACATTTTCTTTTGGATTGATTGTGTCTACCTGCTAGACATTTTTTATATGATGTTTTCTTGGTCACAAGAAGTGAGGCATATATGTAAGGGGAAGTATTTCGCATGTCTGTCTCTCTGGCTTTACTGAGCAACCTACGCATTGGCCAGCATGGCAGGTTGGTCATCATCCCAGGCATTCCGATTTTCGCACTTCAAGCTGGAATTCATCTTGACCCTAATAAATTTTTGCTAGACTGGTATACAATTTCTTGCGATTAGATCTAAAAAAAAGAGATAAGTAAAAAGGTCGAAACTCAAAATAGTGTAGTTTTTCTATTATTTAATATATACCTAAATTTTAAATCCATATGCATTACGGCTTCATTAACCTCCTGTAGCCTATGAGGGTAATCCATATTTGTGTGCATGGTTAAGCAATTTTTTTTTATATATAGCTATTTCCGATTATCGATTATGCAAAAGTAAACTTTGAATATTCTATACCTTTAATTGATTATACAATATCAAACTTCGAATATTCTATTCCAATTATCAACTGAAATAGAGACAGTCCCCTACTGACACTGAAATAGAGACAGTCCCATACTGATACTAAGATAGAGACAGTCCCATACTGACACTGAAATAGAGACAGTCCCCTACTGACACTGAGTTAGAGACAGTCTCATTCTGACACTGAAATAGAGACAGTCCCCTACTGACACTGAAATAGAGACAGTCCCATACTGACACTGAAATCACATTTCAGATTTGCTTTTGATTGAAAATGAAAATGTTTGGTCCTGGAGACATTTTCCACAATATTTCCATGATTTTTCACTCTAACAATACTCATTAAAAAGCAAGTGAGACCTGTGGGCACCATTTGGCCTTTGTTTTTTCAGTACTGATTGGTTGTCTGCCGGTTGGATGAAAAAAGTCACAGCTGACATTTTGAAGATTGTGCAATTGTGCAACCTCTGCCAGACCCCCCTGCCCCCCACTTTCAGTCCCAAACAGATGGCACAGACCCCATCCCCTGGCAGTACCCCCAGTGCCCTGTGTAAAAATATCCAGTAAGGTCTCTGTTCATTAGCATTATCTGTTTTGGTTTTAAAGGGCATGTCCACCCCCAAAACTATAATCCCCCCAACTACTGGCCCCACCATGAGTGTAGTTTAATCCTTACCTCACATCCAACTCCATCTGGTTCTCCTGTAGTTCCACCCCAAAGTTCAAAAACTGCCCACCAGGAGGCTAGCAGTTCCATATAGGACACTGCTCCTACCTGGCCTCCCGGAGATTCCTGCCATGCGTGCTGCAGCCCTTCTCCCCCCCCTCCCCCTCCCTCTCCCTCCCTCTCCCTCCCGTTCTACTATCCCTCCCCCTACTCATATCCCCCTTAATATTGTGCTCCCCCATGTCCCCAGCCCCAACCGCATTTTTTTTTTTTTAAAAAGCTCCCCAAACTCTTACTTACCTCTCCGCTTTCCTCCGCTGCACTGAATGACGGCAGCCGCGTCCGTGATTGGCTGCCGCTCACCAATCACAGACGCAACTGCCGGTCCCGCCCCTCTGCTTGCATTCTCCAAGCAGAGGGCGGCAGTGCGGCGAGGATTGAGGGGAGGTAAGTAAGAGTTTGGGGGGCTTTTTAAAAAAACTAAACATGCGGTTGGGGCTGGGGGACATGGGGAGCTGATATAAAATTTTTATTTTAGGGGTGGACATAGCCTTTAACTACCTATGGCCACTTCTACCTCACCCTCTTTACCAATAACCGAACGTTTGCAGATTTAGATTATCAACATCTCCCAATGAAAATAATGAAGTTTTATTTCATTTCTGTCGTCCTGAAAATAACTTACTTTACCTTTGTTCGGTCTGTGAGCACTGTTACCCAGTGCAGAATATCTTGTAAACAGAAAAGTAGCTTCCAATTTCACCATCTTGTGTCAAAATACTTTCTACCTGACTTAGAAGGGTGATTGTCATGAGCTAACAGGATTTTGCCCTTGTACAGAAACATAAGCTGGAGATCGGAAGGTGTTTATATGATATCACAACCTGAATGACAACTGCCAATAGCATTGAGATGAAGATGGGACCAGTATAGATTTTTCTCTCTCATTTTTTTTCCTGCAAATCCGCAACTTGCTGCCCTTTAAAAAACAAAGTTGTCATCCCTGTTTTGTATCTGCGAGAACTACCAAACGACACAAAACCTAAATATAAACATAACAGTGGGACCAAAATGGAAGAAAGGAGGCTGTAAATTATCATCTTAATGACGTTAGAAGAAATCCAAGGATTGGGGGATAATGAACAGATCATCCCCACTACCCTGAAAATCCCTGGTTATTCCAGAGACAGTAGATTAAACAACAGGCTAAAAATGTTTAATTCTTTTTGTGTTTAAAAATGTGATTTGTTATAGTGACAGTTTACTGGGGCTCAGTTAAATGATAAAAATGTAGGATATTCATGCTTGCTAGAAGCTTGAATCCTCTGTGAAAAACTTCTGGGGTCTCCCTAAGGGCATCATAGCTTGTCACCATCCAATGAATTTTAATAAACTAACATTGGCATTTGGTGAAACCCTTTTTTATGTAAACCTGTTAAAGCACGCCTTGCAACAAAGCTCCATCTTTACCTCAATTGGATTCACACGAATTGGATTGATTCATCATATTATTCACTTTTGGGAAATTCTTAGGGAATTTGCCAACCACATTTCAATCAGAGACTAAATTGAGATTGTCATGTGACTGTGTTGAATGGTAGCTAGGCAACACGGTGGAGGCAGTTGCAGGTACCACCGGAGCTCAATCATTGTAGGAGGTTAAGATTTAAATTAAAATTTATTTTACTTTTCTTCAATATCTGGTGAAGTCTTAGTCCAATGATTAAGAAAGAAGCAATGGTCATAGGATTAAACACATATACACATTACTGGTACTTCTTGTGTGTCCTATTGGCTATTTCTTAAAATGTTCAGATTTATCATTTTCATCCTTAACTGGAAATTTTATCTTCAGATCACATATTAAAACTGCCTGTAAAACAAACAACAAAAACAGGAACACGTCTTTAATATTAATTTAATGTAAGAGCCGTAAAATATGTTTCTTATCTTCAAGCTACCACCTTTACGCAATTCATTAGAGCTTTTTTTTCATGAGGAAACATGAATCACAATCTACTATTTGGAATTTACAACGTCTTCTAGTTCTGTGTTTTAGGAAGTTCTGTTTAATAGTTTGGCCAAAAATAATGAAAAGGGAATAGGAGGTTGTATTAACCTTATTTTTACCTAAAATTATTATTAATTGTGTTAGGGCCGCTTCTATTTAATCTATTTATTAATGATTTGGAAGTGGGTATTGTCAGCAAGGTTTCTGTGTTTGCTGCCAACACAAAACTTTGTCGACCATTAAAAACTTCAGAGGATGTGCAATCGTTGCAGGGGGATCTAGATAGATTGTCACATTGGGCTGCTAAGTAGAAGATGAGATTCAATATTGAGAAATGTAAGGTGATGCATTTTGGACTTAAAAATCCTTGTGCTACTTATACTATAAATTGCTCTGTGTTAAGTAAATCCCTGTTGAAAACGGATCTTGGAGTTTTGGTAGATAACAAACTTAAACATAGCAAGCAGTGCCAGGTGACAACAGCCAGAACCAGCATGGTATTGTCTTGTATAAAGAGAGGTATGGATTCATGGGAGGAAAATGTTATTCTCCCTCTTTACAAAGCATTCGTAAGGCCTCATTTGGAATATGCAGTGCAATTCTGGAATCCTGTGTACAAAAAGGATATCTTTGAAATGGAAAAGATTCAGAGAAGGGCAACTAAGGGGATTGGAGACTTGATGAAGAGAGACTGGAATAGTTACAATTATGTACGCTGGAGTAAAGGAGGCGCTTGCGTTGGGATATGATTACTGTGTATAAATACATTAACGGGCCATACAATAAACTATCTGGGGCATTGTTCACCAATAGAACATGTTAGAGGACACGTGGACATCCCCCTTGAAGAAAAAGGGTTAGGCTTCAAGTTCGGTAAAGGTTTTTTCACAGTTAGAACGGTAAAGCTATGGAACTGTCTTCCAGTGGACGTTGTTATGGCAGGTTCATTGGTCAGTTTAAAAAAAGCTGGATGAGTTTTCTGCAAACAAGGAATGTTACAAGTTACTGGTATTGATTATAAGTAGAGTTGATCCGGGAAATTTCCGATTGTCACTTGGAGTCAGGAAGGATTTTTTTCCCCTTCATAAATTTTGTGGGGCTTATTTGCCTTCCTGTGGATCAACAGTTAGACAGGAAGATGTTGCTAGATGGGTTGGACGGATGGACGTATGTCTTTATTTACCCTCAATACATATACAAAATAAAAGGCCTGGGACAACCCTTGGTGGTTATTGGAAATACCGTATATACTTGAGTATAAGCCGAGGTTTTTAGGTTTAAAATCAACCTAAAAACCTTGCCTCGGCTTATACTCGAGTCAATAGACACTTACCTTCAATCCAGAAGCAGCCGCGAGTCAGGCCGGCAGTTCCCAGTAGTTCTTCACGGTTGCGCGATGATGTCATCCGCCACCTGGCGGGTGACGTCATCGCGCGGCCGCGAAGAATGAAGACCAGGTACGGTAAGTGAGCTGGGGGGGGACTGGGGGGGAGGGCTGGGGGGGACTGGGGGGAGGGCTGGGAGGACAGTATGCAATGCTAACCCCCAATACCTTTCTACTATAGGTGGTTGGACTACAACTCCAGCACCAAGCATGCTGGGAGTTGTAGTTTCCAAACATCTACAGTGGAAAGGTATTAGGGTTACTGTATACCCTCGGCTTATACTCGAGTCAATCATGTTTTTTCTAATTTTGGAGGCAAAAATGGGTACCTCGGCTTATACTCGGGTCGGCTTATACTCGAGTATATACGGTAGTTTATGGTACTAAAACGGAGAAAAAAATATTGTTTCACTCTTGTTCTCTTATTCTGTAGAACATGTGATATATGTTCGTGATGTTTTCTTAAGGAAAGTTTATTGGAAAATATACTTTTTAAAAAGTATCTACATGATAAAAAATCTCAGTATATTCTAACTAACCTTTTAATTTTTGTAAAATTAATTGATTTAATTCCTTTTGGCTATGCCTGCTACGGTCATAGTGAGCTGCCATTTTAGGTCCTGGAACGGTTTCCAGAATGCACAGTTGGAATGTTCCAATTAGCTTGGTTTTTTCTTTGCATGTCAAACTAATGCAAATAACATCCATTTCCCTATTAGACGTGCATCACAATTACATTAAAGTATCACTTTAGCCTCCATCTGTGCATCATCATGAAATTACTTCAACCAAATGAGTCATTGATGACATGCAGCTTATTCAACTTAATAGCCATGTTCTTGGTCTGCTATCTTTAATGACATTACCTGGGCAGTAACTGACTGCTCCCTGGCTCCTCCCACAGTCTGCCTCCCTTCATTAACATATGCTCACCTTGTCAGAAACTGGAGGATGAGAGCCACTGACTGTGGGAGGAGTCAGTGTGCCACTGGTTACTGCATGATGTAGTGTGCCTCTAATATAGTGTGGCTCTTAGTCTAGTGATTCAGGCTCAATCCTTAATGAAATTAAAGAAAAGGTGATTGTTAGAACTTCATCTATCTGAGCACAATAACAATTTTTTTTTTTTAAATTTGAAATATTGATTTTGTGACTGAAGCAAAATAAACTAATCTTTATGGCCCTAAAATGTGTGGCCCTACCTCAGAAATCTGTATCTCTTCGAAAAGGACACAATGCATGGGAAAGAATAAAATGGAAGAATATAAATCTATACAAATTATTTATTGTTTTGGACATTTGTCTGTGGCAGCACCAGTTTCCTAAGCCACATCTTTATTAAGATGCATTGTGGGAAACATGGCCTTCATTTGTAAAGCATAAGCATGCTTATAGATAAGTGGACACATGAACGTATACATCAGCAACACTCAACTTGTGCTTAATGACTTCACCAATATCTAAATTCAAAGGAGCACGCAAGTTTTACGGATATCATCTCATTGCAACGATTTACGAACTGTTTGCTGTGCCATGATACAAAATGGAGTCTCTTATTTCTGAGAATTCCAAAAAAAAGTGTTAATTTCCCAAAGTTATCCCACGAGTTTCCTTTTTATTCCATCTCACGTTATTACTCACTCACTTTCCCCCCCTTTAATTCTGCTGTATTAGCCACAAGCCCGTCTTTATGAATGTTCTACAAGGTGCCCCAAAAGCTTCTTCTTTTAATTTTGCACCATCGTGGAAACAAATATGCCATTTACGGCCCCCTGTTGTGTTTTAGAGCTTAATCGCACGTATAAATTGTTGCTTGTTTTAATCAATGTGCTTGCTTAACATTGTCGATAAACTTATATCCATGTTTACATATTTTATGCTTCCCTCTCTACAGTTTTTAAAGCTGCACCTGCAGATTTTTTATCTTTTGTTCCATCGTTGAAAGCCCCTTTGTATCAGCACATTTCTTCTCTCCCATGAAAAGCGATGAGGCCTTGTAACGGCTTTGGACATATGATCTATCTCAGTACCGTCTTTTGCTAATGTCAGACACAGGGACATAAAATGAAAGCTATTTTGGCCTCACTTTACTGAATTCCCTCTCCGATGCCTCACATATTTTTTGCAGCAAGATTAGAAACAGCGATCGTCGTACAACATCATAAATGTTCCCTGCTTATAACTGTCACAAGCACCACATGATGACAACTTGTTCCACTCATCTGACACCAGAAAAATGCCGTGTACTGGAACGCCATTTGGTAGCGGAGTGACAAATGTGTTAGTCACATGAGAGAAACTTGGCTCTAAGATCTGTATGTTTTCATTCTTGGCACACGTCTGCGGCTCTGCCATTAAAAACACATTTACATACTATAACACAGGAGGCCCATGGAACCATTTTGACTAGACATGTGTAATCCATTCCAAACACTAACTCAAAATTATTCTTATGTGTCTAATGAGCCCTCAGTGGGAGTTTAGGAGACGTCTAATTTGATGATCAGGTGTAGTTCCATGTTTTATAGAGGTCACAAGTGAGAAGTAATCACTACTTGTTTATCTGAAAAGTCCTTAATAAAATCTTGCTTAGTTGTTCTTCGAACAATGGAATACCAATGATATTTTTAAGGTTATTAATCAGCTATGCCACTACAATATTGGCAAGAGGAATAGGGGTTTGACATCAACATGTACCCACTTCCACATAGATTGGGATGGTATAAATCCCTTGTATTAAATCCTTTGTATATAATGTAGGTATAGGTCCCCCAACCGCCTTATAGAATTTAGAGAAAGTCCGATAGTTACTTACCTTACCTCTCTCCCCCGGCGTTCAGAGCAGCCGGCAGCTATGTCCCTGATTTGCTGCCTTTCAGCCAATCAGGGACGTGGCTGCCGGTCCCCCCCGCGCTTGCAATTCCGTGCAAGCAGAGGGCCGGGGAGTGCGGCGGAGGAGAGAGGTAAGGTAAGTTAAGATCGGGGGACTTACTCAAATTTCTATTATGGCGGTTGGGGCTGGGGGACCATACCACATTATATAAAAAGTTGTAAAAAGGGGTGTCAAGCCCTTTAAATGAGAAATAAGAAGCAAATAAAAACCCTTTCATGACCAGTGCCTCCTTCTATCCAGTGATGCCTTCATTCTCCTTGGCATTCAGTTTAAGTTGCGGCCAAGAAGGGGAACTGAATTTTCCCTACTTGGTCACATGAGCAACCCTCAAGCTCAAATTGGTGCCTAGTCTTGACCATCTCTTCTGCACACAAGGGGCCAAAAGTTAGTTCATGCAACTTAGCAGTGTCGTATACTAAACCTTATCTTATTACATTTTATATTTAGTTTTCCTTTAAATTCCCTTTTAAGGCCTTTATTTGGAGGCTGTAGACAATTGGGGGTGGTAATTAATCCAGCATGTTAATTACCATGACTTCGTGTCCTATTAAGATTAATGCCTCATGACCTAACAAGCCTTAAAATTGTTTGATATGGTGAGTGTTGAGATAATTACAAGGGTTTTAATAGCTGTCCAGTGGTTCTGAGAAATCTAGGTAAATTATTTGACCGTTTAAATGATTTTACATATTTCTTTTTTATTATTATTAGATATAAACACTGGTGGCGTTAATGGAGAAAAAATATCAAATCCACTCTGTCGGCTTTGTCACTGTTGCTGGAGCAATGGAATATAAATATAGTTCCTTGTTATCATGCAAGAAATTGCTAACTGAAGACCTCTGACTTGTAATTTTGTTCTTTATGGACTAGCCTAAAGCCATATCAAAATCATAGTCTTTGCTGGAATGTAAGCAACTGGCCGTGTGTTATGTGACAGGCGAAGATTCGTGAGCTCACAGGAGGTCGTGGGGCCACATTAAATTTCTTACTGAATTCTTTTCAAAAAGCTTCAATCCATTTAGGAATCATCCCTCATTGAAATATGGCGACGGGGAATTAGTAAACATCTGCACTTTTCTCATTTACCAGTGTTGTTTTTTTCAGCAGCCTGTTCAATAATGTCAACGTGTGGGAAATTATGTGAGAAAAATAAATGTCTTCGGGGGCTACTGATTTTTCATTTATTTCTGCGGAATAACATCAGCTGTCCTGTTCTCATGTTTATTAATTCTTCTTGGTGTTATGCCATGGAATATTCCATTTGTCTTGTACATTCAGCAGGTGAAGATAACGTGAGTACGAATCGGACAGGGAAATGGATCATGCGAGGAGAGTCAACTAAGTAACAAAATCTGACACTTTGCCTCAGATCGCTTCTGGGTTAGTCAACCCTCTATCAGTTTCTTCATTTATTGTGAGGCCCCAAGCATTGTGTTTCTGTAACGTGGAGTATGTACCTACAGTATCCCTATGCATATAATGGAACGCATGCTATATGCACATGAACACGTGTTCCAATAACAGATCAGATTGAAGCACATATAGCAGAGTCAGACCAATAGCATTGCTTTGGCAATGCAAACGTGAATGCATTGGATCTCCAAACGAGATCCAGAAGTGGGGCTTGGCTCTTATGCTGGCCACACACTTAGTTCGACAGATGATAGATTGGTGTTTAGGGGGCGTATATAGCCTCCGCCCAGAAAACCACTTTCAATAAAACACGGATAGGGACCCCATCATAGTTTTGCTGGGGGGTCTAGTGATTCCTGGTTACACCACTATCGTGCTTGATCATTGATTCTATCAAATGTCTACAGACAAATTGACATAGAGCAAGCAGTTTACGTTCTCGCACATTCCAAGCCTGTCCTATTTATTTTTATAGCACAAAGGTTTGGCCCAGGAGGTTCGTAGTGTATGGCCGGCTTCAGTCTTTCCTGGGCAGCACCCTAAGTGACATTGCATTATTTGAGAGAGAAACAAAACCCTCACAGAGCAGTGCACACCGGAAAGCTGCACAAATGGACTTGTTTTAAAAGCTGCTTTATTAGAAATAGAACTCTACCTGTTTAAGAGAGCAACTCTCAAATGGCACAAATACAGAGACCTTTTGGCTTGTATCTACACTAGGATGGGATGCATCATTTAGGAGATGAGACTGTGCTTTTTTGGTTGGGTTAGTTAGTGAAATTGTATTTCTTTCTATTAATACAGATGTGCCGACCAAATGACTGACCCCAGCCACATAATCTCTAGGCAATTATAATGAGGTTCTGGTATATCAGACCAAATATACACAGGGTACAATGCAGAAACAGTGCACACAATATTACAGCTCACAGGCCTTTGCCAAGTTTTCTTGAGGCACTTGACAAGGGCCTGTGTGCCAAAGATTGTGTCTTCTGGTAGGAACTTTCAAATGTCAATGACCTGTTCACAGAAAAATGGACTGCACCCACCTGCATTCTGTTTGGGAGAAGATCTTGATCGCTGGAATGGTCAGAAAAAATAGCCTTAGAGGTCTAAGAAATTACATAACAGTTCATTGTGTCCTAAACTGTATCCTGAAAAACACAAATCAGTGAGTCAATTGACAGCTCAGGGAGCAAATTAAAATTGATGGGGGCGTGGATGACACTGATGTGGGCAAAAAAGTCTGTTTGGCTGGGAAATAGGCAACACTGGCAGACATGAGTTAAATTTAAAGAGAAAGAGAAGAAATGGATTATGCACAATACTCTATTTAACAGACAACCAGGGAGATTCAATAAAGTTCTTATCGTTTAAAATGCTGCTAATTTTGCCCCAACCAATCAGAAATTATGTAACATTGAAAGCTAACATCTGATTAGCTTGGGGAAAATTAGCACCATTTTAAATGATAAGAACTTTTATTGAATAACCCCGAGTGTTTACATCATCTAGCTAGTATACATTTATTCATTTCAATCAAATCAATCAAAGCCCGAGGCTTTGTAACAGCAACAACTTGATATCTAATCTTTACCCTCTTGAAATTATTTATATCACAAAATGAAGGAGCTATGTGAAGGGAAACATTAAATCTGATTGGCTAACACACCCCTCATGCCAATTGGGTGATCAGTAGGTAACAGAAGGTGCCAGGAAGAGAAGTATCATCCAACCATTTATCCAATTTTGCCCATTATATTGAGAGGTTTTCCCATGTTACACATTGAGAAAATTTTATTGTATTAGGTATATTTCAAAAGTCAAATTAGTGTAAATTACGCAACACCAGCTATATTCAAATTATGTTAGGAAATACGTATATATTTTTAGAGAGATATAGGAAAAAAAATAATTAAGATGGTAAAAATATCTACACTATGAAAATCATGAGAAACCTTTGGTTTTCTCAAGACACTCCAGGCAGCCCATATCACTGTTTGGAGGACCCTACTCTAGAGCCTGGTTGTGAGATCCAAAGTTTGTTTACAGTTTTACAAGAATGATTTTCTTGTTTGCATCAGAAGTTTCCTAGTGATGGTGAAGCAGCTCATGTAAAATGAAAATCTAAATATTTCATTACCGTGCGCATTTTCTGTTGATGTGTTCTGGGCATTTAACGGTTTACAATCCATGGAGATTGGGTGATGGGTAAAAAGGTGCCCTCATCTGATACCAACTATACACTCATGCTTCACCTTAAAGGGAAAGTTAGAAAGTATCAGATAGAGACTATGGGATTGGCACTTTTGAAGTGTTCATATTTGCTTACGCCATCAGTTACTTACAAAACATCAGCTAATACTAGGTTGGCCCTATGACATCACAAAGCCAGTGCTGGTGACATATTTAAAAAAGACTGTTGCAATTTTTTAATGGGCACTATTCCCCATGCATTGCACCTACAAAGGCCAAGCCTAGCCAATACCCAAGGCTCTTTGGTACTATAGATGCCCTAACTGCACCATTAATGGCTGCAGATAAATTCATTTACCAGCATTCCCAGTGTAGGCAAAGGAAAGGGAAAAGGACCCATACTACAGTGAAAAGCGGGTGGGCATTAGTTCACTTGTAGTGAACACCTGCAGGGACCAGTGTTAGGTGCAAACTGACATGAAATTTCCCCTTTCAGGTATTAAAGCTACTGAGCAGATGATCTTCTATATGGTAGAGCTACTCAACACATGTAGAACTATTGTATAAACTGGAGAAATAGCTTGACTGTACAGTGGTATATCCTGTGTATGTTTTCATTATATCCATAGCAATTTCAAATCTTTATACCACATATACATGTAAATAGCAAACAGGTTTATCAAGCTAAAAGTTAAAAACACTCCCACTCACCCAGAAATGCCTCAATATGCGGATATGTACCGCAACATATAATAAACATGAAATATTAAGTAAATCTACACAAAATATTCAGCCTGGTACAGAACAGACTTTCCGCTGTATTTAATTCTATGTGCTAAATGATGAAGGATGATTCCCCATTTCATACAGGTTTGATAGCTGTTTGTCACCGCATGATAGAACTTAAACTTTTGTTATAATTACACTTTGATCTGTCTCACGTACCACATGATATCTTTCCGGATTTGTGTGCGACAGTTTATAACAAATCTGGCCAAGATGCTTTGCAAAAATCAGGTCTTCCATTTGCCCGCCTGAAAGGCGCTTGCGTTGGGATATGATTACTGTGTATAAATACATTAACGGGCCATACAATAAACTATCTGGGGCATTGTTCACCAATAGAACATGTTAGAGGACACGTGGACATCCCCCTTGAAGAAAAAAGGGTTAGGCTTCAAGTTCGGTAAAGGTTTTTTCACAGTTAGAACGGTAAAGCTATGGAACTGTCTTCCAGTGGACGTTGTTATGGCAGGTTCATTGGTCAGTTTAAAAAAAAAGCTGGATGAGTTTCTGCAAACAAGGAATGTTACAAGTTACTGGTATTGATTAATAAAGTAGAGTTGATCCAGGGAAATTTCCGATTGTCACTTGGAGTCAGGAAGGAATTTTTTTCCCCTTCATAAATTTTGTGGGGCTTATTTGCCTTCCTGTGGATCAACAGTTAGACAGGAAAGGATGTTGCTAGATGGGTTGGACTGGATGGACGTATGTCTTTATTTAACCTCAAATACTATACTAAAAATAAAAAGCCTGGGACAACCCTTGGTGGTTATTGGAAATACCGTATATACTTGAGTATAAGCCGAGGTTTTTAGGTTTAAAAATCAACCTAAAACCTTGCCTCGGCTTATACTCGAGTCAATAGACCTACCTTCAATCCGAACACCGCGAGTCAGGCCGGCAGTTCCCAGTAGTTCTTCACGGTTGCGCGATGATGTCATCGCGCACGCTGGCGGATGACTTCATCGCGCAGCCGCGAAGATGAAGACCAGGTACGGTAATGAGCTGGGGGGACTGGGCTGGGGGGGGGAGGGCGGGGGGACTGGGGGGAGGGCTGGGAGGACAGTATGCCATGCAGTAACCCCCAATACCTTTCTACTATAGGTGGTTGGAAACTACAACTCCCAGCAACCAAGCATGCTGGGAGTTGTAGTTTCCAAACATCTACGTGGAAAGGATTAGGGTTACTGTATACCCTCGTTTATACTCGAGTCAATCATGTTTCTAATTTTGGAGGCAAAAATGGGTACCTCGGCTTATACTCGGGTCGGCTTTACTCGAGTATATACGGTAAGTTATGGTACTAAAACGAGAAAAAAAAATATTGTTTCACTCTTGTTCTCTTTTCTTGTAGAACATGTGATATATTGTCTGTGTTGTTTTCTTAATTAAAGGACAGTTATGGAAAATATTACTTTTTAAAAAGTATCTACATGATAAAAAATCTCAGTAATTCTAACTAACCTTTTAATTTTTGTAAAATTAATTGATTTAATTCCTTTTGGCTATGCCCTGCTACGGTCGATAGTGAGCTGCCATTTTAGGTCCTGGAACGGTTTCCAGAATGCACAGTTGGAATGTTCCAATTAGCTTGGTTTTTTGCTTTGCATGTCAAACTAATGCAAATAACATCCATTTCCCTAGTAGACAGTGCATCACAATTACATTAAAGTATCACTTTAGCCTCCATCTGTGCATCATCATGACAATTACTTCAACCAAATGAGTCATTGATGACATGCAGCTTATTCAACTTAATAGCCATGTATCTTTGGTCTGCTATCTTTAATGACATTACCTGGGCAGTAACTGACTGCTCCCTGGCTCCTCCCACAGTCTGCCTTCCCTTCATTAACATATGCTCACCTTTGTCAGAAACTGGAGGATGAGAGCCACTGACTGTGGGAGGAGTCAGTGTGCCACTGGTTACTGCATGAGTGTAGTGCCCCTCTAATATAAGTGTGGCTCTTAGTCTAGTGATTCAGGCTCAATCCTTAATGAAATTAAAGAAAAGGTGATTGTTAGAACTTCATCTATCTGAGCACAATAACAATTTTTTTTTTTTAAATTTGAAATATTGATTTTGTGACTGAAGCAAAATAAACTAATCTTTATGGCCCTAAAATGTGTGGCCCTAGCCTTCAGAAATCTGTATCTCTTCGAAAAGGACACAATGCATGGGAAAGAATAAAATGGAAGAATATAAATCTATACAAATTATTTATTGTTTTGGACATTTGTCTGTAGCAGCACCAGTTTCCTAAGCCACATCTTTATTAAGATGCATTGTGGGAAACATGGCCTTCATTTGTAAAGCATAAGCATGCTTATAGATAAGTGGACACATAGACGTATGACATCAGCAACACTCAACTTGTGCTTAATGACTTCACCAATATCTAAATTCAAAGGGAGCACGCAAGTTTTACGGATATCATCTCATTGCACGATTTACGAACTGTTTGCTGTGCCATGATACAAAATGGAGTCTCTTATTTCTGAGAATTCCAAAAAAAAGTGTTAATTTCCCAAAGTTATCCCACGAGTTTCCTTTTTTATTTCCATCTCACGTTATTACTCACTCAGCTTTCCCCCCCTTTAATTCTGCTGTATTAGCCACAAGCCCGTCTTTATGAATGTTCTACAAGGTGCCCCAAAAGCTCTTTCTTTTTAATTTTGCACCATCGTGGTAAACAAAAATATGCCATTTACGGCCCCCTGTTGTGTTTTAGAGCTTAATGCGCACGTATAAATTTGTGCTTGTTTTAATGCAATGTGCTTGGCTTAACATTTGTCGATAAACTTATATCCATGTTTACATATTTTATGCTTCCCTCTCTACAGTTTTTAAAGCTGCACCTGCAGATTTTTTATCTTTTGTTCCATCGTTGAAAGCCCCTTTGTATCAGCACATTTCTTCTCTCCCATGAAAAGCGATGAGGCCTTGTAACGGCTTTGGACATATGATCTATCTCAGTACCGTCTTTTGCTAATGTCAGACACAGGGACATAAAATGAAAGCTATTTTGGCCTCACTTTACTGAATTCCCTCTCCAGATGCCTCACATATTTTTTGCAGCAGAATTAGAAACAGCGATCGTCGTACAACATCATAAATGTTCCCTGCTTATAACTGTCACAAGCACCACATGATGACAAACTTGTTCCACTCATCTGACACCAGAAAAATGCCGTGTACTGGAACGCCATTTGGTAGCGGAGTGACAAAATGTGTTAGTCACATGAGAGAAACTTGGCTCTAAGATCTGTATGTTTTCATTCTTGGCACACGTCTGCGGCTCTGCCATTAAAAAACACATTTACATACTATAACACAGGAGGCCCATGGAACCCATTTTGACATAGACATTGTGTAATCCAATTCCAAACACTAACTCAAAATTATTCTTATGTGTCTAATGAGCCCTCAGTGGGAGTTTAGGAGACGTCTAATTTGATGATCATGGTGTAGTTCCATGTTTTATAGAGGTCACAAGTGAGAAGTAATCACTACTTGTTTATCTGAAAAGTCCTTAATAAAATCTTGCTTAGTTGTTCTTCGAACAATGGAATACCAATGATATTTTTAAGGTTATTAATCAGCTATGCCACTACAATATTGGCAAGAGGAATAGGGGTTTGACATCAACATGTACCCACTTCCACATAGATTGGGATGGTATTAAATCCCTTGTATTAAATCCTTTGTATATAATGTAGGTATAGGTCCCCCAACCGCCTTAATAGAATTTAGAGAAAGTCCCGATAGTTACTTACCTTACCTCTCTCCCCCGGCGTTCAGAGCAGCCGGCAGCTATGTCCCTGATTTGCTGCCTTTCAGCCAATCAGGGACGTGGCTGCCGGTCCCGCCCCCTGCTTGCAATTCCGTGCAAGCAGAGGGCCGGGGAGTGCGGCGGAGGAGAGAGGTAAGGTAAGTTAAGATCGGGGGACTTACTCAAATTTCTATTATGGCGGTTGGGGCTGGGGGACCAATACCTACATTATATAAAAAGTTGTAAAAAGGGGTGGTCAAGCCCTTTAAATGAGAAATAAAGAAGCAAATAAAAACCCTTTCATGACCAGTGCCTCCTTCTATCCAGTGATGCCTTCATTCTCCTTGGCATTCAGTTTAAGTTGCGGCCAAGAAGGGGAACTGAATTTTCCCTACTTGGTCACATGAGCAACCCTCAAGCTCAAATTGGTGCCTAGTCTTGACCATCTCTTCTGCACACAAGGGGCCAAAAGTTAGTTCATGCAACTTAGCAGTGTCGTATACTAAACCTTATCTTTTTATTACATTTTATATTTAGTTTTCCTTTAAATTCCCTTTTAAGGCCTTTATTTTGGAGGCTGTAGACAATTGGGGGTGGTAATTAATCCAGCATGTTAATTACCATGACTTCGTGTCCTAATTAAGATTAAAATGCCTCATGACCTAACAAGCCTTAAAATTGTTTGATATGGTGAGTGTTGAGATAATTACAAGGGTTTTAATAGCTGTCCAGTGGTTCTGAGAAATCTAGGTAAATTATTTGACCCGTTAAATGGAATTTTAACATATTTCTTTTTATTATTATTAGATATAAACACTGGATTGCGTTAATGGAGAAAAGAAATATCAAATCCACTCTGTCTGCTTTGTCACTGTTGCTGGAGCAATGGAATATAAATATAGTTCCTTGTTATCATGCAAGAAATTGCTAACTGAAGACCTCTGACTTTGTAATTTGTTCTTTATGGACTAGCCTAAAGCCAATAATCAAAATCAATAGTCTTTGCTGGAATGTAAGCAACTGGCGCTGTGTTATGTGACAGGCGAAGATTCGTGAGCTCACAGGAGGTCGTGGGGCCACATTAAATTTCTTACTGAATTCTTTTCAAAAAGCTTCAATCCATTTAGGAATCATCCCTCATTGGAAAATATTGCGACGGGGGAATTAGTAAACATCTGCACTTTTCTCATTTACCAGTGTTTGTTTTTTCAGCAGCCTGTTCAATAATGTCAACGTGTGGGAAATTATGTGAGAAAAATAAAGTGGCTTTCGGGGGCTACTGATTTATTCATTTATTTCTGCGGAATAACATCAGCTGTCCTGTTCTCATGTTTATTAATTCTTCTTTGGTGTTATGCCATGGAATATTCCATTTGTCTTGTACATTCAGCAGGTGAAGATAACGTGAGTACGAATCGGACAGGGAAATGGATCATGCGAGGAGAGTCAACTAAGTAACAAAATCTGACACTTTGCCTCAGATCGCTTCTGGGTTAGTCAACCCTCTATCAGTTTCTTCATTTATTGTGAGGCCCCAAGCATTGTGTTTCTGTAACGTGGAGTATGTACCTACAGTATCCCTATGCATATTAATGGAACGCATGCTATATGCACATGAACACGTGTTCCAATAACAGATCAGATTGAAGCACATATAGCAGAGTCAGACCAATAGCATTGCTTTGGCAATGCAAACGTGAATGCAATTGGATCTCCAAACGAGATCCAGAAGTGGGGCTTGGCTCTTATGCTGGCCACACACTTAGTCGACAGATGATAGATTTGGTGTTTATGGGGCGTATATAGCCTCCGCCCAGAAAACCACTTTCAATAAAACACGGATAGGGACCCCATCATAGTTTTGCTGGGGGGTCTAGTGATTCCTGGTTACACCACTATCGTGCTTGATCATTGATTCTATCAAATGTCTACAGACAAATTGACATAGAGCAAGCAGTTTACGTTCTCGCAACATTCCAAGCCTGTCCTATTTATTTTTAATAGCACAAAGGTTTGGCCCAGGAGGTTCGTAGTGTATGGCCGGCTTCAGTCTTTTTCCTGGGCAGCACCCTAAGTGACATTGCTATTATTTGAGAGAGAAACAAAACCCTCACAGAAGCGATGCACACCGGAAAGCTGCACAAATGGACTTGTTTTAAAAAGCTGCTTTATTAGAAATAGAACTCTACCTGTTTAAGAGAGCAACTCTCAAATGGCACAAATACAGAGACCTTTTGGCTTGTATCTACACTAGGATGGGATGCATCATTTAGGATGAGACTGTGCTTTTTTGGTTGGGTTAGTTAGCTGAAATTGTATTTCTTTCTATTAATACAGATGTGCCGACCAAATGACTGACCCCAGCCAGCATAATCTCTAGGCAATTATAATGAGGTTCTGGTATATCAGACCAAATATACACAGGGTACAATGCAGAAACAGTGCACACAATATTACAGCTCACAGGCCTTTGCCAAGTTTTCTTGAGGCACTTGACAAGGGCCTGTGTGCCAAAGATTGTGTCTTCTGGTAGGAACTTTCAAATGTCAATGACCTGTTCACAGAAAAATGGAACTGCACCCACCTGCATTCTGTTTGGGAGAAGATCTTGATCTGCCTGGGAGATGGTCAGGAAAAAATAGCCTTAGAGGTCTAAGTAAATTACATAAACAAGTTCATTGTGTCCTAAACTGTATCCTGAAAAACAACAAATCAGTGAGTCAATTGACAGCTCAGGGAGCAAATTAAAATTGATGGGGGCGTGGATGACACTGATGTGGGCAAAAAAGTCTGTTTGGCTGGGAAATAGGCAACACTGGGCAGACATGAGTTAAATTTAAAGAGAAAGAGAAGAAGATGGGATTATGCACAATACTCTATTTAACAGACAACCAGGGAGATTCAATAAAAGTTCTTATCGTTTAAAATGCTGCTAATTTTGCCCCAACCAATCAGAAATTATGTAACATTTGAAAGCTAACATCTGATTAGCTTGGGGAAAATTAGCACCATTTTAAATGATAAGAACTTTTATTGAATAACCCCGAGTGTTTACATCATCTAGCTAGTATACATTTATTCATTTCAATCAAAGTCAATCAAAGCCCGGAGGCTTTGTAACAGCAACAACTTGATATCTAATCTTTACCCTCTTGAAATTATTTATATCACAAAATGAAGGAGCTATGTGAAGGGAAACATTAAATCTGATTGGCTAACACACCCCATCATGCCAATTGGGTGATCAGTAGGTAAACAGAAGGTGCCAGGAAGAGAAGTATCATCCAACCATTTATCCAATTTTGCCCATTATATTGAGAGGTTTTCCCAATGTTACACATTGAGAAAATTTTATTGTATTAGGTATATTTCAAAAGTCAAATTAGTGTAAATTAACGCAACACCAGCTATATTCAAATTATGTTAGGAAATACAGTATATATTTTTAGAGAGATATAGGAAAAAAAATAATTAAGATGGTAAAAATATCTACACTATGAAAATCATGAGAAACCTTTGGTTTTCTCAAGACACTCCAGTGCAGCCCATATCACTGTTTGGAGGACCCTACTCTAGAGCCTGGTTGTGAGATCCATATAGTTTGTTTACAGTTTTACAAGAATGATTTTCTTGTTATGCATCAGAAGTTTCCTAGTGATGGTGAAGCAGCTCATGTAAAATGAAAATCTAAATATTTCATTACCGTGCGCATTTTCTGTTGATGTGTCTGGGCATTTAACGGTTTACAATCCAATAGGAGATTGGGTGATGGGTAAAAAGGTGCCCTCATCTGATACCAGACTATTACACTCATGCTTCACCTTAAAGGGAAAGTTAGAAAGTATCAGATAGAGACTATGGGATTGGCACATTTTGAAGTGTTCATATTTGCATTACAGCCCATCAGTTACTTACAAAACATCAGCTAATACTAGGGTTGGCCCTATGACATCACAAAGCCAGTGCTGGTGACAATATTAAAAAATGACTGTTGCAATTTTTTAATGGGCACTATTCCCCATGCATGCTGCACCTACAAAGGCCAAGCCTAGCCAATACCCAAGGCTCTTTGGTACTATAGATGCTCCTAACTGCACCATTAATGGCTGCAGATAAATTCATTTACCAGCATTCCCAGTGTAGGCAAAGGAAAGGGAAAAGGAGCCCTATACTACAGTGAAAAGCTGGTGGGCATTAGTTCACTTGTAGTGAACACCTGCAGGGACCAGTGTTAGGTGCAAACTGACATGAAATTTCCCCTTTCAGGGTATTAAAGCTACTGAGCAGATGATCTTCTATATGGTAGAGCTACTCAACAACATGTAGAACTATTGGTAATAACTGGAGAAATAGCTTGACTGTACAGTGGTATATCCTGTGTATGTTCTTCATTATATCCATAGCAATTTCAAATCTTTATACCACATATACATGTAAATAGACAAACAGGGTTTATCAAGCTAAAAGTTAAAAACACTCCCCACTCACCCAGAAATGCCTCAATATGCGGATATGTACCGCAACATATAATAAACATGAAATATTAAGTAAAGTCTACACAAAATATTCAGCCTGGGTACAGAACAGACTTTCCGCTGTATTTAATTCTATGTGCTAAATGATGAAGGATGATTCCCCATTTCATAACAGGTTTGATAGCTGTTTGTCACCGCATGATAAGAACTTAAACTTTTGTTATAAATTACACTTTGATCTGTCTCACGTACCACATGATATCTTTCCGGATTTGTGTGCGACAGTTTATAAACAAATCTGGCCAAGATGCTTTGCAAAAATCAGGTCTTCCCATTTGCCTTGTCCCAGACTCAAGCAGGGAGCAGAGCTAGACCGGATTAATATGAGTAAATGATCTACTATATGGTGGAATAACTAAACAACACATAGAACTATGGGTAATAGGAACTGTGGAGAAATAGCCTGACTGTGGTATAGTCAACAATTTCAAATCTTTATTTAACACATAGTATAAATGTAAATAGACAACCCTGTGGAAAAAAGTTAAAAACACCCTCACCTCCCCCTCCCCACCCAGCAATACCTTAATATGCTGGTACCTAATGCAAACTATACTAAGGGGCTGATGCATTAATGGCAGTTTTAAACTACTTTTGTGTTGCGCTACTTTTGTGCAACAATTTTGCACTTATCTTAAAACACCATTACCACTGTGGCGTATGGACCAGATGCTATAAAAAAAGTAACGTCTCATTTGCCCGGGACCCCACAATGTTTTACGGGATCCAGGTCAGGTAAGGCGTAACTGATTTCAATGTTAAATCCAAACAATTGAGGCAGATCTAAAACAGAGTCAGAATCCTCTTATGTATTGTTACCTAATGGGTTCCACTGAACTGGACAGAACAGGCCATTAAACAAGAACTGTATGGAACACCCTAATAATAATAATAATAATAAGTTTTTATTTATTTTTCTATAAACCAATGGATCAATTGAAGAATAAAACCATAGATTTCCATGTAAAAACATATATATATATACAAACACATTATATGATTTTTTTTACTACAAATTTTCTATATCATATTGATGATTCTTCTCAATCCAGTACAATTTTTCCACGTCTGCGGTGATTAAGATCCCCTAATGGTCTCCTGGCTCTTTTCAGATTATTTCATCTGGTCCATAACTCTGGCTGGGAATAAAGGGATGGAAACATCTATTGCAGGGCTGGACAAAGCTTGACTGGCCCATCTCTTTGTATTTTGTATCCACTGCTTTCTGTCACACCAATATATTCTGGAGATATCACTTTATGTACGGTAAACATTTTGATGAATGGCTCTTGCCAGAACCTAATTTTAGACATATACACAAAGATATCTTTTGCATTCAAAACAGAAGGTCCATCTAAAGGATTATTTGTTTAGCATTTTTCTTCATTGAGATGATTTTGGGGTTTTATTTTCCTTTGTTTTGATAGATTTTATTTCTAATCTGAGCTAAATCTTTTTTTGATGATAGTTTGATTGATTATTCAGTCTGGATGATGTTGTTTTTTTTGTGAAGAATTTCATTTTCTAGAGCAGTTATTCTGCTTCTTACATGGAGTTCATTTGTAAATACCCCTCATTTTACCTATGTATGAATATGGGGAAATAAACAAAAGTCAACCCCTCATCTTAAACAATATAAAACAGTGATGTCTGTGGCCCTAGATGTTTAAGATCTAAAATACCCAGCATTCTCTCACTCCTATCATCCCTTCACTCCCAGCATTCTCTCACTCCTATCATCCCTTCACTCCCAGCATTCTCTCACTCCCATCATTCCTTCACTCCCAGCATTCTCTCACTCCCATCATTCCTTCTCAATCATTCCTTCATCCCAGCATTCTCTCACTCCCATCATTCCTCACTCCCAGCATTCTCTCACTCCCATCATTCCTTCACTGCCAGCATTCTCTCACTCCCATCATTCCTTCACTTCCCAGCATCTCTCACTCGATAATTCCTTCACTCCCAGCATTCTCTCACTCCCATCATCCTTCACTCCCAGCATTTTCTCACTCCTATCATCCCTTCACTCCCAGCATTCTCTCACTCCCAGCAGTCTCTCCCTCCCATCATCTCTTCACTCCCAGCATTCTCTCACTCCCATCATTCCTTCACTCCCATCATTCCTTCACTCCAGCATTCTCTCCCTCCCATAATCTCTTCACTCTCAGCATTCTCTCACTCCCATCATTCCTTCACTCCCAGCATCTCTCCCTCCCATCATCTTCTTCACTCCCAGCATTCTCTCACTCCCATATTCATCACTCCTCACCATCCTTCACTCCCATCATTCCTTCACTCCCAGCATTCTCTCACTCCCACATCTCTCACTCCATCATTCCTTCAACCAGATTCCTTCACTCCAGCATTCTCTCACTTCATCATTCCTTCACTCCCAGCATTCTCTCACTCCCATCATTCCTTCCATCTCGGCATTCTTCACTCCCATCATTCCTTCACTCTCAACATTCCTCTCATCATTCCTTACTCCCATTCATTCCTTCACTCTCACATTCTCTCGTCCCATCATTCCTTCACTCCCCAGCATTCTCCCTCCTATCATCCCGTCACTCCCAGCATTCTCTCACTCCCCAGCATTTTCTCCCTCCCTTTATTCCTTCACTCAAGATCTCTCTTTCAGCATTCTCTCACTCCCATCATCCTTCACTCCCACCATTCTTTCACTCCCTTCATTCCTTCACTCCAAGCATTCTCTCACTCCCATCATCCCTTCACTCCCAGCTTCTCTCACTCCCTTCATTCCTCACTCCCAGCATCTCTCACTCCATCATTCCTTCACTCCAGCATCTCAACTCATCATTCCTCACCCCCATTCTTTCACTCCCTTCATTCCTTCACTCCAAGCATTCTTCACTCCCAGCATTCTCTCACTCCCATCATCCCTTCACTCCCACCATGCTTTCACTCCCTTCATTCCTCACTCCAAGCATTCTCTCACTCCCATCATCCCTTCACTCCACAGCATTCTCTCAGTCCCTTCATTCCTTCACTCCAAGCATTCTCTCACCCATCATTCCTTCACTCCCAGCATTCTCTCACTCCCATCATTCCTCCACTCTCAGCATTTTCTCACTCCCATCATTCCTCACTCCAACAGCTTCTACCCCATCATTCCTTCACTCCCAACATTCTCTCACCCCATCATTCATTCACTCCAATCATTCTCTCGCACCCCATCATTCATTCACTCCCAGCATTCTCTCACTTTCATCATCCATTACTCCCAGCATCTCTCACTCCCATCATTCCTTTACTCCAGCATTCTCACTCTCATCATTCCTTCACTCCCAGCATTCTCTTACTCCCTTTATTCCTTCACTCCAAGCATTCTCTCACTCCTGTCATGCCTTCACTGCAAGCATTCTCTCACTCCCATCATTCCTTCACTCCACATTCTTATCTTCATCATTCCTTCACTCCCAGCATTCTCTCACTTCATCATTCCTTCACTCGACAGTTTCTCATTCCATCATTCCTTCACTCTCAGCATTCTCTCTCATAATTACTTCACTCCAGCATTCTCTCACTTCCATCATTCCTCCACTCTCAGCATTCTCTCACTTCATATTCATTCACTCCCGCATTCTCTCACTCCATCATTCCTTCACTCCAACATTCTCTCACCCCATCATTCATTCACTTCCCCCCAGCATTCTTCACCCCATCATTCATTCATCCCAGCTTTCTCTCCCCCATCATGCCTTCACTCCCAGCATTATCTCACTCCCATCATCCCTCACTCCCAGCATTCTCTCACTCCTCATCCTCTTCACTCCAAGAATTCTCTCACTCCCATCATTCCTTCACTCCCAGCATTCTCACTTCCATCATCCCTTCACTCCCAGCATTCTTCACTCCCATCATTCCTTCACTCCAAATTCTCTCACCCCATCATTCTTCACTCCATTCATTCCTTCACTCCCTTCATTCCTTCACTCCCATCATGCCTGCACTCCAAGCATTTTCTCACTCCCATTATTCCTTCACTCCCATCATTCCTTCACTCCCAGCCTTTACTCTCATCATCCCTTACTCCCAGCATTCCTCTCACTCCTCATTCCTTCACTCCAGTTCTCTCACTCCCTCATTCCTCACTCCAAGCATTCTCTCACTCCCGTCATGCCTTCACTCCAGCATTATCTCACTCCCATCATTCCTTTACTCCCAGCATTCTCTCACCCATTATTCCTTCACTCCCAGCATTCTCTCACTCCATCATTCCTTCACTCCCAGCATTCTCTCACTCCATCATTCCTTCATCCCAGTATTTCTCACTCCCTTCATTCCTCACTCCAAGCATTCTCTCACTCCCTTTATTCCTTCACTCCAAGCATTCTCTCACTCCCTTCATTCCTCCTCCACTCCCAGCATTCTCTCACTCCCATCATTCCTTCACTCCAGCAGTCTCTCACTCTCATCATTCCTTCACTCCCACCATTTTTCACTCCCTTCATTCCTTCACTCCAAGCATTCTCTCACTCCCAGCATTCTCTCACTCCCCTCATCCCTGCACTCCCACCATGCTTTCACTCCTTCATCCTTCACTCCAAGCATTCTCTCACTCCCATCATCCCTTCACTCCCAGCACTCTCACTCCCTTCATTCCTTCACTCCAAGCATTCTCTCACTCATCATTCCTTCACTCCAGCATTCTCCTCACTCCCATCACATCCTCCACTCTCAGCATTTCTCACTCCATCATTCCTTCCTCCCAACATTCTCTCACCCCATCATCCTTCACTCCCAACCATTCTCTCACCCCATCATTCATTCACTCCAAGCATTCTCTCACCCCATCATTCATTCACTCCAGCATTTCTCACTTTCATCATCCATTCACTCCCAGCATTCTCTACTCATCATTCCTTCACTCCAGCATTCTCTTACTCCCTTTATTCCTTCACTCCAAGCATTCTCTCACTCTTCAGTATGCCTTCACTGCAAGCATTCTCTCACTCCCATCATTCCTTCACTCAGCATTCTCTCATTCATCATTCCTTCACTCCCAGCATCTCTCACTTCCATCATTCCTTCACTCCCAGCATTCTGTCATTCCCATCATTCATTCACTCTCAGCATTTTCATTCCCATCATTCTTCACTCTCAGCATTCTCTCTCATAATTACTCACTCCCAGCATTCTCTCACTTCCATCATTCCTCCACTCTCAGCATTCTCTCACTCTCATCATTCATTCACTCCCAGCATTCTCTCACTCCCTCATCCCTCCCCAACTTCTCTCCCATCATTATTCATCCCGATTCTCTCACCCCATTCATTCACTCCAGATCTCTCAACCCCATCAGCCTTCACTCCCAGCATTATACTCCACTCCCATCATCCCTTCACTCCCAGCATCTCTCACTTCCTTCATTCCTTCACTCCAAGAATTCTCTCACTCCCATCATTCCTCACTCCCAGCATTCTCACTCCCATCATCCCTTCACTCCAGCATTTTCTCACTCCCATCATTCCTTCCTCCCAACATTCTCTCACCCCATCATTCCTTCACTCCCATCAATCCTTCACCCCTTCATTCCTTCAATCCATCATGCCTGCACTCCAAGCATTTTCTCACTCCCATTATTCCTTCACTCCCATCATTCCTTCACTCCCAGCATTGTTTCACTCTATCACCCTTTACTCCAAGCATTCTTCTCAATCCCTTCATTCCTTCACTCCCAGCATTCTCTCACTCCCTTCATTCCTTCACTCAGCATTCTCTCACTCCCGCAGCCTTCACTCCAGCATTCTCTCACTCCATCATTCCTTTACTCCCAGCATTCTCTCACTCCCATTATTCCTTCACTCCCAGCATTCTCTCACTCCATATTCCTTCACTCCCAGCATTTCTCACTCCCATCATCCTTCACTCCCAGTATTCTTCACTCCCTTCATTCCTTCACTCCAAGCATTCTCTCACTCCCTTTTTCATTCACTCCAAGCATTCTCTCACTCCACGTCATGCCTTCACTCCCAGCACTCTTCACCACCATCATTCCTTTACTCCCAGCATTCTTTCTCACTCCATCATCTTCACTCCCAGCATTCTCACTCCCATCATACGTTCACTCCCAGCATTCTCTTACTCCCAACATCCCTTCACTCCCAGCATTCTCTCACTCCTTCATCCTTCACTCCCAGCATTCTCTCACTCCCTTCATTCCTTCACTCCCAGCATCCTCTCACTCCCACTTCCTTCACTCCCAGCATTCTCTCACTCCCACCTTTCCTTCACTCCCAGCATTCTCACTCCCTTCATTCCTTCACTCCCAGCATTCTCTCACTACCTTCATTCCTTCACTCCAAGCATTCTCACTCTTATCATTCCATCACTCCCATCATTTTGTTATTTCTCCCATCATTATTTCTCTACCAGCATTCCCTCAATTCCATAATTTTCTCTCCAAGCATTCTTTTGCTCTAAGCATTTTCACTCCCGTCATTCCCTTCCTCCCATCCTTATTTCACTCCCAGCTTTGCCTCATACCCCTGAAGGGGAGCAGGTTGGACATTCCTTTCATTGGTTGGACATTCCTGGTAAAAAAATACAGTTTGCTCAAAGTCTATGTAAAATTTTCAGCCTGGGTACAGAACAGCCTTTCCAATGTATTTAATTCTATGTGCTGAAAGATGAGGAATGATTCCCCATTTCATTACTGGTTTGACAGCTGTTTGCCACCGCGTGACAAGAACTTTAATAGACTCAGGCAGGGGGCAGAGCTATATTGGATTGGCATTTAAAACTTAAGGTAGTGCTGTTATTTTAGGGTTAACCCAGGGGTGAGGACCTAGCAGTTTATATCCACATCCTGCTTACTATATATAGAAAGGGGGTGGTTTCTGTGACTACAATTCTCCTATTAAAAATTGTATGTTCACATATTCATTTGTGTCAGGGTGGTGGCCCTGATTTTTTTTCAGTCCTGGGTTCAAATTCTCCTTTGGCCGTATTTGCAAGTTTGCTGGTTTTCTCTCTGCTTGTGTGGGTTCCCCTCAATCTGATGGGTGACCTAGGGACATAATTATAAAGCCTTGGTATGAGTATTTACCAATCATAAACAAAGAGGTCCTAAAAAAACACAATTGTGGTACCACTAGATGATATACCGTTCTGCCACAAAATGCCTTGCAGTATTGGTACAGTATTTTGTGATAGGGAGGCATTACACAAAACGGTTGTAAAATACCAACACGGCGATGGTGCCTCAATTTCCTTTGAAAATATCCTTAATTTACTTTGTCGTTAATTTGTACTGAGTATATCTTAATTAGGAAAAATAGAATAACTGAAACAATTTTAGCATCAGGTGAAATACTGGAATGTCAATAAAGCAATCAGGTCTGATGTCTTACAGAACATACTGTATGTATCATTGTGTGCAGTAGGGACCTCCATCTTGCTGGCCTGCAGATCTAATTCCAGGACTCCCCCACATGCTTTACAACAACAGAAGGCAGAAAGGGAATGCTGGGAGTTGTTGTTTTTAAACATATGCAGGCCAACAACATGGTCCCTAAAATAATAATCCACATGCTTAATTAATTATTGTTAGCTATTAACAGCAGCTTTTAGAAACTGGACATGATCTCTGAGTTTTATCATAAATGAGCGGCTTTGATCTGGTTGAATTGTTCTCCATGCCACATATCTTTAATTACAATCTGACCCCACGAGCAAGGGAAGAAAGATTCTTCCGGGGCTATTCAGGTGAAAGCAACACGTTTTATATAAGTGGAAGAAGTTGGAAAAACAAGTAAACATCAATGGATTAACCAAGCTTTAAAATGCTCTTTAGCTGAGTTAGATGCCTCATTACCCAAAGTTGTAGGTCTGGGATGTACTGAATGATGTAGAACCAGTAAAGATGCATTAATGAAACCCGGTACTCGTACATTTTACATGTCATATTCTGGGAAAAACAGGTTTGTGTTACGCACTATTCTACAGTACTTAAGCAGAATGTGCACGTAGTAGATAAAATGTATTATAAAAGTGGTATGTACACATATGTTGGTTGAAAAAAATTTATACTAGAAATAAAGGGTTAATCTCTACCCTCCAGTCAATTGGACCCAGACAGGCAACTTTTTTTTTTTTTTAAACCTGTAATGTATTCAATTTACCCTTTTATATGAGAAATTAGCTGTAGAAAATGTTTGGTCTGCAGTGAGTTTGTATTCTGGTAGGTTGGGCCGCTGACCAAGTGAGGGGGTGGAACCTAGACCAAACATACTGCAGCTGATATCTCTCTTCAGGAAGTTCATCCAAAGGTAAAATTGTGGTTTAGGTTTCCTGTCAGGTAACAGCTGATTTGGAATTTAACTCTTACATTTTATTCTTGTAAAAAAATTTGTAAATCTACAGTAGGTGGATATGTACAAAGTAAACATGGAGAAAGATTGTTATGAATTTTCAGCTGTTATGACTTCCATTTATTTTTCCATTCTTTTCAGCCCTAGCTCAGGATATAAGGTAAACCGATCAGTCCAGTTGCTATGGGTGTGCAGTCTACAACACACTTAAAGTTACCTTAAAGGGTGGAAACCTGAGCACAACCCCCTCCTATTGTAAGGCCTTTGAGCCACAAACATTTTCTTTGATTGATTGGGTCTACCTGCTAGACATTTTTATGTTTTCTGCACAAGAAGTGAGCAAATGTAAGGGAAGTATTTCCATTGTCTTCTCTCTGCCTTTACTGACAACCTACCAGCAGCATGGCAGGTTGTCAATACTCCCAGCATTCCATTTTCCACTTCACTGGGAGATTCATCTTGACCTAATAAATTTTGAAGACTGGTATAAATTTCTTGCGTTACTAAAAAAAAAAGAAAAGAAAAAGGGCGAGAACCAAAATATTGTAGTTTTTCTTATTATTTAATATAAATTTTAATCCAATGCAGTATCGGCTCATTAACCTCCTGTACCAGAGGGGGAATCCATATTTTTGGCATTAACAATTTTTTTTTTATAATAGCTTTATTTTAACAAAATGAACTGGAACCTTGTACCATGCTAATTTCTATTTGATAAAATAAATAGAAAATAAAAGAGTGTTTCAATGAAAAGAAATAAATAACTATGTTTAGAAATTAAGGTGTAGAGTAGATTAAGTAGTGCTTACTATATTCACATACAAACAAATGCTTCTGGGACCATCTCTGAACGTGGAGGACTAGGGTAAACAGGGGAAAGCAGGGTTGGGCAGTGCTTGGATTTTATTGCTATAATGAGGGTCAGTTGTATAGCTCTAGTTAACATCATAGATGAACTTAGGGGCATTGTACTTACATTCATTAGCTATATTTTCAAATGGTTTTCTTAACTTTCCTAATGATAAAGGAAATTCAGATAACTGATATATTTTTAAGAGAGGAATGTCTACCCTAAAAAAAATTAATAACTGGTTACTTGTCTGTTATCTGCCTGCAACCCCAACTGCTATTTTTCCCAGTTTATTACTTACTGTAGATTTGTAACCAGGTATTTAAAGATAAGTTCTATTCCTTTTTGGCAAACATATCTGTCTCCTTCCTAAGCTCTATGAGCTTTTTGTAAGCTTGAGCATGTGCAGAGGAGACAGCAGATGAAACAGCAGTCAATCATTGGTTGTGATGGCAAGTGACACAGCCTTGATTGACTGCATGGAGGGAGGAGCCTGCTTACTCTGCCAGAACGGGGACTGTAAATTACCCTCAATATTTCTTTAGTAATGCAGGTAATAAAGTGCAAAATATATAAGTTTGGGTATGGTAACTGTTAATTGACCATGCTCCTCCTTTTTTTTCCAAGTTCACCAGCTTTTAGTAACATAGACTTAAATGAGGCTTAAATCTCCAAAGACCATGGGGAACAGGAAGAAAAAAAAAACATTATTGATTTGAATGGTTTTAAGTTACGTGGCATTCAAAAATCTAGCCTAGTAGGACCTAATTATATAAGTAATTGTCTAAATTACATTTTTTAATTACCTTTAATTCATAAGTGAGATCCCAAGTCTTTTTTTAACTTGTATGTGTACTGTTTCTAGTTATTTGTCTCCCTTTTCTACATTTATATCATAACTCTCTGATACAGTGAATGCTCATTCAATACCTTTATCATTGGCATAAAACAGGTCATTTGTTAAAAGGATTTCCTGGCTTTATCTACAGTTCTCACCCTACTGTGTGCCAATAAGTTGTATCTAAAAGAAGCTAATACTGTGTTTCCTCGTCACGATAAGATATTGATAACCAGAGATTTCAACTTTCGAGCTTCTTAATTAAAAGGGATTTTCTAAACTAGTTATAACCTGTATTTGGCCTTAAAATGCCTTGTGGAATCAAGATGGTATGTGAATTAACATGAAGAGGCTCAGGACTGACTGTTGATGATCTTTTATGTATATTAAGGAATATTTGTTAATTAATATTCAGCTTACTTGCCTTCAGCAAACAGGACATTGTCTTTGCACTGAGTTCCCTGTAGACTGGGGAATAATTGTAGTCAAAATGAAAATCTCGAGGAATACCTTTGTAAAGAGAACGTTTAATGTCTAATAATTAAAGCAGCCAGGATGAGTAAGAAGATCATTGTTAACATGTTAACTTTTTCAATAGGGTGCACACGGTGAAATCTGATTGGTGCAGAAGAAATTGGCTCTTACAAGCATTGGATAGACACTTCTAGTGGTCTGCTATGTTTAAAGCTGAATTCTATTTACAGGCACAATTAGCACTGGGCTGTTCCTAATTCTAGCTCATAGTTTGTAAAAGGAAAGTTTTGATGCCTCTATAGGATGGACAACCTTCACAATGGATGGACAACCTTCACAATGGATGGACAACCTTCACAATGGATGGACAACCTTCACAATGGATGGACAAACTTCACAAATGGATTTCACTCATTATTTTAATTGGTACTATGGCTGCTTTGATAAATAGCATCAGGTATTTGTCCTGATCTGAAGCTGAAATAATAAATGATAATAAACATCATAATAAATGCTGATAATAATAATAATACTAATAATAATAACAATAAATTATGATGCTAATAATTATAATACTAATAATAACAAGAAACTATTATGCTAATAATAATACATGATGATGATAATAATAATAATTATAATAATCTTTATTGCATTTCAATGAAATATCAACACTTAACCATTGAGAGCCACTCGTTGATTAAGTCACTGAACTGTAATTCAGGAAAGCCTGGGTTCAAATTACATGTCAGCTCTTGTGACCTCTGATAAATCACTTTATCTGCCCATTAGCTAGCATAGTCAATGCTCCATTGGTTTTACATCCCCAGTTTCTAAGCCTGCTCTTGTGCTGGCGATGGTGTTTAGTAAAAGGTTCACTAACTGCTATAATTAACTCTTTTTACAGAAAGCCATATAGTTACCTCCTACCTAAGGCTGTAATTATATGGTTTCTGAAGCTCTAGCACATTGCACATAGTCAATAAGGCATATACCAGATACATAGCACAATCCTTGGAGGAAATTTGAGTAACATTCCAATGCAGCACAGTGGGGGATGTTCCTTAAAAAAGGGATAACGAATTCAACATCCCAAGACAAAAAAAAGTGCTTGTTGCCAAATATTTGGATGGAATGGTCATTGATCTTCTCAATGGGGTTATTTAATAAAAGATACAAAACATTGCTAGTGTTATTCACCCTGAGCAACCAATCAAATGATATCAGATATTTTGTAACTGTAGTAGACAAGAAAAAGGTAACCTCTGATTAGCTGCTGCAGAGTAAGGCTGGGTACACACCATATAATATTTTGTTTACCGACTGCCCACTATTATCGTGTATCGGTCGGTACAGCGAAAATATTGTATGGTGTGAGTGCCAATGGCCTTGACCGATCTTGGTCGTCCTATTGTCCGAGTCGGACAAATGGCAGAATGGGTATGCTGGTAAATCACGGGAGATTGTGAAGTACAATCCGTTGCGGCGAACTGTCAGCCGTGGCTATTTTTGCTGGTTGGGCATATGTAAACCCCGGTGGGAACCCAGCCTAAGAGAACAGGCAAAATGTTGCACCTCTTATTAATCAAGCCCTTTTAGGGAATCTTCTCTGTCTAGAATTCTATTTGCAGTGAATATATAAAGTGGCTTGCCAGTTATGCAGCAAAGCCTTCAACTACTGTACTTATTTGTAATAGTTCAACCCTTACATACCCAAAGCTCAGTATAGTGCCCAAGACTATATTGAAAAAAAAAGCAGATACAAACTTACTAAAAGTTTCTATCTGCCAGACATGAATAGGTAAGAGGATCTCAGATTGTATCAAATCCACAACAGGTTATATAACAGAAACGGTAAATGACTCAATGATGGCGTAGTCAGCGGTGGAATGTCACTATAAATATTTAGTAAAGTATATCATTGACATTAATATTTACCTTAAATAGACTGCTGCAGAAAAAGCCATTCATCAGGCCTTGTTTATGTAATAAAATCACCATTTTCTGCTGGTTGACTCAAATAATCTTGAAAAAAATATTAACAGTTTGGATTGCACACTCCATAACAATATACAGGTTCATTAACAAAAAAACTCAATCTAGAAATTCTGTCTATAAGGCCAAACAACCCCCCTTAACCACTTTAATTTATCCAGAGTAAGAAGATAAAATGCCAGGTACCACAGAAAAACTCACTCGCCAGTCCAACTCCTTCCCCTGCTTGTGTCCAAGGCCTGACCTATGGGAAAGAATTTATGTAATAAAAAATATACAGCATGGTGACTCAGTGGTTAGCAGTGGTTCGATTCCACCCTTGGACACATCTGCAAGGAGTTTTATGTTCTCCCCGTGCTTGTGTGGGTTTCCTCCGGGCACTCCGGTTTCCCCACAATCATAAAGACATACTGATAGGTTGTATGTGTCAAATAAATGTGCTTAGATTGTAAGCTCTTCAGGGCAGGACCTGATGTGAATGTATATATGTAATTGCAAAGCGCTATGGAAGATGTTGGCGCTATATAAATCCACAATAATAATAATAATGAGAATAATAATAATATTATACTAGGGTGCCTAGAAAAACTCCAGCACTGTGCAGTATCTCTTAATTTATTATCAATAAAATGGTAAAATTATCATGAAGGAAATGCAGATATACAAAATATAAATATTTAAATACTCATATTACAAACAGCAGTAAACATGTACCAACATATATCTCCCAAACCATAAAGAACCAGGAATCTAGTATGAAGATTTGACAGGGAATAATTACACACCCTGTTAAGTGATCCAACATGGTTAAGGACAGAACACTTAACCATTGGTTGATGAGTGCACAGTTGGTTGGCCAAAATAGTTTAGTCATTCCAAGATTTTCTTACCAGGCTTTGTAATCCTTTCCAGTCTGGCGTATTGTAGGTCAACCACATAGTTTTTCATCCGCACTGGAACTTCCTTTGTTCGTGGAATAACATTCTTTGAGAAACTTCACAGTGAAGTCTTCACTAGCCTTGTGATAAAGTTCAATATCTAATGAAGTTTACATTTAACATGTCTTCAAATCATTGATAGAATATGATCACTTGGTCACTTTTTATATGGGCCATGGGGATGTTGGAGAATTAAACAAAAAATTAAGTTTTAAAATGTTGGTAAAGTTAGTTTAATAAATAAATATAGAAAATTAAAGGAAATCATGAAGGGTGGAAATACTTTTCATCGTCATCATCGTTGCATATGGTTACAAACATTTACGCAGAAACAGCTTGATGAATTAATATGCTCTTGCTCATCCAAAAGCGTTTTAACATCTTAATACTGTTCACTTTATTGTCAGGGGCTTTCTGGAGGGCTCCAATTTCTTTGTTATCTGTCTAAGGTCTTTATTTTTAAGTTGACTCTCCTTCATGTCCCTCTGGGACATGTCACTGGAATTTTGTGTGTTTGTCTTGTTTATGGTGCAGAGAAGAAAAAATACACAGTGAATTCAATCTTTAAATTAAGCTGTAACCAAGCTTGTATATTCATTAGAGTAGAAAAATTCTCTTCTGAGAAGTTCAAATTGTTTATTGATTTTCATTTCTGTGTTCAAGTGAAGCTTCAGTAAGTCTTTCTTACTGCCGTCCCTTAGGGCCAAAATAGCCAATGAGCACATCACAATTCAGACCCAGTGAGTGGTTAGCAGCAAAAAAAAAAAAAGGAGAGAGAATTCCCTTAAAACTATATTAATAAATAGATTGAGGGTACGATTACGATTTCCCCTCTACGCGCTTGCCTCGCGATAAGGGAATAAATTCACACAGCTGAAACAAGACGTTTGGTTTAGGATTGAATTATCTCAATGTGAAATATGTTATTAGGAAGAAGCCGTCAGTGAATCTGGCACATTATCTCAAAGTTTGTGGGCAGCTAAATGATTATAATGTAGGTGCTCATCACAACATCAAAGTAAGAGAGGAGATTATCGTTCTTTGTGCGAAGGTATTGAGCAGAGAATTTCATCTACTTTCAATCCTCTTGATATCAATCTGCCTGTATTGACTAGTTTAGAGGGCGCAGAACATATTAAACATATTAATTAGATATTTTAAGGGGCACTAAACTGTAAAAAAAAACCTATAATTTCCAGGGAGGTAGAAGACTGACCTAAGACTCTGCTTTACAAAATGGCCGTGCACTGCCGCAGCTGACAGCTCTACCACTACCCATCAACACAACCTGTAGAAATTCTTTTTTTACACTTTTTTTAGTTTTACTTTAAATTTAGATTTATACTTGTATATATACATGTATTTTGCTATCCTTTGGGAGTACAAGGACACTTTCTTCCTCTCTTGTCTAGTCCATTAATCATCACTGCTTCTTTCCCACCAAGAACAAAATCCGGATAGAAGAAACATTGTCAGAAACTAGCATTGCCACAATTACAAGCATTTGTCTTCAAGCGGGTTTAGCTATGGTTGTGGGTATTTCTTAGCTGTGCTAAGCAGGAGCTACATGGAGAAGAGTCAAACAACGTAACTCAGCAACTAATGAATGAGAATGGAAATGTGAGGTTATCCAAGATGGAAACGTCCCAGAAGAACATTTCAACTGGTTTTTGGAATGGGGATATGTCAGGTCAAAAGAAAATAACTGCACTAAATGAACCTCTTCGCCCCATTTTGGATGTGGAAATGTTTTTCTCCATTTGTGGTCCAGAACGAGATGAAGAAAACTGGTGAGTTTCATTCTGTCCACACTGAGTAGACTTCCCTTACCGGGTATAACGGTAGCTTAACGACTCTGGGTAAATCCTGGAAGTGCGTGATTATTTAACACCAGCTAATTATTTGGCATTAGTCATTTAGGAAGAGCTAGTTATTAAATCAGTTAGTGTGGCTATAACCTCACTTCGCACTGCTGCGACCATCATAAATTAATATAAATACAAAGCAGGAAAGACAAAGATAATTCTTATTTCTGCTATATTGATCAGATTGTCCAGAGATCTACCATTTCCCCCCCGAAAAATTCAGTCCATGATACGCTTAAGGCAACCACAATCATCCCTGAGATTAATTTAATCAGACAGATAAACCAATTAATCAGCACTACAGTGATTTTGATCCTGTCAACAGCTCGTTAACATTTAAACATTTTCACCAGCAACTTCTTAGCATGTGGAGCCAACAGGTATGTCCAATAAATCCAATGACTAATTGTCATGGCATGACCTCATTCAGGATAAGTAGTTTGGTTGTCACATGACCTCATTCAGGATAAGTAGTTTGGTTGTCACATGACCTCATTCAGGATAATAGTTTGGTTGTCACATGACCACATTCAGGATAATAGTTTGGTCATTCCATGACCTCATTCAGTAGTTTGGTCATGATATACACACAGAGATTGTCATCTGAAACCATTGGATGACTAAAATAGTGCATTTATGGGGGGCTAATTTTTTGTAGTGCTAAGGTATCCGAATGGGGAGTCACATCACTGTCCATAGAATGGTGGAACCCAGAAACTTTAGTAAAGGAAAACTAAAAATATATTTTGGAATTAACAGCGTAAGTCCTGGTCCTTGATACAAAGATGCATATGCTTAGTAAATTATCCTTCCATCTGTCATGTAACTACTCTGGTGCCTTTCTGAAATCAAGAATTTGCAGTCAGAAAACCAATTGTTACTCACTGGGAATGAGAGTGGCAGAAAAAAGGAAATGTCTGAAAATCAATGATTTCTCCACAATGCTGCTGATAGTTACCGCTATCTGGTAATTAGAAATTTTGGAATTAATTCAGGCACAATTATTGATTTAGTTCTTATAGGTCAAATTTTTTTACACATAAACTTTTATGTTTCATAAACTTAAAACATCTCCAATTAGCTGGAAAATACCACTCCAGTAATTGGCATTAAATTAAATGTAACCCCCTGAAGAGCTGGATAACTGTGTGTATGTGCACTGTCTGGCCACACCAGGATTGGCTAGAATCTACTAGTGGGTGTGGCCTGGCAGGGGCATACCTACAGGGGCCCGCCTGTTTCCCCCCCCCCCCCTTGCGAGATTGGAGGCCAGGCCCTTGACTCCTTCCACACTCCATGATGTCTTACGCGATAATCCATTTTTAAACAGCTGATCGTACGTATGAATGAAACATTCGCGCAGGTGTTTAAATTACTGGAAGTGAACTTCCGGAACTGAACCGGAAGTTTGGGTCCGGTCTTTTAAACAGCTGATTGCGCGTATGTTTCATTCATATGCGCTATCAGCTGTTTAAAAATGGTTGATTGCTGCAGCGATAGTGGGCTTGTGGCGGGCCCTGCTACTGTCTGCCCCCCCCCAGTGGCGGGGGTGGTAGTTACGCCACTGTGGCCTGGTTTAGCAAGTTCCTGAAGTAGCCTAGGACTGGGCATGCGCAGAGAACAAAACAGTCAGTGACAAAGCTGGAATGCTGGGGTAATAGCACAAACCATATTTTAGTATGGCAAATTTCCCCTTTTCACCAAATCATTAGGATTTCAAAAGGGGCGGGGTTTATGATAGGATGATGGGATTTATTTTGTGGATTCTGTTACACCTGCTACACCTGAAGAAGGGGGGACATGACCCCCCAAAACGTTGTGTTTTCTGGTGCGTGGCACTGGTCACTAATAAACTTGTATATTTATCTTGAAGCGCGATCCTCATTGTTTGTTAATGAGTATATATTTTCCTCTGGAAAATTCAAGGTGTCAGCCCCCATTGTTCGATATAGTACATTAAACTATATTTATTTTAAATTTACCAGCACCCTTACAAAAATGAAAGGTAAGACACAGATTACTGCATTTAAGTCAAGGTACTTTGCGTTCTGAGATGGCGTTGTTCTGGAGCTTTAATAGCCCCTCCTCTAAATATAACTGTATATAATGTCCTTGCATCTTAACCCAATATTGCTTTTGTCAACTAAATACTGTTACTGGATAATTATGTTCTTGCAAATTAAATTCTCTCTTTATTTCTACAAAATAAAAAACAAACAAACATCTAAACTGCTGGAGAAAAATAAAAAATAAAAGAAGATCAAGAAGATCTACATAATAAAAAAAAAGTTTAAAAAGCTCAACTTTAATTTAAAGAAAGAATTTTGCAAATCTTCATAAAATTTTATAGGCACCACAAATAAAATAATTTATTATAAATGATAAAACAAACAGACACACTTAATTACTTCATTTTGATAAATGACAAATCAATGAACCATTGACAAACATAATTTGGGAACCACTACATGTGAATTAATAATGTTAATGATTTGCAATTTTTAGGGATTTATGCAAGAATCTCTAATATACCAATCCATGTAAGGATTAAGGAAGGTATGAACGCATAAAGGGAAGTTAAGTTTAAGATTAAGTATTAAAACATTGTTTTCAGTTGCATATAATGCAGTTGTAGGTTTCAAATATATGAACAGTACAATAAAAAATACAAAGAATCTTATAGGGCCCATCACATCTTACTGTGACTAGATTTCATTCTAGGCACAAAATATGTTATTCCTCTAAGTCCTTAACTTACTTAAAGAATAACAATATTTAGACTTTTAATTACAACCTGTAGCTGCAGGAAGTTGAAAAATCTATTCTTAATTAGTAGCCTATCTATCTAATCTTGTTTACCGAGGCAATTTTCCATTACAAACTTTGTTCATGTTTTTCTGCATTCCAATGCATTGATTCTGCTGCCCTGTGCTGACTTCATTACTCTTTCTTATGCTAAACTCTCGTTCTGATTCTATTTGAAAGAATGAGGCTTGTCTTGGAGGACTGGTCAAGTATTCATTCAATATAAATGAAAGGAGACTGTCATAGTTGTGGTATATCCCTGAACCTTTGTAGGACCTGCTGAACCTTTATAGGACTTTGTAGGACCAGGCTTTGATTCAAACTGCAATCAGCTTTTTTTCTGGAACTCTTTCTTAAAGTTTCTTTAAGTTGTTCTTCCAAGTATCTATATCTGGGAGCATTTGTCAGAAAGGGTTTCACTGGGGAATGCTAGTTACACAATTTCATTAATATATGTTCAATTGCTCAAATATCTAGAACTGTGAAACTTTTGTCTAGGAAGTGCTACCAAAGACCAGGCATGCATTTTCCACAAACCTATCTGTGACATATATGAATTAATTTAGTTAAGAAAGCCCTTAAATCCTGGTTAACTTAATCTGTAGGTTAACATTCAGCAGTTGTTGATACAATGCTTATGTTTCTCTTGTGCTGCCCATACCCCCACCTTCCATTTTTATTTAGGTGCAGTGCGGCACAATTGATAATTGAAAATGTTGGAACACTTTTGGTGCCCCATATCATCATATAAACTATTATAATTGCCAGATCAAGGGTGAACAGAGATATTTGGGCATAGAAAAGTAGTAGTTAATGAGTATAACTAATAGAGATAGCGGTTATGTAGAACGTATTGAAGTTTTGGACATCCATAAATCTGATTTGAACCCAATTGAAACTGAGTATTTCTAATTTTCTGTGATTTTTAAAATCTGACCATGATTCATGCGTTATGCGTTTTGATAGTTGAATTTTCTACTGCGATTCTCACTTTTTCAACCAAGATTTTTTTCAGATAATTTTCAACTTTAAAAAAATTTGTAAAATTCCACCAGATTGTGGATTTTCAAAACCTGCAGTTCCGATTCAAAATCTATTCTTAAATAGGAGTCATGTCTAGTAAAATAGATGTACTTTATTGGTGGAGAAGGTTCTTTGTAGATGAAAAAAACATTCTTTATTGGTCTTGTATTTAACACTATATATTCTCAACCCATCGATATTGTTAGGTAAATAAAATCTGTCATCATGAAAATCAGGAGAGAAATATTGAGAGTTGAGAAATGCCCTAATGTGCATAGTTCACCAATCAGAAGTTTTATTTATACCCAGAGGTGGAGGGACACATTTGAAGAACGTAGACAAGATATTTATTTTCCTTCTAGGTTGAATAAAGTAAATGCTTCTTATAACTCGAGCATAATTAATTTAATTTGGTAAAACTGACTGCAAATAAATGTTACGGCTTTTATACCTTTCTATTCTTTGTCGAGCTTGATTTCTGGGAAGGAATCTGTAAGCATTTTATGCCCCACTGATTAAATGTGCTTCTTTATTGTAAAAAGAAAAGACATAATAGAATCCCTACCATCTCAAATAACTTAAAAAAACACAGCTTCAGATTGATGTTTATATTTCTAAAAATATATATATTTTTTTACAAACTAGATCTTCTATTTTTAAGGGGGGGTGGGGTTGATATGTGACTTTCTATCTCTACCAGATTAGACTGTTATCAGATGTTGCAAAAGCCTAGTCAAAACTGTCTATTTCCTACAGTAAGATAAAAATTTCAATTAGTCTGAGTGCTGTCATAGGCAGACAACATAAGAAAGCTTGGGATAATATGCATTACATATTGATGCCTATCAGATCAGAGAATACAGCTATGTTTTATTCTGTGCCTCTTTTGTAGATTCAGAAGAAATGGTATCCAATAAAGGTCTAATCATATTAATTTATGCCCTGATTAATTATGCATTCAGATTGTTCGATAGGTTGTCAGTTTATATTCACTGTATTCAGAAAAATACGCCCATTATAGTTACTAAGCAAATAGCAAGACTGTCAGACACAGAGACTTTAAGAAAATTACTTAAAAGGGGTGGGCTTCTTTAATTTATAAATCTTGTAGAATATGCAACCAAGTTGTTAGCGTTAAAACATGACACAGAGCAGAGACAGATGTCAGGATGATAAGGGAAGCTCATTTTTAAGCTTTATGATTTATTCAAATGTTCTTTGGTCTTTACGGTAAAAATGGATCACGTTTGTTACTTTAATGAGAATTTAGAATTTTCATCTCTTAAATGATGTATGTGATTGAGGTATTCCAATAAAGAAATCATTTTCACTTATTCCTCTGTTAAGCTCCTTTTACTAGGAAACTTCCACGTAAAAAGCTTTGCCAGAAAGGTTACTTTTATAAAAACCGTAAGAGTTATTTTTTAATTTGGTTGCTTGCTCTTTTGCCTTTAACTCTTTCTCAGCCAGGAGCAAGGGGAAATTGTAGACTTGTAAATCGATTGGAGGGCTAAGAATTTGTAGGTATTATTAAAGGGCATGTCCACCCTTAAACAAAAAAAATCTGGTGACTTTTCTTCCCACAAACCCAACTGCTATTTTTACCAGTTGTGATAAGTTCTATTTCTTTCTGGCAAAGGTATCTGCCTCCTTCCTCTGCTTAAAGAGCTTTTTCTACCCATGAGCATGTGCATAGGAGGCAGCAGGTTAAACAGCAGTCAATGATTGGTCCTTGATTGACTGCATGGAGGGAGGGGCCAGTTTACTCTGCCAGAACGGGGACAATAATTATCCTTAAAAATCTGGTCAGCAATGCAGATAATAAAGTGCAAAAAATGTAAAAATGCTGTTTTGAGAAGAACTGATTCTGGAAAAAAATGTGAACAAAATAGAAATGTATGTTATAAGGAATGTAACATCTGTAAAATCTATGGATATGTTTCAACTGGATGTATTTTATAACACAAGGATCATTTGTGCTTAGTTATTATTTCCCACACTGTTCAATATTACTGCCTACTCTTTGGTGTTTCCATATAGAACTATCATTAAATGTAATAATGCAAGGCTAAAAAAATTTTTTTAAACTAAATTGAATTTTGTTTGGTTTGTCAAAATAAATATACCTGGATTTCTTAACCCTCCAAGGGTTGGATTATTTACTATGGTTCTGGCAGGTAAGGAAGTAGAAGGGTTTATTTAATAAATATACCTGGATTTCTTAACCCTCCAAGGGTTGGATTATTTACTATGGTTCTGGCAGGTAAGGAAGTAGAAGGGTTTATTTATACATATCCTGGATTTCTTAACCCTCCAAGGGTTGGATTATTTACTATGGTTCTGGCAGGTAAGGAAGTAGAAGGGTTTATTTTAAATATACCGGATTTCTTAACCCTCCAAGGTTGATTATTTACTATGGTTCTGGCAGGTAAGGAAGTAGAAGGGTTTATTTATAAATATACCTGGATTTCTTAACCCTCCAAGGGTTGGATTTTACTATGGTTCTGGCAGGTAAGGAATTAGAAGGTTTATTTAATAAATATACCTATGGATTTCAACCTCCCAAGGGTTGGATTATATTATGTTCTGGCAGGTAAGGAAGTAGAAGGGTTTATTTAATAAATATACTGGATTTCTTAACCCTCCAAGGGTTGGATTATTTACTTATCTATGGTTCTGGCAGGTAAGGAAGTAGAAGGGTTTATTTAATAAATATACCTGGATTTCTTAACCCTCCAAGGGTTGGATTATTTACTATGGTTCTGGCAGGTAAGGAAGTAGAAGGGTTTATTTAATAAATATACCTGGATTTCTTAACCCTCCAAGGGTTGGATTATTTACTATGGTTCTGGCAGGTAAGGAAGTAGAAGGGTTTATTTAATAATGTACCTGGATTTCTTAACCCTCCAAGTGGTGATTATTACTATGGTTCTGGCAGGTAGGAAGTAGAAGGGTTTATTTAATAAATACCTGGATTTCTAACCCTCCAAGGGTTGGATTATTTACTATGGTTCTGGCGGTAGAGTAGAAGGGTTTATTTAATAAAAATATCCTGGATTTCTTAACCCTCCAAGGGTTGGATTATTTACTATGGTTCTGGCAGGTAAGGAAGTAGAAGGGTTTATTTAATAAATATCCTGGATTTCTTAACCCTCCAAGGGTTGGATTTTACTATGGTTCTGGCAGGTAGGAAGTAGAAGGGTTTATTTAATAAATATACCTGGTTTCTTAACCCTCCAAGGGTTGATTTTTACTATGGTTCTGGCAGGTAAGGAAGTAGAAGGTTTATTTATAAATATACCTGATTTCTTAACCCTCCAAGGGTTGGATTATTTACTATGTTCTGGCAGGTAAGGAAGTAGAAGGGTTTATTTAATAAATATACCTGGATTTCTTAACCCTCCAAGGGTTGGATTATTTACTATGGTTCTGGCAGGTAAGGAATAGAGATGTCCGAACTTCGAAAAATCCGGTCCGCGCGAGGATCCGCGGATTTTCGAAAAAATACGTAAATTCGAAATCCGCGAGCGGACCCGTTAAAACGTATTAAAATGAAAGTTCGGCAAAATCCGCATTAAAAGTGGTCTAAATAGCCTTGGTAATGTAAACTTAATCACTCAGGGACCTGGGTAATGTCCTTAGAAACACGTATCAATGCCTACAATACCTAAAAATTACAGTCCGCTAGCGAGACAGTATTTTTCGAAAATACGATGTTTTCCGTAAAAACGAGGATTCCGTAAAAACGAGGATCTCCTAAAACCGGGATTTCCGTAATCCGCGAATCTCCGTAAAACACGAGGATTTCCGTAAAACAAGGATTTCCGTAAAACGAGGATTTTCGTAAAAACGAGGAACCGGAACTTCCTGCCTATCAAAATGGCCAGTCTGCAAGGCAACTATATGCCCTGAACTACCTCCTGCTCAGGGGTATGATGATTTCCCCCCTGGCACCCATCATGTGCGGCGCCGGAGGCGCAGAATAATGGAGGGGCTACAGCGCCGCATCCTGCGACGCTTCGAACCCAGACCACTGTCTCTACCCTCCAGAGACAGTGGTCAGACCTCAAGAGGCAAGGCCTCAATAGTGGCTGCCGTTCGGCGCAAATGATAGAAGGAAAGTATACTTTTTATTATATTACTGTATTATAATACGTAGTAAAATATTTTAATTCACTTCTGACAAAAACATATTTATATATATATATGTTTTTAAAACATCATAATCCTTAAATTTGGCTTGAGAGAGAGAGATCCAAGTTCTTTGTATTTCTCATTCACTGTTTATTATTACATTATTATTATTCTTGTATTATTCAATATCAGCCCCTATTTAGGGTAGTAAAGTCAAAAAATAAATCACTGAAAAGTGACTTTATTTAACATAACACCTATAATTTAAAATGATACCCCACATAGACACACTTGGTGGCCCACCCTTCCCATTTCCATTCCATGGCACCCTTATTTAAAGGCTAAGTAAAGTTAAAAATGAAATCGATCATAAAATTGATTCTTTTTTACTTATAAATGCACACTGATACCCACACATAGACACAGTTAAACACACTATTACTGACCCACCCTTTTAGTTACATGGCGCCCTATTTGAAGGAAAGTAAAGTCAAAAATAAAATGTTGATCAATTATTAAAATTGATTTATACACTCCAAAATTAAAAATGTTTGTGTTACCCACAAAATCTATACAGATACAAGTACACACAGCTACTGATGCTCCCCTACACCCAACCAACTTTTCCTTTTCCGTGGCTACAATACACACAATAAAAATATAAGTACTTAGCCAGAATAAGGTATGAAATCATTGCCATAGAAATATGATTGACTTTTAAGAAACTAAATATTGCCTTATTATCTGTATTTTCAAGCAGAATTCAAAGATATAATTAATATTTCCTTTAGATATATCTCATTATGTATTTTTTTATTTTAATTTGCAGGGGAATCTTCCTCGGATACCCCACCCCCACCGCCCCCCCGCCAGAGGAAGAATGTAAGTGCAGCCTATTGAAAAAAAAACATTTTTTCTAAATCTTTCATTTGTCCAAGGCCACATTCAGCGCACACGAGCCCTCCAGAAACAAGCGGTGTTTTCCGGTGCGCTCATGTGTATTGCCATGTGTGGCAGTACGATAGCATAATTGTGCAAAAATTGAGGATCACATTAATTGTGCCACACTTTGTGTGTCTTTTTAACACGTTGATATCCCAGCCCTTTATCCAAATGTTTGCATAATTTTTGACACCTTCTCCGAGAATTGTTTTAGTAAATGTATTTGAACATAATGACAGTGAGAGTTAAAATAATTTCCTTTTTTTTTTAGCACTACCCCAACTAGCCCTCAGCTACGGGCAGCCCATTGCCCCCTCCGGGCATTCCCTTGCCCCCTCCGGGCTCACCATCCGCCCCCACCGGGCAGTCCACCGCCCCAAAAAGAGAACCGGACCAGCCAACACTTAATGGCATCCTAAGCAATTTTTTAATCTTTTTATTGCCTTGATTGTCAGCAAATTAATAGTGAAATTATCATTGATAATTAATTGAATTTTTTTTTTCACTGATAAAAATTTTCGAAAATAAAAAAGAAACAAATCTATTAATTTGGCTTGAGAGACAGAGCTTCTCATTTCTCATTCCCATTTATTGTCCCCAACTCCCCATTGTTGGGCTTTATCTTGTCCCTCAGTTTTTAAGCTTAAGTCACGAAATTCGGTCCAAACGTCCAAAATTATCCAAGATGTTTTCACTACATAGCCTTTTAGGAAATGTTCTATAAATATATTACTAATGGATTGGACGTGATTGTTAAATAAAACATTTTTTTTTCTAGAACAGGACCCCCTCTACAGGCCCTCCACCCCTCCACCCCCTCCACCCTCTCCGCCCTCCAGGCCCTCCACCCTCTCCAGCCCCCCCCAGCACCTCCTGCCTCTCCAGTCACTCTGGCGGCCATGCTTGAGAATCGTAAGTAAATCATATGCAACGTTAATGAAATGTTATATACAGACTATTAATATCGTATTTCCCAGTGTAAAATCCACGCTACATGATGCAACTGGTACTGTGGTTTGACAATGCTTTTATGGGGGCTGCACCACTTCCAAAAAATTTTGTATGTAGCACAGTCCTAGTGATACAAAACCAAGAATGTTCTGATACAATTTCAATAAACGTAATGTTTTAGCCAGCATTACCTCCTGCTGTTTATCAGTGATCCCCCATGATGCAATAATATCGCTTTAAGTGGAAGTTCAGTGATAATATATATACTTTTAAGGAAAAAAGACAGTATTTATCTATCCCATAACCTTAATCTGCCCATTCAGCAATCAGCATTGTGTCTGTGTATAAATAAATGCAACGGAAATAATGACTTCCTGTTTGCAGACCCCTAATAAGACCGTTATGGTCTTGCCCTTGACCCAGCGCCTGGGTTGATTCAGTTGCTCATTAGAGATCTGAGCATGTGTAACCCATCCAACAGCCAATCAGTAGAAATCACTGTTCCATAACTAGGTATGCATAAATAACTAAGAATTTTAGAAATAATAATATCTTATACTGAGCTTTCCTTTTTATGACATACCGCAACATATAGCATTGCAGTACCAGTATGTGTAAGTAGTTATCAGGTGCAAATTGCATCTACCACGCATGGTGCTTTAGGAAATGTCTCGAATCTTCACCACAATCCTCTCAAATCTTCCTCCACAGAACTACAGAGCATGCGGCGGAGATCCCACATGGTGCCGCCTGGACCGCCGCCTAGCCGCCGCCTGACCAGACTGGAGAGGAGGGCACCCATAACCCCCTTTTTTTTTTGTTTTATTTTTTGTACATAGTTTTTTTTTTTAAATTTCATATATATATATATTATAAAAACAGTTCTGAAAAAAAAAATGTTTTTGGGCTTTATTTTTCGATATATCAAATTATTCAGATGATTCATAATCAATTTTTATTTGAAAAATTACAATACACATATCTATTTAGCTAGCTTATATGTCTGGTACTTATAATTGTATATACTTACCATTAATGCCATTACACACACACACTTGGCCACATTCCCCTATATAGTAGTTTGCACAACACAAGGAAGAGGGGATGGGGGTACGGGTTTACATAATGTCCACTGTGGTTTTGCCACCATTGTTGTGGGGCCAGGCAGGCTGGCCCCACTGGACTACCCCTCACCCCATTGGCTACCTCTCCTCAGAGTAGTCATCGTGCTAGGGAAAGCAGGTGAAAGGTGTAGGCTCGTGGGAACAGCACCATTGTGTTACAGCAGGCCCACTGCAGTTTGCCACCATTGTTGAAGAGCCAGGCAGACTTGGCCCCACTGGACATACCCCTCACCATTGGCTACTCCCCTCAAGGTATGCATCGTGCTAGGGAAAGCAGGTGAAGGGTAATGCTTCGTAGGAACAGCACCATTGTGTTACAGCAGGCCCACTGCGTTTGCCACCATTGTTGTGGGGCCAGGCAGGCTTGGCCCCACTGGACATACCCTCACCCCATTGGCTACTCCCCTCAAGTATGCATCGTGCAAGGGAAAGCAGGTGAAAGGCAATGCTTCGTAGGAACAGCACCATTGAGTTCAGCAGGCACACTGCAGTTTGCCACCATTGTTGAAGAGCCAGGCAGGCTTGGCCCCACTGGACATACCCCTCACCCCATTGGCTACTCTCCTCAAGATATGCATCGTGCAAGGGAAAGCAGGTGAAAGGGTAAGGCTTCGTAGGAACAGCAGCATTGAGTTACAGCAGCGCCCACTGCAGTTTGCCACCATTGTTTGGGCCAGGCAGGCTTGCCCCACTGGACATACCCCTCACCCCATTGCTACTCTCCCTCAGAGTATGCATCGTGCTAGGGAAAGCAGGTGAAAGGGTAAGGCTTCGTAGGAACAGCACCATTGTGTTACAGCAGCCCACTGCAGTTTTGCCACCATTGTTGAAGAGCCAGGCAAGCTTGGCCCCACTGGACATACCCCTCACCCATTGGCTACTCTCCCTCAAGGTATGCATCGTGCTAGGGAAAGCAGGTGAAAGGGTAATGCTTCGTAGGAACAGCACCATTGTGTTTAGAGCGCCACTGCAGTTTGCCACCATTGTTGTGGGGCCAGGCAGGCTTGGCCCCATTGGACATACCCCTCACCCCATTGGCCTCTCCCTCAGAGTATGCATCGTGCAAGGGAAAGCAGTGAAAGGGTAATGCTTCGTAGGAACAGCACCATTGAAGTACAGCAGGCACACTGCAGTTTGCCACCATTGTTGAAGTGCCAGGCAGGCTTGGCCCCACTGGACATACCCCTCACCCCATTGGCTACTCTCCCTCAAGATTGCATCGTGCAAGGGAAAGCAGATGAAAGGGTAAGGCTTCGAGGAACAGCCCATTGTGTTACAGCAGGCCCACTGCAGTTTGCCACCATTGTTGTGGGGCCAGGCAGGCTTGGCCCACTGGACATACCCTCACCCCATTGCCTACTCTCCCTCAGAGTATGCATCGTGCAAGGAAAGCAGGTGAAAGGGTAACTTCGTAGGAACAGCACCATTGAGTTCAGCAGGCACACTGCAGTTTGCCACCATTGTTAAGAGCCAGGCAGGCCTGGCCCCACTGGACATGGATACTGCTCTCGGGCCAGGCGGATTGACCCAGAGCTGAAAACATTAGCCACAGATAGCTGTTCGGCTGTATGAGATGGTCAGAGTAGGTGACACCACAAGGTGCCTCATGGAGAGAGAACGAAGATCAAATATGGAAGTACTGCTCTCGGGCCAGGCAGATGACCCAGAGCTGAAAACATTAGCCACAGAGTAGCTGTTGCGGCTGTATGAGATGGTCAGAGTAGGTGACACCAACAAGGTGCCTCATGGAGAGAGAACGAAGATCAAATATGGAGTACTGCTCCGGGCCAGGCAGGATTGACCCAGAGCTAAAAACATTAGCCCAAGAGTAGCTGTTGCGGCTGTATGAGATGGTCAGAGTAGGTGACACCACAAAGGTGCCTCATGGAAGAGAAGAACGAAGATCAAATATGGAGTACTGCTCTCGGCCAGGCAGGATTGACCCAGAGCTGAAAACATTAGCCACAGAGTACTGTTGCGGCTGTATGAGATGGTCAGAGTAGGTGACACCACAAGGTGCCTCATGGAGAGAGAACGAAGATCAAATATGGAGTACTGCTCTCGGGCCAGGCAGGATTGACCCGAGCTGAAAACATAGCCACAGAGTAGCTGTTGCGGCTGTATGAGATGGTCAGAGTAGGTGACACCACAAAGGTGCCTCATGGAGAGAGAACGAAGATCAATATAGGAGTATACTGCTCTCGGGCAAGTGGATCGACCCATCTTAGAAAAATTAGCCACAAAGTAGCTGTTGTCGCAGAGCATTTGTTATTTCATAACCTGAATGCAGTAGAGCAAGGTAGGACCATATATGGCCCTGCCATAAGAAAAATTAGCCATTTGCCAGCTAAGCTGGCATCAGCTCAGCCTCTAGGTGGAAAATGAGGCGGAAGGAGCAGTATGGGTGGCCAGGGGCAGGAGGCCTTCAGTCACGGGCATCAGCAATAGGGGTGCTGTATTGAGATGTGATCCACCCCTCATTCATCTTGATGAATGTAAGCGGTCCACATTCTCAGTGGAGAGACGGGTCCTCCTCTCCGTTACAACACCCCCTGCTGCGCTGAAGGTCCTCTCCGAAAGAACACTGGATGACGGGCATGAAAGGACCTCGATGGCATACTGCTGCAACTCGGGCCAGATATCAAGCCTCGCCACCCGTAGTCCAGTGGATCCTCAGTCTCTGATGTGGCTACACCGGCCCTGGATCCGATGTATTCGGTGACCTGGCGACTGAGGTGTTGCCTGGTGGAGTTGCCAGTGGATGGCTGGCAACTGTGGCTGGAAGAACAGCCTGAAGTTGGCCGCGAGGCCGCCTCCAGTACTGCTCCTCCTCCTGTCAGGCACAGGGGGACGTGAGCCCTGTTGATCCCCAACATCAGGTGCTGTAGCCTGCCAGCACCTGGGAAGGCAGAACAGAGGCAACGTAGCAGTGTTGCCTCATAGTGCTGCATTCTACCTTCCCTCTGAGATGCGGGGATAAACCCGACACTTTACCCTTATAGCGGGGATCTATAAGGGTGCCACCCAGTACTGCTCCTTCTCTTTGATGCCTTAATCCTGGGGTCCTTGCGAAGGCATTGCAGCATGAAAGAGCCCATGCGCCGCAAACTGCCTGCCGCAGAGACCCCATGTCCTCGATGTCACTGAGGACAGTAGTGTCGGGCTCAACCTCTCCCCAACCACGAATGACATGTGTACTGGGAGGGTTGAGATGTCCCCCTAGAGATGCCCCATTTCCCCTTGGTCCAGGTCACCTAAATCCCCCTCCTCATCATCGGACGGCTGCTCTCACCGTGATGTTCGGGCTCGGAAAGCATCACGGTGTCGGCGTCCTCCTCTCCCAGTGCCTGCTGCTCGACAGTGAGTGCCCTGTCGAGTATGCCGCGCAGAGTGTGCTCAAGGAGGAACACCAGTGGGGATGGTATCCGCAATGGTGGCATCATTGCGGCTTACCATCCTGGTGGCCTCCTCAAATGGCGCGAGCACACGGCAGGCATCTCTAATCAGCAGCCACTGCCTGGGTAACAGCAACCACCCAGGTCCCCAGAGCCTGATCTTGCCTCGTACTCGTACAAGTAGTCTATGATGGCTCGCCTCTGCTGGAGCAGCCTCAAGCAGCATCATAAGACTAGAGTTCCAGCGGGTGGGGTTGTCACAAATCAGGCGGTTCTGCGGCAGACCATTCTGCGCTGAAACTCGACACGCGACGAGCTGTGGCCTGTATGACCGCCTGAAGTGACTGGACACCCTCCTAGCCATCCTCCTCAGTACCTCCTGGAGACCAGGGTACTTGGTGAGGAACCGCTGGACGACCAGGTTGAGAACGGTGTGCCAGGCAAGGAACATGTTGACTCTGCCCATGCGAAGGGCAGACAGGATATTGGTGGCATTGTCACACACGACCTTGCCTTATTGAGAGGTGGTGTGGGGTCAGCCACCTCTCAACCTGCCCTTGCAGTGCTGCCAGCAACTCGGCCCCGGTGTGGCTCCTATCACCGAGGCAAACAAGCTGCAACACTGCATGGCACCGTCTCGCCTGGCACAAGCATAGGCTCTGGGGGGCACGGAGCTGTCCGGGAAGAGGGCTCACCGATGAGGAGGGGTGGAGACTGGCGTTCACCAATGCGTGGTGGTACCACCATCTCCCCACTTGCGCTCCGTGCCGCGTCTCTGCCGGCTAGCAGAGTGACCCATGGGCGGTAAATGACACATACCGCCCCTGGCCGTGCTTGCTGGACCACGCATCCATAGTAATGTGGACACACTTGCCCCCACTGTGTCCAGCGAAGCAGATATATTGCCCTGCAGATGGTCGTGCAGGGTGGTACTGCCTTCTGGCAAAGTACCACTACGGCCAGGGACCTGCCACTGTGGTGTGCCAATGGCCACAAACTCCCTGAACGCTGCACTGTCTACCAGGCTGAAAGGTAGCAGCTGCACCGCCAGGAGTTTGGCTAAGCCGGCAGTGAGACGCTGGCTTGGGGGTGACTGGGGGACAGTTTTCTGCCTCCGCTCCAACAACTGGGGAAAGAGACCTGCCTTTTAGCTGACGCTCCAGCAGCAGTGTCAGAGGCCTCTTAACACCGCGTGCTGGGGCCAAGGCTGCCTCTCCTCCCTAACTTCCCGAGGAAGCAGCTGATGGGGCCGGAGGGGAGGAGGAAGGAACGGTGGTGCTACCTGGGCACGAGGTAGGGAACGTGTGGGTGCCTGCACGTTCCCTGTCCGCTGCTCCCACCGGGCAAAGTGGTGCAGAATCATATGCCTCCTCATAGAGGAGGTGCCCAAATGTGATGTGGTCTTCCCACGGCTAACACGTTGCAGCACACACTTGCACACTGCAACTGTGCTGTCACTGGAGCCAGTGAGAAACTCCCACACCGCTGAGCCACCGACACGACTCGGACAGAGGTCACCTGCTGCTGGGGCACTGGCACCAGATCTCATTGGTGCCGTACCTCCACGTGCACCACTAGGTCACTGCCTCTGCCCCGGCCCCTGCCCCCAGTCCTGCCTCGGGTTCAGGATCGTGCTCATGCTCTGAGGGACATCCCTCAGAGACACTATCCTCCTCCTCTCTCACAGAGGGCAACCCATGGACGATCGGTACCTCATCGTCCACATTCCACCTCCTCAATACTGGAGGCTGCATCATAACAGCAGCAGCATCTGGAACCTCACCCCCTGCATTGTTCCCTGGCTGCTCACAGACTGCTGCGTGACATCGTCAGCCTCCTTCCCCCTGTGCACTGAGCACTTTCCTCCGCCTCGGGCGACAGGAAAGATTGTGCATCAGTGCACAGCTCCTCCTCAAGCACACTAGCCCCACACACTATTGCGAAAACATATCCTGAGACTCCTCCTCCGGATCCCCGAAGGTACGGGCCATGTGGGCACGAACTCCTGATAGAGCGGATCAGGTTCCATGCCCACAGTAGGAGCCTCAGGTGAGGAAGGAGCAGGCACAATATCTACAGTAGCAGCTCGGCTGCTCTGTGCCTGTGAGGAGGTGGATGAGGAAGGCTGGGTAATCCACTCTACTACCTGCCTTCCTTGATCAGAAGGGATAGCCCTAGCCCGCTACCCCTAAAAATATCGGGCACGGTAACCCGCTGCCCTGCGAAGGGCCAGGTAGCTCCTGGCCAGAGCCTTCAGTAGGCTCTCCTCTGCCTCTCCCTCTCCCTCTCCCTCCACGTGCAGAAGCACCCCTGCTCCTGGGTCTCCCTCTTGCCCTGCCAGGCATTTCCCTCTCCCAAATTACTCCCCCAAAAATTAATATATATTATATATTATATATATAATATCACACACACACACACACACACACACACAAACACAAAAGACAAAGCAACAAAACAACACAGAAGCAAACAAATAAACACAAAGCTTTTTTTTTTTTTTTTTTTTTTTTTTTTTTACACTAAAAGCACAAATAGGACACAGACACAACTGACAGCAAACAGCAGATCAGACAGCAAAAGCTGCTGATTGCTGCTAAGGGCAGCACTGTCAGCTACACAAAACACACAGACACTGACACACAGATACAGAAAGACAAACAAAAAAACAGGACACCTAGACCTCTAAAAGGTCTAACACAAAATTTGTCCAAAGGACTTATAGGGGGGTTAGTCCTTAAAAGGACTGTTGGGTCTCACAAAGTTAGTCCTTAAAAGGACTGTTGGGTCTCAAGATGTGTGAATACAGGGGTGGGTAACAACAAGTGCTAAACCACCACACTGAAATCCACACACAGAAAGCTCAAAAAGCTCAAAAAGCGCAAAAATCTCTCTCCAACTCCTACACTGTCAGGTCTCCACTAAACACACTCCAACACACTGACAAAATGTCGCCTGTGAAGCAGCCTTTTATACCCAGGGGGCTGGCAATAATCATGTTAGCTGCCATTGGCTAATTTGGGTCATGTGGCTTGCTCCGTCTTGAAAATAAGCCCCAAAAATTCGAATTTACAAGAATGTCTCGTTTTTCCGAAAATTCTCGTAATTACGAGAATCCTCGTAATTACGAGGATCTTCGCGTTTTCCGGGCCCCGGAAGATCGCGGATTCTCGTAATTACGGAGATACTCGTATTTTCGAAAATTTTCGTAAAAAAAAAAAATCCGCGGTTCGGAAGTTCGGAAGGCGGAAAATCCGGAAAATCCGGAATAATCCGCCGTTCGCGGACGTGATAAATCCGCGGCGGATCCAGGTTCGGGTCCGCGAACCGGCCATCTCTAGTAAGGAAGTAGAAGGGTTTATTTAAAAAGAAAAATTGTCACACAAGCATGATTAAATGACAAAAAAAAAAATCCATATGAAAATTTTATTCATTAGGTCCAATGTAAATAGACAACCATCTGACAACCCTACATCCCATATTAAACATTCCCCAGTTTCACTCCCCCCACTTCAAACTGTTCAATTTTTCTATCATCCTAATTTGTTTGCAATATATATATATATATATATATATATATTTTTTTTTTTTTTTTTTTTTTTTTTAATACATTTTGTGTAATGAGTTGTGTTTTCTTTGGAAAACAACAATAAAATTATAAAAGTCTAACCTAAGAATCCGTTATACAATTTTACATAAAGTATTAATGTAAACATTGATATTATTTTACACATTAATAAAACATTTTCAGGGTTATTCATCAAACGTTCTTATCGTTAAAAATGGTGTTAATTTTGCCCCAACCAATCAGATGTTAGCTTTCAAATGTTAAATAAGATCTGATTGGTTGGGACAAAGTTAGCACCATTTTTAAGATAAGAACTTTTATTGAATCTCCCAGATTTTTAGTTTTTCACTTTTGATCACATACAATGAACCATTGAAAGAGATGTTATATAAACCCCATTTGAATTTTCCAAGCACAAAGAAAGGGAAGTGAACCAGACAGGGGCATAACAGAGCAGAGAGGGGCCCCAACAGTCTCCACCCAGACAATCACTGGAGATGAAGGAAGAAAGGGGTCCCATTCAAGCTTTGCTAGGGGCCCAGTGAATTCTGGTTACGCAACTGGAACCAGAGCTCGTAATAATCTTGGCTCAGTGTGATGGAACCCAAAATAAATAAAATATTCTAAATAATATAAATATCTAACACTTAAATAACACCTGGATTATTTTTTTTTTAATATTGGGCTTTTTGAGAAGGGTGGTTGGTAAATTATCATGAATTAAAAAAAAAAAAAGGTTATTACGTACCAGATTGTCATATTTAGCAGTAGAACTGTACGCTTAGTATATTCTAGAAACACAAAAAAAGAGTGTTTAACAAAAGACCGTATAACAGGTCATGAGATGGCAAGGACTTGTTCTTCCTCAGTATCCTGACATTTATTTGTCTTGGAATTATTGCTCGATTTATAATAGTTCAGTGGCTCTCAAACTACAACATGAAATACGTTTGATTCATTGAATTTACAAGTCACAAATCATAACAACATTCTTTATAGTGCAATGCTTTTTATCATTTTGCAAGAATTGCAAACACCTGTTTGGGGGGGGGGGGGTTAACCCTTTGCCTCCCAAGTACAATGATGCAATTAAAGGGTTAATACCCCCCTTTCCCCCCATGTTTTAAAAGTCCCATTTTAATTTGTTGTTTATTTGACCTAAAGTGTCAGTTTTACTTCTTCTTTACTTTACTACTTCTTTAGTTCATATAAAGCTAAATAAACCATTTTGACATTTATTGTAATAAAACAATGGAAATGGTAAAAGAGCAGAGGGCACATTACGGTGACATCTGTCAAGTTTTTTTATCTTTAAGATGCTGTTTTTGGTGAGGTTGCAATGCACAAACATTTGCATACAGGGGACATAAGGATATTCCATATCTATCCCTTCCAACTTGTTAGGTTAACAAAGCGTGAGGGGGTGAAGCATGATGGTGATGCAGATAGCCCCTGAATTGCACAGACACATCCACAAATATCATGGCCTCACCCCTGGAATGTCCAAGCCCTGCCTATCAAGAACTTTAAACTGTGTCTGTCCCAGGAAAGCCAGGATGGTTTGGGGGTATGCATTTCTGGGCATACGGTCATAGCCTAGCATACAGATCAAAAATGACTTATAGGATGACCTTTTTCTACAACTTTTTACACTTTAAATTATTTTTCAAATGTTATTGCATAGGAATTGACACTTACATTGCTATTACTGAGAGATACTGAGCTCAAGTAAGTAATGGGATTCACCCATTGGTTTACACAAACATGTGGTCTCTTTTGTTTGTTCAAAACCCTTAAATAAAACTCAGCTGATCAATGTATGGTTTCCCCTTTGTCTTGGAATATGGCATAAGCAGGGGTATCCTTAAAGGGAATCTATATTGGAAAAAAAAAAATATTTTTTTTAAATTACCCCATTTTAGACCATCTTACATTTCAGCTGTCAATCAAGTGCCTTATTATCATAAACTCTTCTGTGGGCAGTTTTGCTCTAACTTGAGTGACAGTGGGTATGTATTAATTGCATGGTGGTTATTTCCTTCTTCCAGCAGTTTATAGTGAACACTGAGCATGCCTGGCCTCATAGAAAGTCTGGGCAGATGGAAGGAAGCTGAGCAAATCCAGTACTGGGTTGAAGGCATTACTGTTTGAGGCTCAAGCAGGAGAATGCAGAGGAAATCTCAGAGGGGCGGAGCTTAACATTTAGCAAACCAGTAACAAAATGTCAGCAACTTCCAAGGCACAAAGCTAGGCTCTGGAGGGGCATAGGTAAAAAAAAAATATGGCAACAGTATTTTTAAAGCTGCAGCTTCCAAATGAACATAACTTGATTTTACAGTGCACTTATCCTTTAAAGATCAGTATTAAAGTATCATTATTTAGGAATGATTATTATAATTTAACTTTCCTTATTTAAGAAAATACCTGCTCGGGGAGAAAAATCTCCATCAAAGGACATTTTCATTTCTACTAATAGAAGACAATAGTGAAATTGTTTAGATAATACAATTTATAAAACTACTTACTGGTACTACTGCAACCCCCCCATCTGATTTGTTTTCTTTCCCATAGTCCATGTTATTTTTGCACTGCTACATTTTATGAATTGAATTTTTGGTTGTGACAGTATTTCAATTTTACCACGGAAAATATCATCATATTCCATCGAAACGGTCCTTTCTGAAATTTTAAAGTGGTCAATATAGATTTGACTCATTATAAAAATTCCCACCCCCTTTTTAATTTACCTTATTTCAGCTCCAACTTAATTCAGCTACTTTGTTATACTAACAACTTTGTTAAAAAAAGTACAGTAAATATGGTCTGAGATGGTTCCTCCCCCAAAACAGTAACGCTAAAAAAATCTTTCAACCAATCCATGGGCGCAATTCCCCTTAAGAAAGAAGAAAATATACATATACATATATATATACATATACAAATCGCTCACTCACACAGGTCATAAAGTGCCTAAAATACCTTTATTACTCCATATAACATGGAAGGGTATACAAGTACACACAGTGCAATAAAAACATTTAAAATATAACAGTGTATCATGTGTGTACTTGTATACCCTTCCATGTTATATGGAGTAATAAAGGTATTTTAGGCACTTTATGACCTGTGTGAGTGAGCGATTTGTATATGGGTCCTTTTTTTTCTTCTTCTTTCTTGACATACTTTCATATATACCCATACGCTCCTCTACTCATATGCAGGTTAGGTAGCCCAATATGTACATCTATTTAAATTTGCTATTGTTGTAATGTTAGCACTTCCTCCTTAACCTGTATTTTTCTGATTTGGACAATACATTCAAATTAGAGCCCCACAGTCTTCTGTTGGATGACATCACTAGTCAAGATGAGCATTAACATGTAGATGAAAGCTAGACTGCATGTACTTTGGGGTTTTGGTCTCTTAAATCCACACAACTATAGAAACACTTGAAATATTTTATTGGAGTTTCATAGGAAGTCACCTTTCTTATGAATATTTAGACAATTTCCCAAGCTGCCAGAAATCTGTTTATTCTTAGGCGTGCATACCATTTTTTTAATGTTTTGTTTTCACTTTTGCATGGTAAGTTTGCCTCAGGCGCCCCTGGAGGAAGAAAATAGTTGTTTGTGATGAACATCACTTAGGTTTACCTTCAACGGAATACAAAACAGACATGTTTGTTCTAATACTTTTATGCAGCATGTTAGTTATTGCTTTGAAGTAAACATTTTTGGTTTGCATTATGCAGAAGACATCCACATAGGTTCAAAGCACTATAGATGTTCCGGAACTGAGCTTCAATAAGACATTTTATATAAAAATGTCATAGGCAAGAATCACATTGGCATTACTTTTCTAAAATAATTCTGCAAAACATATTCATGCTTCACAGGCCTCCATACTCATCTAGACATATTCTTTTTTTTTTACAATACTATCAACCTCTTTGTAAATATTAAAAATAGTGAAATGCAGCAATAATATTGTATGGTCGATCGCTGTTGTAGATCTAGGATCTCGATCGTAAATTTGACCGCAATTGTAAATGTAGGTCTACAATCATAAATTTACGATTGCGACAAGTATTATTGAATCATTATGGCCCAGAATTTTCACATCACAACTTTTAAAATTACAATTTCAACCATGTCTTTCACCTTTCAACTACGTTTTTTGAATTTTCAGCTGTGGTTTTCATGTTTTTAACCAAGATTTTCAATAAGTTCGGACTTCTGAAATTCCAAATATTCCGCCAGATTTTCATAAAAAATATTCTGTGGATTCTCAAAACCGGCAGTTTCCAATCGAAACCGGGACTCATATCCATAATATCATATATACCTTTATTAATAGCCAAATTTGTTTTTATAGTTGTTATAAAATAATATATACCATTTCAGTTTCAGGCTTATTTTACCATTGAATATTTTAAAAGATTTGCTCCCTTATATCTCCCTTATTAATTATACAACTATGATGTTCAAGCAATATTAAGGAGTAGGATGAAACTTTTTATTCAGTGGGAATCACTAAACTGCCCTGAAACCAGAAGAATTTACTGTAGATGAACAGAATTAGTGGAAAATATCACATGAGCTCCTTAGTTTACCAGTTTAATCTATGGTCATCATTTGAACAGGATGATTGTCTACAGTTGTCATCAGTGAATGGCATTTACCCATCTTTAGATTATAAACCTAAATTGTTATGTGCCATGTAGGGTTTGCGTAGATTTTATATTCACATAAATATACCATGAAGAGCGCTGGAAGACAGCTTCTCTCGTTTTTTCGCTTCACAGTTCCATGATCAAACTGTACACAGTTCTTTGTTATTTGCTAAGCTTGAGTATTCTTCACGTTCAAAGCTTCTTCCTTGGTGAATGAAAGGGATTATAACTACGGACAAAGCTAGGAGGTGACTTACTTGGTGATCTAGCTTTGACCTTGATTGTACTTATGTAAAGCCATATATGTAACTGTCAACTTGGTCAATAACCTAATCCACTCATCAATATTACACACTTTCTTGTTTATTAATATGTGATTAAAAATGTATATGATGAAAAGATATTGACTGCAGCTGAATTTTGCAACAAGAGCAATTATGAATCTCAAGTCTAATCACTGTATAAGCTGTTAAAACTGGCGGACGTCAATAGTCTATTTGTCACCAACTTTTTTTTTCCAACGGAAAGTATTTGGAGCTTCACTTTTATAATAAAAGTACTTAGCAAAGTCATTCTTAATGTAAAACTAATCCACCATTCCTCAAGGCCGGCATAGAATTCTCCCTCAATGTTGCCTTTGTTTCACATTCATCACTTTGTAATAACTTTGGAACCAACTTCAAGCTACGTATTTCAAAACACACATTGATTTCTCAATCACAAATATGCAGTTTGAAGCATGTGTGTATTTTAGCAGAACATACATTAAATATAGATTTGGTGGCAATTTATGGAGTTAGCCGAATAACATGGTCTAAAGGTTTTGAATGCATCAGCAATCTGTACACACACATACACCATAGACAGTTTACAGTGTAGCTTAATAATGTGCTTTCTTTTATTTACTGTCAATGGAGTAACTTTATAAGGTAAGAAGCCGAAGGTTAAGTTTACTGTCCCCTTTTATAGTACACGGCATGTAGAACAAAGGCTCTCTCCACTCTTTTCTAGCAGATGTGTACAGTATCCCTGAATCTTTGTTGCTGGACTGAAACTGGCTACTACTCTTTGCTTCTGGACCCTTGGCTTTTTCTGCTTTTTTCCCCTATTGGATAGTAGCTTGGCTGACTACAGCTCTCTACCCTTGGCTTGGCTGACTTTCACTTTGTAGCTCCTCGCCTTTGGCTTGGATGACTACCATTCTCTTGCTCTTGATGCTTGTCTCTGCTGACTTCCATTATATGTTTATTGTCTCCAGCATTGAGGGACACAACCTGTTCAATATCTGCAACATAACTTCTCCACCTTTAGGGACTCTGGAATAGATCAAAATTAAACTGTGAAATGTAATCTTCCTTAAACCAAATGTTAAATGCCTGGCAGAGGTAAGTCTTCCTGCCTAAGGTTTAAAGGACAACAATACCCCAAAAAACAACATCTCCCGCATTATATGTCTATACTTCCAGCAGCTGAAATCGCTTACTCTCATTTACAACCGTTCTGCCTTCCCTTTAGATATCACATAGCAAAGATGAGTGCTAAAAGCCCGCCTCCTAGACGGCCCAGGGCCATGATTAACATATCACTTGTCTATGGCTGGTGGGAATGTCTGTTACATCCTCTCTCTCCCCCTCCTCTGCCAGTCAAACAAACTTGAACTGTTCGGTTGCTAGGAGACAGCCTACATAATCAAGCTGATCAAGGATGGGTGGAGTAGTGTTTTCTCACTGCTAGTTTTGAGTGACAGCTACAGGCAGACAGAATTGTTACACCCCCTTCACAGTGTGGCTAATTGAAGGCAGAGAGAAGCTCAATCAGGAAAAAAACATATAGGGAGGGCTGCATACCTTTACTCTTTTGAAAGCAGTTTAAAAAAAAAAAAAAAAAGGCTTTGAGGCAATACAGTTATCCTTTACATAGGGATTTAATCATGGTTCATCATGCCTGATTAGGTAAAGATTTTGAAGGTAGAAAAATGTGAAGATTGTTGTATCAGCACTAATTTCCAATCTAAACATGTGCATAAAAAAGTAAACACAACTGCAATGAAATTCCCTACAAAATGGTTCCATCTTTGCACAGCTCAAAATATACAGCCACTGTCAAATGTTATATATTCTATTATGCGTAAAGCAGAACAGTGTATTTTCTGTATTTGACAAAACATGTTTGCATGTTAACCATCGAATAAACCATTATTGTTTGACCCAAGACCCGTGAGCATGACCATTTGTTTTAACTTGGTCAACAATCTGTCGGTACAGCCCCCATGCATACATGTTAAAGTCTCCATACCTATCCCCTTTTAGTTGACTGTGTGTGAATCTCTGGAGCTTATTTATCCAAAAAAGACCAGTGTAGCACAACCCACCAGTGGTTCTCTGTGTGTGTAGACAAAAACAATGTCTGTAGTTTACAGCTAAAACGTTTTGATATCTCTTATGGCTTATGATGAAATTGTAAGACTGTAGGAATCTGATGATACTATATATGTTTGCAAATGGTACACTGTTCTGCTTTACGCATAATAGAATATATAACATTTGACAGTGGCTGTATATTTTGAGCTGTGCAAAGATGGAACCATTTTGTAGGGAATTTCATTGCAGTTGTGTTTACTTTTTTATGCACATGTTTAGATTGGAAATTAGTGCTGATACAACAATCTTCACATTTTTCTACCTTCAAAATCTTTACCTAATCAGGCATGATGAACCATGATTAAATGGGACATTTACTGTCTGTTCTCACTGTATGGGACCTTTACTGTTTGTTCTCACTGTATGGGACCTTTACTGTCTGTTCTCACTGTATGGAACCTTTACTATCTGTTCTCACTATATGGGACATTTACTGTCTGTTCTCACTGTATGGGACCTTTACTGTCTGTTCTCACTGTATGGGACCTTTACTGTCTGTTCCTATTTTATCTGTGGAAAACCTGTACCTGTGGTTACTTATCTCACTGTGTGATTACCATTTGTATCAAGATAAAAAAAAAAGTAATCGTCATTATTTAAAGGGGCGTGACCTAAAGGGGAGTGGTTTGTTGTGGGCGTGATGAAAATGCATTTTGCGTTGGTGTGTGACTTTGAAAAGGTGTCCCTAGAAGATTTTAGAAATGTTGGTAACTATGGAACATTCTAGTTCCTTTTGGTAGATGCAGTGGGAGAGATCTGTTTTCTCACTTTACTTCTTTTTTTCTCTTTTCTGCCTTTTTATGCCCAAAAGAAAATATCAAAACCCAGAAGCACAATATCCCAGTTATTGAACCTCAGCTGTTCCCTATTGAAAAGGATCATTTACATTTAGAACTAAGGCAGAATTATAGGAATGTTCAGAAAAACAACCCAAGATTTAGACTAGTAAGGGTAAATAGTCTCCTACTGTCTGCAGCAGCAATCATACACAAATAGCCCATGATTATGGTAAAAAATGTGGACAAGATTTCCCAAGAGGTAATTGCCAGCCGGGGCTACTTGCAGGTGATTCCTATTATAGACAACAGGGATGCAATTTTAGGAATTTCTATTTAAAAGTCATGGTGGGCAGATTGCCCCCAAAATGTGCTTTGTACCATTATAATGTTTAAAAAAATGTCTTTTGGTCTGAATATATCAGTTTTGTTTGAGCTTAAGGGGAACTTTAATTGAATTGTATTTTTCACAATGGGGCTGTTATATAATAGCAGTTTCTTTAAACATAGCTTTCAAGTTGCTGTCCAAGCCTAACTGAGAATCTAACAAATGATGGTCTTTTTACATTGCTATGTAAATGTAATGTAATGAGGTTTGCAAACGTTGACTTATGCAGAACTTCACAAACCCAATGAACAATCAGCAGTTCATCCCTAATCATTATCTTTTTACATTGCCACCTATTACATTGGAAATGTTGTAGATACTTTACATTGATGCCTATAGGACCATCACACCCATTGGATCTTGTTTACAGCTGTCGATAACACTCGCCCTGCCCCCTTGGAGAATATCTATAGCAACGACGGGCTGCTAAGAAGCCAATGCAAAGCCGAGTGCAATGCTTTTTTGGAACTATACTGAGAATATTCCAATATGACATAACGTGCATCATTATTATTTTAAGGGATGCCGAGCACCGTTGCCAATAAAATAATATTAACCTTTCTAATTAAAATGAGTGTATCTCTATGTTAATCTCTTGATATATGAATCCAGTGTTCTGTATCTGTGCAGATTTGATGAACAAAACTGCCTAAAATATAAAGTTAGGTCATAGCAATACATTACAAGACACATGTCAGACGCTTCCGCATAAATCTCAAATGTGTGAAGCATTTAAAAGTATCTCCTGCTAGCCCTCCCTAACCAGGATTCAGGCCCAAGGAAACGCCCTTAAAATAAACTAAATTACACCAAATGAACAGTGGATTTCAAGATGTGCTTAAAAAATACACTTAATACAATGCAATTATATCACTTTGGAAAATATCCAAAACATCCCCTTGCGTAGGATCCACTTAAAGAGAGAATTAAATCAAATGAAAAAATGCCATTTTATTTCTTAATAGCTAATCAAAACCGTGGCTATTAAATTATAGCGAAACTTAAACCATAAAAATAGAACAATTTCATTTTAAAGTTTCTTTTTTTTTCAATAAGTTATGAACATAAATAGTGTCAGTGCCTTTTAAACCGATGATTCAACTAAAATAGCTTTGCAAGCTAATTTAAAAATGGAACCTTTATTGAAAAAGAAAATGGGAGAATGTGCCTCTCATGTACAAAATGTGCTGCTATTATCTGTGACTTCACATCCACGTCTACAAAAATTATATTAGTGAGGACAGATATTCCAGGTCCTTAGCTATAGGGATGGGTTTCATTTTCGAAACCAACCCAGTTCAAAGTCGGAACTGATGGGTTTGAAGTTCTTATGGAACTTTCGGGAATTTTCAAACTTTCAGAATTTACGAGGTTTCGCCATATTTTCAAGATCAGAGATTTTGAATTTTCGAGTTTTCACTGTAAATTCAAGATCGGAATTTTTGAATTTCCGAGTTTTCAACGAATTTTCAATATGATGTTGACATCCAAAAACAGGTTCCTTGTGAAAATCCCCATAAATTGATATATTAAAGGTTGTGGGCATTGATATGTGTTCTCCAGAACATTTTTCAGGTTTATATGCCATTTGTACAAAGCTAATATTGATATTAATGTAACCATTCAAATGAAACTTTGAGCTTTCCCATTGACTTCCATTGGGTTTGTTTTCAAATTTTCAAAACATTTAGAAAATCCAAAAATCCAATTTTTATAATGAAACTCTGCAGTTTAAATCATCTCTACTTAGCTATACAGATGCACCATCTTTAGAAAAGTTGTATAGTTCTGCTTCTGTAGACACATCTAGTATTTATTTTGTAAAAACATGCAGTGACTCTCCATTTGACATGTAGGAGCCCACAATTTACTATACCTCATGTAACACACACAGTAGGACCTACTTATTAAATGGAGAAATCAAATTCAATTCTACTGACTAACTTGGACATATCTGGCCTAACTCAAGTTCCTGTTTATTAAATATAAAAAGGCTGCTCTCAAATGAAACAAAGTAAAAACAATGGCAGAGGAGTATAATAAATGAACATAATTAAAGGGGAAAACCAATGGCTTTGCACTGGTGGATGTAGGAAAACATCAGTTATGTTGCAAACAGTATGAACAAATATACACAGTGCGGTGCAATGCTGGCCATCTGAACCCTACTAATTTCTGCTTTTACGTGCCTATCCTTCTGTCCCGAACCACAGAGTCTTGTCCAATGCCATCTGGGGGAGGGTACATGGAGGCAATTGACAGATAGTTTTCACTGTGTGGGTTATTTTACCTGCATGCCATCTCTATATACCAAGCTATTTCATAGATACTGATCTTTAAATTACACAGAAGGAACACCCAGGACTAAATACTGTTCACATGTTAATCTATGTTATAAGGTGCAATTGTATGTGTTCTTCCTCCTTTCATTCTTCTTAAACTCCTCTGCTGCTGGTAAGCACCAGCCTATAGACCTTATTAGGGATAAACCAAAGAGCACCATGGGAAAGAGGAAAAGAGAAAAAGCCAATGACTAAATGGTTTCTTACATGTGACATCATTATTATCATAGCCGTTTACACATTGACAACTAACTGAACAAAAGTCATTATTAGTGTTTTAACTAAATATTAATTTTAAGGTAAGTCCATGAAATTACTCTACAAGCAGAAAAAACACAAACCACCAAGCCAACAGTCAGAATAGTTACATTATCAACAGTGTAAAAAAAAAATCAAATTGCTGACTCCTTCCTAATGGAGAGTCCGAGGCATGCATTTTAACTACAAAGAGCTAATCAAATGCAAAAGCTGTTGGATCAAGCTCATTCCTGTCTCTCTCTTGATATCAGGTGTGCAGCAATTCCATGTCAGATTAATTTATGATCCTGCCATTTTGTTCCCAGAGAAAACTTAAACCAAGTCTGTTTCAGTGGCAATGTCAAAGTGAATTTCCCAATGAAAGCTTACATATTAAAGACTAAAAGCTGCATTTATTGTGTATGCTGATGGCATTTCGTACAACCAGAATATTCCAATTCTCAAAGTGGGGAGAATTCAGAGCACAGTGGACATTAAATATAGCTAGCTAGTTAGATAATAGAAAGATAGATAGATAGATAGATAGATAGATAGATAGATAGATAGATAGATAGATAGATATTTAGACAGACACAGACAGATAGATAGACATGTAGATAGATAGACAGACAGACAGACAGATAGACAGACAGACAGACAGACAGACAGACAGACAGACAGACATAGATAGATAGATAGATAGATAGATAGATAGATAGATAGATAGATAGATAGATAGATAGATAGATAGATAGATCGATCGATCAATAGATCGATAGATCGATAGATAGACAGGTAGATAGATAGATAGATAGATAGATAGATATATAGATAGATAGGTGATAGATAGATAGATAGATAGATAGATAGATAGATGATAGATAGATAGATAGATTGATTGATAGATAGACAGGTAGATAGATATATAGATAGATAGGTGATAGATAGATAAATAGACAGACAGACAGGCAAGCAGACAAATAGATAGATAGATAGATGATAGATAGATAGATAGATAGATAGATAAATAGATAGATAGACAGACAGATAGATAGATAGATAGATAGATAGATAGATAGATAGATAGATAGATAGATAGAGAGATAGATAGATAGATAGACAACATTGTCCTAATAGACAGAGCACATTCACAAAGATACATCAATCTGTATCTCACCTATCCCTTTTTCTGTGGCTGTCTGTTGATCTATGAAATTAAACTATGGGTACTAAAAGTCAGCTCCCATAATATACCTTATTGTTTTGGTGGAAATTCTTCCCAACTAAGTGTATACACTTCACAGGATGCTGCAGCCTGACCCCTAGAAGCTGTCAGCCAATTATATAACAGCAAAGAGACTTACTGTACTTTTGTTAGTCACAGATCATGCTACAACAGATGCTGCCTCTCAGACACAGAACAGACATTTAACAGTGTTAACAGCAATCTCTGCATTTCATACAAAGGTCGTTATCGATAAATAACGGTCGTTATCGGTAAAAACCCGGTCGTTATTTTACGATAACGATCGGTATTTTACGATAACGATACCGATCTTTTATAAATAGGGCCCTAAGTGTGGGGGGAAAACAAAATGCTGAGGATTTAATTTTGGACCATTGACTTCATGGACTGCGTATTTTGAGAATGAGTGCATTAGACACATTAGAGTCACCACAGCATACAAAATGAAAACAGGTACATTTATAATGGAAGTAGAAAAAAAGTAAAGGCAGTCAAACCAGCTGATTATATTGTTTTGTTGAACTATTGAAATTAACTGCAGGGTAACAAGTAGCTTTCAAATTATTATTAGGTACTTCCATATTGGTCGAGTGCATAGAGACAGTGAATAGTGAGGTCAGAGATATCTCCAATAGGTGCACATGCTCATAAGGCTCTTTGAAGACTACAATGGCCATGAGATGTGCACACACTCCCAGTCACAAACACACTCCCAGTCACGCACACACTCCCAGTCACGCAGACACTCTCAGTCACTCAGACACACACACACTCCCAGTCACGCACACACTCTCAGTCACGTAGACACTCCCAGTCACGCAGACACTCCCAGTCACGCAGACAGTCTCAGTCACTCAGACACTCTCAGTCACACACACACTCTCAGTCACACACACACTCTCAGTCACACATACACTCTCAGTCACGCAAACAATCTCTGTCATGCTGACACTCTCAGTCATGCAAACACTCTCAGTCATGCACACACTCTCAGTCATGCTAACACTCTCAGTCATGCAGACACTCTGTCACGCAGACACTCAGTCACACTGACACTCTTAGTCACACTGGCACTCTCAGTCACGCAGGCACTCTCAGTCACGCAGGCACTCTCAGTCACGCAGGACACTCTCAGTCACGCTGACACTCTCAGTCACTCAGACACTCTAAGTCACACTGACACTCTCAGTCGCTCAGACACTCAGTCACGCTAACACTCTCAGTCACTCAGACACTCTCAGTCACACTGGCACTCTCAGTCACTCAGACACTCTGTCACGCAGACACTCTCAGTCATGCTGACACTTTCAGTCACACAAACACACTCAGTCACGCAGACACTCTCAGTGACACAAACACGCTCAGTCATGCAGTCCGGCACGCAAACACGCTCAGTCACGCAGACATGCTCAGTCATACAGATACTCTGAGTCACGCAGACACTCTCAGTCACGCAAACACGCTCAGTCATGCAGACACTCTTAGTCATGCAAACACGCTCAGTCATGCAGACACTCTCAGTCATGTAAACACGCTGAGTCATGCAGACACTCTCAGTCACACTGACTCTCAGTTATGCAGACATGCTCAGTCATACAGACACGCTTAGTCACACAGACACTCTTAGCATAAGCAGAAGGTAAAGCGTGTAAAAATGTATCTGAATTGCATTCTCTCCGATTTTGCAAAATTGCACGGATTGCAGCGCAAACAGATGGTATTGAGTGCAAAACATGTGCAAAGGCTACTCCATTGTAGAGTATCCTAAGCCTAACTGTACACTTGATACAGTGATTACTGGTCCCCTTTATGCAGCAGTGTCATTGGCCCTTCAAGTGTCTGTCACCAACCATAGGTGTTTTTGTAGATTTGTTTCCTTCAAATGGCGCTAAAAATGGGATCTAAATACTCTCCTGGGTGCGGAGTCTAAGTGCCTGACAGTCTTCACCAGAGCTCCTAATGGTGGGGATGTTGGGCTGCAAAGCAGACACCAGGGTGCAGTCCCAAGAAAAAGTAACTGGCCCAGTAAAGGAAGGTGTTGGGGAGCGAAGAGCAGAGGCACCGTGAACAGAAACACACAGGTCATAGTCGGAAAACAGATGCAAGGTCAGGGCTGGTGGTAAAAGTTCGAAAACAATTAAACAGACTGAGGTCAATGTAGAAGGCAAATGTTCAAAATCCGGTAATCCAGGCAACAGGTCAGGGCATGTGAAAAGGAACCAGAGGTCCAGTAAATAAAGCAGGGTCAGCAATGGTAATCAGGTAACAAGATAAAGCTCAAAGACTCAGAGGCCGATGGAAACACACAGTCCCGAGCGTTCTCCCTATAGGGAGAACGCTCGGGACTGTGTGTATGCAGATCTTTGAAAGATGGCAGACAGGATCTTGCAGATCCTGTCTGTCATCTTTCAGAAATCGTTACTGTGTGTACCTAGCTTTAGGTCATGGTATATCTGTAATATTCATCCATCCTGGTCATGGTATATCTGTAATATTCATTCATCCAGGTCATGGTATATCTGTAATATTCACTCATCCAGGTCATGGTATATCTGTAATATTCATTCATCCAGGTCATGGTATATCTGTAATATTCATTCATCCAGGTCATGGTATATCTGTAATATTCATTCCATCCAGGTCATAGTAATCTCGTAATGTCACATTCATCCAGGTCATGGTATATCTGTAATATCATTCATCCAGGTCATGGTTTATCTGTAATATTCATCATCCAGGTCATGGTATATCTGTAATATTCATTCATCCAGGTCATGGTATATCTGTAATATTCATTCATCAGGTCATGGTATATCTGTAATATTCATCATCCAGGTCATGGTATATCTGTATATTTCATTCATCCAGGTCATGGTATATCTGTAATATCATCCATCCAGGTCATGGTATATCTGTAATATTCATTCAGCAGTGGTCATTATCTGTAATATTCATCCATCCAGTGTCATGGTTATCTGTAATATTCTCATCCAGGTCATGGTATATCTGTAATATTCATCATCCAGGTCATGGTATATCTGTAATATTCATCATCCAGGTCAGGTATATCTGTAATATCATTCCATCCGGTCATGGTATATCTGTAATATTCATTCTCCAGGCAGGTATATCTGTAATATTCATTCATCCAGGTCATGGTATATCTGTAATATTCATTCATCCAGGTCATGGTATATCTGTAATATTCATTCATCCAGGTCATGGTATATCTGTAATATTCATCCATCCAGGTCATGGTATATCTGTAATATTCATTCATGCAGATCATTATCTGTAATATTCATTCATCCAGGTCATGTATATCTGTAATATTCATTCCTCGTCATGGTAATCTGTATATTCATTCATCCAGGTCATGGTTATCTGTAATATTCATTCATCCAGTCGGTATATCTGTATATTCATTCATCCAGTCATGGTATATCTGTAATATTCATTCATCCAGGTCATGGTAATCTGTAATATTCATCCATCCAGGTCATAGGTATATCTGTAATATTCATCTCCAGGTCATAGTATATCTGTGTATATTTCTTCATCCAGGTCATGGTATATCTGTAATATTCATCATCCAGGGTCTGGTATATCTTATATATTCATGTCATCTAGGTCATGGTATATCTGTAATATTCATTCATCCAGGTCATGGTATATCTGTAATATACATTCATCCAGTGTCATGGTATATCTGTAATATTCATCCATCCAGGTCATGGTATATCTGTAATATTCATTCATCCAGGTCATGGTATATCTGTAATATTCATCCATCCTGGTCATGGTATATCTGTAATATCATCCATCAGGCCATGGTATATCTGTAATATTCATTCATCCAGGTCACGGTATATCTGTAATAGTCATTCATCCAGGTCATGGTATATCTGTAATATCATTCATCCAGGTCATGTCTATCTGTATATTCATCCATCAGGTCATAGTATATCTGTAATATTCATTCATCAGGTCATGGTATATCTGTAATATTCATTATCCAGGTCATGGTACATCTGTAATATTCATTCACCCAGGTCATGGTATTCTATATTCAACCATCCAGTCATGGTATATCTGTAATATTCATTCACCCAGGTCATGGTATATCTGTAATATTCATTCATCCATCCAGGTCATGGAATATCTGTAATATTCATTCATCAGGTCATGGTATATCTGTAATATCATTACCAGGTCATGGTATATCTGTAATATTCATTTATCCAGGTTATGTATATCTGTCATATTCTTCACCCAGGTCATGGTTATCTGTAATATTCATCCATCCAGGTCATGGTATATCTGTAATATTCATCCATCCAGGTCATCGTATATCTGTAATATCATCCATCCAGGTCATGGTATATCTGTAATATTCATTCATCCAGGTCATGGTATATCTGTAATATTCATTCATCCAGGTCATGGTATATCTGTAGAATTCATCCATCCAGGTCATGGTATATCTGTAATATTCATTCATCCATGACATGGTATATCTGTAATATTCATTCTTCCATGCCATGGTATATCTGTAATATTCATTCACCCAGGTCACGGTATATCTGTAATATTCATCCTCCAGTCTGGTATACTGTATATTCATCCATCCAGGTCATGGTATATCTGTAATATTCATTCATCCAGGTCATGGTATATCTGTAATATTCATCCATCCAGGTCATGGTATATCTGTAATATTCATCCATCCAGGTCATGGTATATCTGTAATATTCATTCATCCAGGTCATGGTATATGTGTAATATTCATTCATCCAGGTTATGGTACTATCGTAATATTCATTCTCAGGTCATGGTATATCTGTAATATTCCTCATCCAGGTCACGGTATATCTGTAATATTCATTCATCAGGTCACGATATCTTATTTCCTTCATCCAGGTCATGGTATATCTGTAATATTCGTTCATCCAGGTCATGGTATATCTGTAATATTCATTCATCCAGGTCATGGTATATCTGTAATATTCATCCATCCAGGTCATGGTATATCTGTAATATCTATCCATCCAGGTCATGGTATATCTGTAATATCATCCATCCAGTCACGGTATATGCTGTAATATTCATTCATCCAGGTATGTATATCTGTAATATTCATCCATCCGGTCATGGTATATCTGTAATATTCATCCATCCAGGTCATCGTATATCTGTAATTTCATCCATCAGGTCACGGTATATCTGTAATATTCATTCATCCAGGTCACGGTATAGCTGTAATATTCATTCATCCAGGTCACGGTATATCCGTATATTCTTCATTCAGTCACGGTATATCTGTAACATTCATTCATCCAGGTCACGTATATCTGTAACATTCATTCATCCAGGTCACGTATTCTGTAAATTCATCATCCAGGTCACGTATATCTGTAATATTCATTCATCCAGGTCATGGTAATATCTGTAATATTCATCATCCAGGTCATGGTATATCTGTAATATTCATTCATCCAGGTCACGGTATATCTGTAATATCCATTCACAGGTCATGGTATATCTGTAATATTCATCCATCCAGGTCATGGTATATCTGTAATCATCTCCAGTCATGGTATATCTGTAATATTCATCCATCCAGGTCATGGTATATCTGTAATATTCATCCATCCAGGTCATCGTATATCTGTAATATTCATCCATCCAGGTCTGGTATATCTGTAATATTCATTCATCCAGGTCATGGTATATCGGTAATATTCATTCATCCAGGTCATGGTATATCATTATTCATCCCAGTCATGGTATATCGTAATATTCATCCATCCAGTCATGGTCTATCTGTAATATTCATCCATCCAGGTCATGGTATATCTGTAATATCTATCCATCCAAGTCATGGTATATCTGTATATATTCATTCATCCAGGTCATGGTATATCTGTAATCCTCCATCCAAGTCATGGTATATCTGTAATATTCATTCATCCAGGTCATGGTATATCTGTAATATTCATTCCCCAGGTCATGGTATATCTGTAATATTCATCCATCCAGGTCATGGTATATCTGTAATTCTCCATCCAAGTCATGGTATATCTGTAATATTCATTCATCCAGGTCATGGTATATCTGTAATATCTATCCATCCAAGTCATTGTATATCTGTAATATTCATTCATCCAGGTCATGGTATATCTGTAATATTCATTCATCCAGGTCATGGTATATCTGTAATATTCATCCATCCAGGTCATGGTATATCTGTAATATCTATCCATCCAAGTCATGGTATATCTGTAATATTCATTCATCCAGGTCATGGTATATCTGTAATATCTATCCATCCAAGTCATTGTATATCTGTAATATTCAGTTTAATCAACTGGACTTGGATTTTAGTTTCTTTCTATTCTTCTTTTTTAAATAAGAAATCTCCTAATGTGTTGGATATTGTAACGCACAATGTGTGATTTACCCAAGTAGCTAATTAGGGGGAAATGGTTTTATTATGGTGTTTACTTCTTTAGTCTAAAGGCCGAGATCTAAAGCAATGACTAGTGTTTGCAATTAGCCTCCCAGAGCAGATAGAAATAAATAAATAAATAATTACGCCCCTGCACCAATTTCATTTATTTTATTTAGAGGATTGCAATCTTTCCTGGGTCAAAATGTTAATTAAAAGTTTGCAAAAGTTGCTTAGTTACTATAAATTCCCAGATGCAATTAACATAAGACGTATTATATTTTTTTTATGCGTGTGTTTGTTAAGGTGTTTAATTAAGAATAAGAAGGTGTTCTATTTGTGATGAAACAGTTAAAGGGCATGTCCACCCCCCAAACTAAAATTTAACCCATTTCTGGTCCCACTATGTCCATAACTTTTATCTCTGCTCCTTATGGTTCTCCTGAAGTGCTCCCCAGGACACCTATACATTGTAAGATTCTCTAGTAAGTTGTAATTAGTACATAAAAGTAATAGATTCTGTAACTAATCCCATGAAGCCTTCAAATAGCCTTGTTAGCATGTGTACCTACTGGCCACACCCCTTGACCAAAGTATTCATTGTCTCTAAGCACAAGTTTTCTATGTCTCCACACCAATACAGAAGTTTCTTTGAATGCTGTTTTCTACCCTGCAGTTTATTTTCTAGCCAGCATGCATTACTGACAGCATGGATCAAGATACTAAATGTACCTGTTTTCTTCGTGGTAGCTCTGGTCGCTCAATATATAAATACTATGAAGTTACACAGCCCATGAAGTTACAGTTTCAAATCCCCAGGCAAAACAAAATAGTCTACTTTTTTTGTTTCCATTATGTTTCTGGAATACCACTATTTACTTTCTATTTGACAACTCGGGCAAGGGTGGGTGGGTAGGAGAAGGGGGTACAGCATATATATTTCCTTTCATAACCCTAATATATGCTTCTAAAGGTTCTCATTAATCCAGGTCATGGTATATCTGCTATAATCATTTAGATCAACTGGACTTAAAGTTTAGTTCTTAAAGCCGTTTTGCTAGTCATCCAACTGGCTTTCTCAATTCAGAATGACTTGTACAAGAATCTGTTGGCAATTAAGTACCCTGGAAAGTCCCAATTAGCAGATGACAGCCAGGTGTAAGGGACCTTCTGAATGCAAGGTGTGAATGCATTGAGGCTAAGGGGTGTTATCAAAACTGCCCAGGGTAAAGTGCCAAAACAGCATTGTACATGGCACAGTTGGTGTCGAACCCCCCATCTCTATTTAGGCTTGATTTCTTTATGTTCACATAAATGGCCTCCTTAACATCTCTCTTGAACCAGTCATTTTCTTTTGCCAAGATGTTGACATTACTATCTTCAAAGGTATGTCCTTTATCATTAAGATGCAGATACACGGCTGAGTCCTGACCCGAGGAATTGGCTCTTCTGTGCTGGGCCATACGATGATGCAGTTGCTGTTTGGTCTCCCCCACATACAAATCAGAGCACTCTTCACTGCACTGCACTGCGTATATGATGTCACTTTTCTTGTGTTTCGGTATTGGGTCTTTCGGATGTACCAATTGCTGCCTCAGTGTGTTGTTTGGTTTAAAGCAGACAGGGATACGGTGTTTTTTGAAAATTCTTCTTGACCCCTGCTACATATATGATGACCATGTTACTCCTCCTGTCTTGCTTTCCCCCTTCACTGTTGGTATTCGAGAGCGAACCAGACGGTTGACTAGGAAAATGTCTTTAAGAACTAAACTCCAATTGATCTAACTGAATACAACAGACATACCTGAAGAAAAGAAAAAACAGAAAGCAGCTAAATTAAAGAGATGACTTATTCACATTACTTGTTTACCAGTTACCCTTAGTTTACACTAAAGATCTCTGTGTACCAGACACTTTGAAACAGTGTATTCATTGGTAGTCTCTGCATTATTGGATAGGAGGAATGTAGGAAGAGGTTTTTAACCTGTAGCTCCCTTTTAATATATATATATTGGATTAAAACACGGTGCAACAAAAATAACTTTATTACTGCAATATAACTATAAAAGAAAAAGAGAGATTGCAGGGTCTCTTTTTCCCCTTGCAATTGATTAAACGCAGCAAGCCTAATATTGCTGGGAAATGCGGAATGAAACCATATCATTTAGGCTGCTTGTCTTGTTTTATCAGTTCTCATCCATGTAATGATCTCAGCGACCACATAGTTTAGAAACACTAATAAAAGTGTGGTTGAGAAAAAGGTACAAGGCAGCAGGAAGCAGCGCTGTTCCCCAATGTAATGATGTGGTCTCAGGAAACTGGAACACAGAGTGAAAGCATGGCAGGTACACTGAAAGCTTTCTCCTTCCTGAAACACTATTTATGTTTCCCTTGGAGAAATGCAATTTCCAATCTAAAAAACTAAATAGTTTTCAACTGATGACTTTATTATCTTGTCCTCATATAGTTTGTGTGCAGTAATGAGAAAACCTCTCTCTAGGGAAACAGAGGGGTGGATAGATGGATGGATGGATGGATGGATAGATGATAGATAGATAGATAGATAGATAGATAGATACTAGATAGATACATAGATAGATGATAGATAGATAGATAGATAGATAGATAGATAGATAGATGTTAGTTAGATAGATACTAGATAGATACATAGATAGATGATATATAGATAGATAGATGACAGATGATAGATGATAGTAGATAGATAGATTGTTAGACAGATGATAGATAGATGATAAATGATAGATGATAGTAGATAGATAGATAATAGATAGATACTAGATAGATACATAGATAGATGATATATAGATAGATAGATAGATAGATATATAGATAGATAGATAGATAGATAGATGATAGATAGATAGATAGATACTAGATAGATGATATATAGATAGATAGATAGATGATAGATGATAGATGATAGATGATAGTAGATAGATAGATAGATAGATAGATAGATAGATAGATAGATAGATAGACAGATGATAGATAGATGATAGATGATAGTAGATAGATAGATAGATAGATAGATAGATAGATAGATAGATAGACAGATGATAGATAGATGATAGAAGATAGATAGATATATAGATAATAGATAGAGAGATAGATAGATAGATAGATAGATAATAGATAGATAGATACATAGATAGATAGACAGATAGATAAAGGGGCCCATACACTATGCAATTTTGTTGTACAATCGTCGTATGAACTCCACGATTGTACATCAATTGTATCGTTAATGGTATAGATAAAATCTGGTGCAATTAAATTGAGAAGATCTGATTGAATCTGAAGGTGATCTGTCAGAACGGAAATTTTTTATCTGCTACAATAAAATTGTTTATGTGTATGGATGATTGTCCAACAAATGTCTTCTAACTCAATCCTGAAGTGTCAAATTAACAACTTCCTGGAAAAAGCAGAGCTCACAGTCTGGAAGGTGTGAGACCATAGAGTGTATATTTGGTTCATGATGGCAATGTGTGATGTGGTACATGACACAGTCTGGAAGGTGTGAGACCATAGAGTGTATATTTGTTCATGATGGCAATGTGTGATTGTAGGTAATGACACAAGTCTGGAAGGTTGAAGGACCATAGAGTGTATATTTGGTTCATGATGGCAATGTGTGATGCGGTACACATTACAACAACAGGCGCATTAATTAATGTACGAACACACATCGACATTCGTTAGCAAATAAAATATGAAAGAAAAACCAGCAAACACAATCGCAAATTACTCCATTCTTCATTACCATTCGAGACCTCAACCCCAAAAAGTGCTTTTTACATTTGTCATTTTCGCCATATTACACTATCCGCAACAATTTAATCTGCCCAAATATGGTGAATTGGTTGCTTTCTAGCGGCACATTCTATTCTGCAACAATTTAGATCTTACACAATCATATCTGCCTATTAATGCCAGATTGTGCACAGCAAATGGCAACAATTTTATTGTGTTCGTTAATGTCCGATTGTATGACGATTGTTTCCAATTTAAATCTGGTCGGTAGTTCATAGTCCAATTTCATTGCATCGTGTATGGGCCCCTTAAGATAGATAGATAGATAGATGATAAAAGATAGATAGATGATAGATAGATAGATGATAGATAGATAGATAGATAGATAGATAGATAGATAGAAGATAGATAGATAGATGATAGAAGATAGATAGATAGATAGATGATAGATAGATAGATGATAGATAGATGATAGATAGATAGATAGATAGATAGATAGATAGATAGATAGATAGATAGATAGATAGATGATAGAAGATAGATAGATAGATAGATGATAGGAAGGTAGGTGGGTAGATAGATGATTGCTAGATAGATAGATGATAGATAGAAGATAGATAGATGGATAGATAGATAGATAGATAGATAGATAGATAGATAGATGGATAATAAATAGATAGATAGATAGATACATACATAGATAGATAGGTAGGTGGGTAGATAGATGATTGCTAGATAGATAGATGATAGATAGAAGATAGATGATAAGATAGATGATAAGATAGATGATAGATAGGTAGATAGCTAGATAGATAGACAGACAGATAGACAGACAGACAGATAGGCAGACAGACAGACAGACAGACAGATAGATAGGTAGGTAGTAGAGATGTTCGAAACTGATGAGTTTCGTCCCGTTTTCGAATTTTCGAATTTACAGTTAAATTCGAAAATTCGAAAATGGACCCATAGAAGTCTATGGGAGAAAAAAATTCGAAAGTTTCTATCAATTTGAAGGGTGAACTAGTAATAGTAGGTTACTGTAAATAACACAGGGACCTGGGGAATGGTCTGGGGAACCCGTAAATATGAGTAAAATTCATTTAAAATCTATCTTTCCTCACAATCGGGGGCTGTTTTCGAGCTTTCGCGGGCTATTTTCGAGGGTTACCGAAATCGAACATTACTTTCGAGGGTTACTGATATCACAAATACGAGGGTTACCGAAATCAGCTTGTACATTCGAGGGTTGGCGAAATCGGCACATACATTCGAGGGTTACCGAAATCATCTACTTTCGATTTCGATAATCATCTACTTTCGATTTCGATAATCGTCTACTTTCTAGTAGACGATTCTAGTTTCGAAAAATCCGGGAGTTCCGAAAGTTTCGTCGGGACTTCGAAACCTCCGGATTCGATTTGAAACTGGGTTCTATTAGAACCCAAAGTACATCCCTAGTAGGTAGGTGGGTAGATAGATGATTGATAGATAGATAATAGATAGATAAATAGATAGATACATAGATAGATGATAGATAGATAGATAGATAGATAGATAGATAGATAGATAGATGATAGATATATAGATAGATAGATAGATGATAGATATATAGATAGATAATAGATAGATAGATGATAGATAGATAGATATATAGATGATAGATAGATATATAGCTAGATATATAATAGATAGTTAGATGATAGATAGATAGATAGATAGATGATAGATAGATAGATAGATAGATAGATAGATAGATAGATAGATGATAGATAGATAGATAGATAGATAGATAGATGATAGATAGATAGATAGATAGATAGATAGATAGATAGATAGATGATAGATAGATAGATAGATAGATAGATAGATGATAGATAGATAGATAGATAGATAGTAGGTAAATAGATAGGTAGATAGATAGATAGATGATAGATAGATAGATAGATAGATAGATAGATAGATGATAGATATATAGATAGATAGATAATAGATAGGAATATTACAAGACTTGATGCTTGATCAGAAAAAATGCTATAATATGTCAGACATCAGTTTCTATAACCCCCAAGAGAGGCAATAGGTTCTGGGTGACCCAGGGTAAAATTGACACAGCTGAGAGTATACTGGGATTGATGGTGCATGGCAGCGAGATGTTTTCAGTCTGAAGGCTATTAAGCCCCTATCAGGACAAGGAGCAGTTTGAAACATTTTGAGTGTTAAGAATGTTCTTCATAAAGTCAATTTATATAAAAAAAACATCAGTGGACAATGATTTATTCCAAAACCCGTTGCATGCTGCAACATGCAAAACCATATTAATGGTTCATATTATCCCAAATGATTAGTAGTATAGGTAAAGGGAAACTGAAAAAAAGGGCCAGATATTGGATTACTGTCAGCCAAAGAGGGCAACAAATAACAGCTCTGCTCATCAATCGAAACCTTGTGCAGGCTTCCCTTAAAATATGTTAGTGATCGGCCCTGTCACATAACTAAACATTGTCAGGAGCTGTGGGTAGTCAATTCCCCTCCATTCTCCATTAAACAGGCTACTTGCCTACTGCTGAGCAGCCTGTCTCTAACAGAATAGAAGATAACGATTGTTGAGCTGATTGTCTAAGTCTGGGTACACACCAGCCAATATTTCCGGCCGGCCGACTGATTCACGCCACTTTCGGTCAATCGGCGGAAAACATTGGCTGGTGTGGGGCGGGCGTTCGTCCGGATCGGAAGAACGAACGATCGGGCATGTCAGAAAATTCTGATTTATGATCGATGCCACAGGCGAATTTGCCGCGACCGATGGACTTTTGTCCTGTCCGAACGCTCGCTCTTAGCGAGCGATCGGTCAGTCGGGAGAAGAAGTCCCTCCGTGTGTACCCAGCCTAATGAACAATTATTAGGTAATGTGTGCACATAGCTTAAAATCCTCTCATTTCTTTGAAGAAACAGGTTGACTGATCACGTAAATGGATAGAGAAGGATTAGTATTAAAGTTCTTCAAATGCAAACCCACCTAACTAGGTAACGAGGTACCATTAAATGTTCTCTATGTAGCAAACTATTTCTTTCTTTGGCTTTTGAGCAAAAAATTGGTACTTTGTAATCCTCGATATCTTCATCTGATTTTAAAAAGCCAGGTGCCTTATATGGGAGGGTCACACACTGTATCAATATTACAATGATTCAGTTGTCAATCTGACATGACCATTGGAGCAGGGAAGTTTAACCCGACAACATTCCGGGGACATTTCCCAACCAGATGATGGTTTGTGATTGACATTACAGGGGGAGTGTTTCTTGCAAAATGATCATCCCGAGCAACTGACGGACCATCGTGAGGTAAGTTTGTTGTGATTGGACAGCTGTAGTGGCTGGGAGAACTGCCACCATTTTATTTTGCGGCTATGGGAACAACGTGACCCTAGTTCATTTGTTGATGCAGTTATACAACCTCTACAGTATTTAAAAGCTAATCATTCTAGTACAATAGTAAACCATAAAGTGCTATGTTAAGGTTACATTTAGTGCAGGAGTTGACAATGCTTTAATAACAAGGTTGTCTCATTACTGTGACCAGGGCTAACTTTGCTTTCCTCTTTCAGGAACTAAGAGCAGAACATGGATCTACACGTATGGATTTTAAAAACATGACAGCAACATGGCCTTAAATAACCGATCCTGTGATATTTAACCTCGCATGTAGAAATGGACGGGATCACGGATTCCATCCTGGTTCCATGGCGTATTTCCCAGAACCGCGGATGGCGGATTTTTATTTTTGTGATGATATTTGACCACTTGTCTACCGTAGGTTTTGTCTTTAAAGCAAGAAAATTCCCTGCAAAACCAGTTGTGTTATGAATTTACAGCAACTCTATTGTCTGATAGCAGCCAGGAAATGCTGGGAGTTGTAGTTTTCAACGACAATCTTCTGGAGGGTTGCAAGTTTGACATCCCTGCTCTACTGTATATGAACAACATTCAGTTAACTACTGTATAGTGTGATATTTACATTCTACAACACACTGTATGTATTCCAATTACATTACATTTCTATTAATACATTTTTGGGATACATTATGTATATAATAATTTCATTAACACATTTGTCCTAGTGACTGCAAACAAAATAGAACCCAGCAGTCCGTTCTCTTGAGGATTCACAACCCCAGTGTAAAATGCTGAATACTCCGTTTATTCAATAATGTCAATGTGCCTTCCAGCAGAATCCCATCTACATCTCTTTATACAAAGGTATTTAGTTTTCTCCTGTTTATCTTCTACATAATTGTCACTTGAATGACACATAAAAGATGTTGATACTTTAAAAATGTTGGCTTCTGTATAATGTTACACTGATAATTAACTTCTTATTGGCAAGAAAGTATATACATACATACAGTATATATACAGTATATACAGCTGGATAGATAGATAGATAGATAGACAGACAGACAGACAGACAGACAGACAGAGATAGATAGATAGATAGATAGATAGATAGATTATAGATAGATAGATAGATAGATAGATAGATAGATAGATAGATAAATAGATAGATAAATAGACAGACAGACGGTCAGACAGACAGACAGACAGAGATAGATAGATAGATAGATAGATAGATGGATAATAGACAGACAGACAGACAGACAGATGTATAATAGATAGACAGATAGATAGATAGACTAGCCATACATTGGCCAATGAATTTCCGATTGGCAGAAACAATTGAAAATCCGATGGTAAGAACCCATAATAATTCCCCACCTTGCACTGATAAGGATCTGGAAAATGGGGTAAGTGGAAATTTTTCCACCTTGCCAGATTATAGTTTTTTAAATAGATTAATCGATGTCGCTGATCAGTGTATCGAAAACACAGAAAAATGTCCGATCGATTTGATCAAATTTGTGGAATAGATCAGAATATCGATGCAGTGTATAGTGGTCTTAAATAGTGAAAGAGACAGATAAATAGATAGATAGCAAACAGATAGATAGACAGATAGACAAATATACAGAGAGACAGACAGATAGATGATAGATAGTTGGATAGATAGACAGACAGACAAATAGACAGAAAGACAGACTGAGAGACGGACGGACAGATAGATGATAGATAGATGATAGATAGATAGATAGATAGATAGATAGATAGATAGATAGATAGATAGATAGATAGATAGATAGACAGATAGATAAGATAGATAGATAGATAGATAGATAGATAGATAGATAGATTATAGATAGATGGATAGATAGATAGATAGATAGATAGATAGATAGATAGATAGACAGATAGATAGATAGATTATAGATAGATGGATAGATAGATAGATAGATTATAGATAGATGGATAGATAGATGGATAGATAGATAGATAGATAGATAGATTATAGATAGATAGATAGACAGATAGATAAGATAGATAGATAGATAGATAGATAGATAGATAGATAGATAGATAGATAGATTATAGATAGATTATAGATAGATAGATAGATAGATGATAGATAGATTGATAGACAGATAGATAAGGTAGATAGATAGATAGATAGATAGATAGATAGATAGATAGATAGATAGATAGATAGATAGATAGATAGATAGATTATAGATTATAGATGGATAGATAGATAAGATAGATAGATAGATAGATAGATTATAGATTATAGATGGATAGATAGATAAGATAGAGTTTGTATGTTCTCCCTGTGCTTGCGTGGGTTTCCCCCACAATCCTAAAGACAATCATAAGCTTTTCGGGACAGGGCCTGGTGTGAATGTATATATGGAATTGTAAAGCAATGGCGCTATATAAATCCTCTATAATAATAATGATAGATAGATAGATAAAGAGAGATAGATAGATAGATAGATAGAGAGAGAGAGAGAGATGCTTTCAATTTAAACTTCTGACTCCCTTTCTAATCCCTAATAGGTTCTATAAAACAATAACATACATGCTGAAAAGAGAGCAGAATGTTCTTCCCTACACCAACCAAGCCTCCTAGTAATACGAGTGTAAGTAATGCTGTGTCCATGTAGGGGCAGAGGCACCATAATGAATTGTCTTGCATTAGCTCAGATTTATATGACATGAAGTCTCCGGATTAAAATTCTGCCAATTTCTTGTTGCCAATTGTATTTTTTTTATTCTACGCGATGCACAGGGTGAATAATGGAACCCCTTTTGCTAATAGTTTATGAGCCATGAGATTGGAAATGTATATGGACCCGGCCTGAAATCACGACACAGAATAGCAGGATTCATCTAACCAGGAGAAGAAGAATGGCTTCCCCTGTAAATCGGAGATTCAGGCTTTCAATAAGATCTGGTTCTAATATTCTGTATTAGATAACACACCTGCCTTATTTCCACTGTTAACCACTGCTCAGGTATTAATAGAAACCAAGCCATGTCCTACTCCTTACTAGTTTTATTAACCCTTTAGGTGCGCCCGAGGTCTGACGTTCCGTTACAGTATACCCAAAGGATATATCCAATAATTCCAGAAGCTATTCTCATCTACTGTATTTCTAAATACAAGTGTTTGCTGCCATTATATCTCCCCAGGGCAGTAAATTCAAAGCAGCAGTCAGTGGCTCTATCAGCAAGCTGCACAATTCAACAATATTTCATGACCTATTGGTTTAAATGTTAATATGTCATATCAGAATCAAACTGCCGGGCGTGAGTGCACACACGTGACGTTCTATTGTGTGAAAATGTAGCCGTTTCATTTCATTAAATGGAATTTGCTATACCTACGTTAGTGGTCCGTTTACACTGCACTCCCAGAATCCTTTGTTTTCGCAAATGTTAAGAAGAAAAAGAGTAGACATTCTGCAGTTCTTCCCAATGGATATTAATCTTTGTAAACATTTTAGACATTTCTTATGCTGTCCTTTTTGTTGTTGCAAAGAAAACAATTTGGTCAAATAAAATCAATCACTCACCTTAAACAAGAAATAATAGTATTTGTTGTTTAGGTCATTCCCCTAGTAATAGGCACTATTAGAGAGATGTAGCGAAAGTCAGTGTCACTCTGGAGTGCACCAAGCACCCCGACATTATATTCCTGCATCATCTTATCTTTGCATTTTTTTAAAGACCTGTCATTTGCTTATTTAAAGATGGCAAAACTCACGCCATTCCTTTAATTCTATTACATAGCTTAAACTATAAAGACCCACACATGTTTTCTCCTGCTTCCACCTGAACTACAAACCCATCTTAAATTCACATTAGTCCCAGGCCTACCATCACAGGAATATAAGGTAATCTCTTCCTTAAATGACCACTAAACCTTTAAACAATCTTATTGCCAACAGATTCTTGTACAAGTCCAGTTGATCTAATTGAATACAACAGATATACCATGACCTGGATGAATGAATATTACAGATATACCGTGACCTGGATGAATGAATATTACAGATATACCATGACCTGGATGAATGACTATTACAGATATACCATGACCTGGATGGATGTATATTACAGATATACCATGATCCTGGAGATGCATGAATATGTACAGATATACCATGACCTGGATGAATGAAATATACAGATATACCATGACCTGGATGAATGAATATTACAGATATACATGACCTGGATGGATGAATATTACAGATTATACCATGACCTGGATGAATGAATATTACAGATATACCATGACCTGGATGGATGAACATTACAGACATACCATGACCTGGATGATGAATATTACAGATATACTGTGACCTGGATGATGAATATTACAGATATACCATGACCTGGATGAATGAAATTACAGATATACCTGAACCTGGATGAATGAATATTACAGATATACCGTACCTGGATGGATGAATATTACAGATATACCATGACCTGGATGAAAATTACAATATACCATGACCTGGATGGATGAATATTACAGATATACCATGACCTGGATGGATGAATATTCCAGATATACCATGACCTGGATGGATGAATATTACAGATATACCATGACCTGGATGAATGAATATTACAGATATACCATGACCTGGATGGATTGAATATTACAGATATACCATACCTGGATGAATGAATATTACAGATATACCATGACCTGGATGGAGGAATATACAGATATACCATGACCTGGATGAATGAATATTACAGATATACCATGACCTGGATGGATGAAATTACAGATATACCAGACCTGATGGATGAATATTACAGATATACGTGACCTGGATGGATGAATATTACGATATACCATATTACACATATACCATGACCTGGATGAATGAATATTACAGATTACCTTATTACACATATACCATGACCTGTGAATGAAATTACAATATACCATGACCTGGATGAATGATATTACAGATTCCATGACCTGATGATGAATATTACAGATATACCATGACCTGGATGATGAATATTACAGATATACCGTGACCTGGATGGATGAATATTACAGATATATCATATACACATATACCATGACCTGGATGGATGAATATTACAGATATACCATATTACACATATACCATGACCTGGATGAATGAATATTACAGATATCCATGACCTGGATGATGAAATTACAGATATACCTGACCTGGATGATGAATATTACAGATATACCATATTACACATATACCATGACCTGGATGGATGAATATTACAGATATACCATATTACACATATACCATGACCTGGATGAAGGAATATTACAGATATACCATGACCTGGATGAATGAATATTACAGATATACCATGACCTGGATGAATGAATATTACAGATATACCATGACCTGGATGGATGATATACATATATACCATGACCGGATGAATGAATATACAATACCATGACCTGGATGGATGAATATTACAGATATCCCATGACCTGGATGAATGAATATTACAGATATACCATGACCTGGATGAATGATATACAGATTACCATGACCTGTATGATGAATTATACAGATATACCTGACCTGGATGGAAATTTACAGATATACCATGACCTGGATGAGAATATTACAGATATACCATGACCTGATGATGATATTACAGATATACCATGACCTGATGAATGAATATTACAGATATACCATGACCTGGATGGATGAATATTACAGATATACCATGACCTGGATGAATGAATATTACAGAATACCATGACCTGGATGGATAAATATTACAGATATACCATGACCTGGATGATGAATATTACAGATATACCGTGACCTGGGAGGATGAATATTACAGATATACCATATTACACATATACCATGACCTAAATGAATATTACAGATATACCATATTACACATATACCATGACCTGGATAATGAATATTACAGATATACCATACCTGGATGAATGAATATTACGATATACCATGACCTGGAGGATGAATATTACAGATATACCATGACCTGGATGAATGAATATTAAAATATACCATGACCTGGATGATATATTAACAGATATACCGTGACCTGGATGGATGAATATTACAGATATACCATATTACACATATACCATGACCTGGATGAATGAATATTACAGATATACCATATTACACATATACCATGACCTAGATGAATGAATATTACAGATATACCATGACCTGGATGATGAATATTACAGATATACCATGACCTGGATGGATGAATATTACAGATATACCATATTACACATATACCATGACCTGGATGGATGAATATTACAGATATACCATATTATACATATACCATGACCTGGATGAATGAATATTACAGATATACCATGACCTGGATGAATGATATTACATATATCATGACCTGAGAATGAATATTACAGATATACCATGACCTGGATGGATGAATATTACAGATATACCATGACCTGGATGAATGAATATTACAGATATACCATGACCTGGTGATGAATATTAACAGATATACTGTGACCTGGATGGATGAATATTACGATATACCATATTACACTATCCATGACCTGGATGAATGAATTTACAGATATACCATATTACCATGTACCATGACCTGGATGAATGAAATATCAGATATACCATATTACACATACCATGACCTAGATGACTGAATATTACAGTATATACAATGACCTGGATGGATGAATATTACAGATATACCGTGACCTGGATGGATGAATATTACAGATATATCATATATCATATACCATACCTGGATGATGAATATTACAGATATACCATATTACAACATATACCATGACCTGAATAAAGGAATATTACAGATATACCATGACCTGGATGAATGAATATTACAGATATACCATACCTGGATGAATGAATATTACAGATATACCATGACCTGGATGGATGAATATTACACATATACCATGACCTGGATGAATGAATATTACAGATATACCATATTACACATATACCATGACCTGGATGAATGAATATTACAGATATACCATATTACACATATACCATGACCTAGATGATGAATATTACAGATATACCATGACCTGGATGGATGAATATTACAGATATACCGTGACCTGGATGGATGAATATTACAGATATACCATATTACACATATACCATGACCTGGATGGATGAATATTAACAGATAACCATATTACACATATACCATGACCTGGATGAATAATATTACGATATACATGACCTGGATGAATGAATATTACAGATTACCAGACCTGGATGATGAATATTACAGATTACCATGACCTAGATGGATGAATATACAGATATACCATGACCTGGATGAATGAATATTAACGATATACCATAGCCTGGATGGATGTATTACAGATATACCATGACCTGGATGATGAATATTACAGATTACCATGACCTGGATGAATGGATATTACAGATATACCATGACCTGGATGAATGAATATTACAGATATACCAGTGACCTGGATGGATGAATATTACGATATACCATGACCTGGATGATGAATATACATATCCATACCTGGATGGATGAATATTACAGATATACCATGACCTGGATGAATGAATATTACAGATATACTATGACCTGAGGTGAATATTACAGATATACCATGACCCGGATGAATGAATATTACAGATATACCATGATCTAGTTGAATTAATATTACAGATATACCATGACCTGGATGAATGAATATTACAGAATTACCTGTCCCTGGATGAAAGAATATTACAGATATACCATGACCTGGATGGATGAATATTACAGATATACCATAACCTGGATAAATGTATTTACAGATATACCGACCGGATGATGAATAGTACAGATATACCATGACCTGGATGGATGAATATACAGATATACCATGACCTGGATGAATGAATATTACAGATATACCATGTCCTGGATGAATGAATATTACAGATATACCATGACCTGGATGGATGAATATTAGATACACCATACTGATGAATGAATATTACAGATATACCATGACCTGGATGAATGAATATTACAGATATACCATACCTATGAATGAATATTACAGATATACATGACCTGGATGAATGAATAGTACAGATATCACATGACTTGGATGGATGAATATTACAGATATACCATGACCTGGATGAATGAATATTACAGATATACCATGTCCTGAATGAATAGTACAGATATACCATGACCTGGATGGATGAATATTACGATATACCATGACCTGGATGAATGAATATTACAGATTACTATGTCCTGGATGAATTAATATTACAGATATACCATGCCTTGATGAATATTTACAGAATACCATGACCTGATGATGATTACAGACAGTGGCGTATCTACGTTAAAACATTCGGGGCACGTGCCCGGATGTTTGGCAAAGTGCCCCGAATGTTTTCGCCGCCTGTGCCCCTTGCAAGTGCCCCGAACTTCCGGATTTCCCGGCTGCGCGAACCTCTGGAACGCGCGCCAGCCGCACAGTCGCACACAATGATGTCATCGGCAATGCCGGCGCGCCGATGTCACGAGCGGAGCGAGAAGAGCTATCGGAGGGAATCCAGGGAAGGTATGTAGCAGTGCGTGCCAAGCCAGATTAGATAGATAGATAGATAGCAGTTAGATAGATAGATAGCAGTTAGGAGATGATAGATAGATAGATAGCAGTTAGGTAGATATAGATAGATGATAGATAGATAGATAGCAGTTAGATAGATAGATGGATAGATAGATGATAGCACTGCTATCTATCTATCTATCTATCTAAATGCTATCTATCTATCTATCTAACTGCTATCTATCTACTATCTATCATCTATCTATCACTAACTGCTATCATCTATTATCTATCATCTATCTATCTATCTAACGCTATCTATCTATCTACTATCTAACTGCTATCTATCTATCTTCTAACTGCTATCTATAATCTATCTATCTATCTACCTAACTGCTATCTATCTATCTATCTATCTATCTATCATCTATCTATCTAACTGCTATCTATCTATCTATCTATCTAACTGCTATCTATCTATCTAACTGCTATCTATCTATCTATATCTAAACTGCTATCTATCTATCTAACTGCTATCTATCTATCTATCTAACTGCTTCTATCTATCTATCTAACAATCTATTATCTATCTATCTACTGCTATCTTCATCTATCTATCTATCTAACTAATCTCTATCTTTCTAGCTAACTGCTTATCTATCTATCTATCTATCTAACTGCTATCTATCTATCTATCTATCTATCTAACTGCATCTATCTACCTAACTGCTATCTATCTATCTATCTAACTGCTATCATCTATCTATCTATCTATTAACTGCTATCTACTATCTATCTACTAACTGCTTCTATCTATCTATCATCTAACTGCTATCTATCTATCTATCTATCTATCTATCTAACTGCTATCTATAATCTATCTAATCTAACTGCTATCTCATCTATCTAGCTATCTACTCTATCTATCTATCTATCTATCTATCTATCGCTATCTATCTATCTATCTATCTATCTATCTAACTGCTATCTATCTATCTATCTAACTGCTATCTATCTATCTAACTGCTATCTATCTATCTATCTAACTGCTATCTATCTATCTATCTATCTATCTATCTAACTTCTATCTATCTTTCTAGCTAACTGCTATCTATCTATCTATATATCTATCTATCTATCTAACTGCTATCTATCTATCTATCTAACTGCTATCTATCTACCTAACTGCTATCTACTATCTAACTGCTATCTATCTATCTAACTGCTATCTATCTATCTAACTGCTATCTATCTATCTATCTATATATCTAACTGCTATCTATCTATCTATCTATCTATCTATCTATCTATCTACTGCTATCTATCTATCTATCTATCTAACTGCTACTATCTATCTATCTATCTATCTATCTATCTATCTATCTATCTATCAAACTGCTATCTATCTACTATCTCTGCTATCTTCTAACTGCTATCTATCTATCACTAACTAACTGCTATCTATCTATCTATCTATCTATCTATCTACTAACTGCTATCATCTATCTATCTATTTATATATCTATCTATTAACTGCTATCATAGCAGTTAGATAATAGATAGCAGATAGATAGATAGCACTGCTACCTATCTATCTATCTAACTGCATCTATCTATCTATCTATCTACCTAACTGCTATCTATCATCTAACGCTATCATGCAGTTATATAGATAGATAGTAGGTTAGATAGTAGATAGATAGATAGATAATAGATAGCAGTTAGATAGATAGATAGGTAGCATGCTATCTATCTATCTATCTATCTATCTATCTATCTATCTATCTATCTATCTATCTATCTAGCTTACTATCTATCTAACTGCTATGATAGCAGTTAGATAGATAGATATAATAATATAGATAGATAGATAGCAGTTAGTTAGATAGATAGATAGATAGCAGTGAGTTAGCTAGATAATAGATAGATAAGCAGTTAGATAGATGATAACGATAGATAGATAGATAGAATAGATAGTAGATAGCAGTTAGATAGATAGATAGCAGTTAGGTAGATGATAGATAGCAGATAGATAGATATAGATGAGAATAGATAGATAGATAGATTAGATAGATAGATAGATAGATGAAGCAGTTGATAGATAATAGATAGATAGCAGTTAGATAGTAGATAGATAGATAGCATAAGATAGATAGTATATAGATAGATAATAGATAGATAGATATAGATAGATAGATAGATAGATAGATTGATAGATAGATGATAGATGATAAAGATAATAGACAGAGAGATAGACAAGAAGCAGATAGACATAGTTAAATAGATAACAAGAGGCATATACAGATATACAGAGAGAGAGAGGGACAGATAAGAGATAGATATACAGAGAGAGAGAGAGGGAGAGATAGATATACAGAGAGAGAGAGGGACAGACAGAGATAGATAGGGCAGAGATCCATGAAGAAGGTACAAGAAGATCTCCCTGGCCAAAGGTGTGGGCAAGCTCTGACTACAACTGAACACCATACATATTTTAAATGACCAAATTGCTACCAGTGTATATGAAATTGCCAGTTTACTGTGCCTTTGTGTCATTAATTTGTGTCTCTCTGTCCAACTCTCTGATCTCTATCTCTGTATCTCGTCTGTCTATCTTACTGTCTTTCTGTCCTTTTTATCCAGCCCCTCCAGCACCTCCTGCCTCTCCAGTCACTCTGGCGGCCATGCTTGAGAATCGTAAGTAAATCATATGCAGCGTTAATGAAATGTTATATACAAGACTATTAATATCTGTATTTTCCCAGTGTAAAATCCACGCTACATGATGCAACATTGGGTACTGTGTGTTTGACAATGCTTTTATGGGGGCTGCACCACTTCCAAAAAATTTTGCACAAGAGAGGCAATAGGTTATGGGTGACCCAGGGTATAAAAATGACACAGCTGAGAGTATTACTGGTTGATGGTGCATGACAGCGGATGTGTCAGTATGAAGGCATATTAAGCCCCTATCAGGAACAAGGAGCAGTTGAACATTTTGAGTGTTAAGAATGTTCTTCATAAAGTCAAGTTATATAAAAAAAAAAAAAACATCAGTGGACAATGATTTATCCACAACCCGTTGCATGCTGCAACATGCAAAACCAATAATGGTTCAATATTATCCCAAATGATTAGTAGTAAGTAAAGGGAAAACTGAAAAAAAGGGGCCAGAATTGGATTACTGTCAGCCAAGGAGGGCAACAAATAACAGTCTACTCATCAATCGAAAACCTTGTGCAGGCTTCCCTTAAAATATGTTATGATCGGCCCTGTCCCACATAACTAAACATTGTCAGGAGCTGTGGGTAGTAATTCCCCTCCCTTCGCGTAAAACAGGATAATTGCCTAATGCTGAGCAGCCTGTCTCTAACAGAAATAGAAGATAACGATGTGTGAGCTGATTGTCTAAGGTCTGGGTACACACCAGCATATTTCCGGCCGGCAGACTGATTCACGCACTTCGGTTCAAATCGGAGGAAAACCATTGGCTGGTGTGGGGCGGGCGTTCGTCCGGACGGAAGAACGAACGTCGGGCATGGCAGAAAATTCTGATGTTGATCGATGCCACAGGCGAATTTGCCGCGACCCGATGGACTTTTGTCCTTCCGAACGCTCGCTCTTAGCGAGCGATGGCAGTCGGGAGGAAGAAGTCCCTCCGTGTGTACCCAGCCTAATGAACAATATTAGGTAAGGTGTGCACATAGATTAAAATCCTCTCATTCTTTGAAGAAAAAGGTTGACTGATCACGTAAATGGATAGAGAAGGATTAGTATAAAGTTCTTCATAATGCAAACCAACCTAACTAGCGTCACGAGGTACCATTAAATGTTCTCTATGTAGCAGACATTTCTTTCTTTGGCTTTTGAGCAAAAAATTGGTACTTGGTAATCCTCGATATCTCATCTCGATTTAAAAAGCCAGGTGCGTATTATGGGAGGGTCACACCACTGTATCAATATTACAATGATTCAGTTGTCAATCTGACATGACCATTGAAGCAGGGAAGTTAACCGACAAATTCCGGGGACATTTCCCCCTAACACCAGATGATGGTGTGTGATTGACAGTACAGGGGGAGTGTTTCTTGCAAAATGATCATCCCGAGCAAATGACGGACATCGATGAGGTAAGTTTGTTGTGTGATTGACGTGTAGGGGCTGGGAGAACGCCACCATTTTATTTTGCGGCTATGGGAAAAACGTGACCATAGTTAATTTGTTGATGCAGTTATACAACCTCTACAGTATTTAAAAGCAAGCATTCTAGTACAATAGTAAACCCTACAAAGTGCTATGTTTTAAGGTTAATTTAGTGCAGGAGTTGGACCAATGCGTTAATAACAAGGTTGTCTCATTACTGTGACCAGGGCTAACTTGCTTTCCTCTTTCAGGAAACTAGCGCAGAACTGGATCTACACGTATGGATTTTAAAAAACATGAAAGCAACATGGCCGAAATAACGATCCGTGAGATTTAACCTCGCATGTAGAAATGGACGGGATCACGGTTCATCCTGGTTCCATGGCGTATTTCCAGAACGCGGGATGGCGGATTTATTTTTTGATGATATTTGACCACGGGCTACCGTAGGTTTTGTCTTTTAAAGCCTAGAAAGTCCCTGCAAAACCAGTTGTGTTATGAATTACCGCAAACTCTAGTGTCTGATAGCAGCCAGGAAATGGCTGGGAGTTGTAGTTTTCAACGACAATATTCTGGCGGGTTGCAAGTTACATCCCGCTCTACGTATATGAACAACATTCAGTATATACTGTATAGTTTGATATTTACATTCTACAAAAACACGGTAGTATTCCATTACATTACATTCTATTAAGACATTTTTGGGATACATTATGTATATAATAATTTCATTCACACATTTGGCCTAGTGAATGCAAACAAAAGAAACCCAGCAGTCAGTTCTCTTGAGGATTCAAAACCCCAGTGTAAAATGCTGGAATACCCGTTTATTCAATAATGTCAATGTCCTTCCAGCGAATCCCATCTACATCGCTTATACAAAGGTATTAGTTTTCTACTTTGTTTTTTTTATTCTTTAATAATTTGTCACTTGAATGACAAATAAAAGAGGTTGATACTTTAAAAATGTTGGCTTCTGTATAATGTTACATGATAATTAACTTCTTTTGGCAAGAAAGTAATACATACATACAGTATATTACAGTATATTACAGCTGGATAGATAGATAGATAGCAGACAGACAGACAGACAGAAGACAGACAGAGATAGATAGATAGATAGATAGAAGATTTGATTATAGATCGATAGATCGATAGATAGTAGATAGATAGATAGATAATGATAATAGATAGATAATAGACAGACGACGGTTCAGACAGACAGACAGACAGAGATAGATAGATAGATAGATAGAATAGATGATAATAGACAGGACAGACAGAAGACAGAGGATAAGATAGACAGATAGATAGATAGACTAGCCATACATTGGCAAGGAATTTCCGATGCAGAAACAATGGAAATCCGATGGTAAGAACCCATAATAATTCCCACCTTGCACTGATAAGATCGGAAAAGGGGGTAAGTGGAAATTTTTCCACCTTGCAGATATAGTTTTTAAATAGAGTGTAATCGATGTCGCTGATCAGTGTATCGAAAAACACAGAAAAAGGTCCGATCGATTTGATCAAATTGTGGAATAGATCAGAATTCGAATTGCCACGTGTATAGTGGTCTAAATAGTGAAAGCGAAAGATCAATAGATAGATAGCAAACAGATAGATAGACAGTAGACAAAGATACAGAGAGACAGACAGATAGATGATAGATAGTTGCGATAGATAGACAGACAGACAAATAGACAGAAAGGACAGACTGAGGACGGACGGACAGATAGATGATAGATAGATGATAGATAGATAGATAGTAGATAGATAGATGCTAGAAGATAGATAGATTTAGATAGATAGGAAGACAGATAGATAGATAGATAGTAGATAGATAGATAGATAGATAGATAGATTATAGATAGATGGATAGATAGTAGATAGATAGATAGATAGATAGATAGATAGACAGATAGATAGAGAGATTATAGATAGATGGATAGAAGATAGATAGATTATAGATAGATGGATCGATCGATGGATAGATAGATACGATAGATAGATAGATTATAGATAGATAGATAGACAGATCAGATAAGATAGAGAGATAGATAGATAGATAGAAATAGATAGATAGCTAGATAGATATAGATGATTATAGATAGATAGATAGATAGCTGATAGATAGATTGATAGAACAGATAGATAAGGTAGATAGATAGATAGATAGATAGTAGATAGATAGATAGATAGATGATAGCATAGATAGAAAGATAGATAGATCGATAGATAGATAGACAGTAGATAGATTGATAGATAGATAGATAGATAGAGAATAGATAGATGATAGGATAGATAGATAGAATAGATAGAAAGACTAGAGAGATTAGAAGATAAGGTAGATGATAGATAGATAGATAGATGATAGATAGATAGATAGATAGATAGATAGAAGATAGATAGATAGATAGATAGAGAGATAGATAGATAGATAGATAGAAGATAGATAGATAGATAGATAAGGGAGATAGATAGATAGATAGATAGATAGATAGATAGATAGAGAGATAGATAGATAGATAGATAGATAGCTAGATAGATTATAGATTATAGATGGATAGATAGATAAGATAGATAGATAGATGAGATAGATTATAGATTATAGATGGATAGATAGATAAGATAGAGTTTGTATGTTCCTCCCTGTGCTTGCGTGGGGTTTCCCCCACAATCCTAAAGACAATCATAAGCTTTTCGGGACAGGGCCTGGTGTGAATTGTATATATGGGAATTGTAAAGCCAATGACGCTATATAAATCCTCTATAATCATAATGATGATAGATAGAAAAAGAGAGGATAGATAGATAGAGAGTTAGAATAGAGAGCGAGAGAGAGGGCTTTCAATTTAAACTTCTGACTCCCTTTCTAATCCCTAATAGGTTCTATAAAACAATAACATACATGCCTGAAAAGAGAGCAGAGTTCTTCCCTACACCACACCAGCCTCAGTAATACGAGTTAAGTAATGCTGTGTCCATGTAGGGGCAGAGGCACATAATGAATTGTCTTGCATTAGCTAGATTTATATGACATGAAGTCTTCCGGATTAAATTTGCCAATTTCTTGTGCCAATTGTATTTTTTTGATTCTACGCGATGCACAGGGTGAATAATGGAACCCCTTGGCTAATAGTTTATGAAGCAATGAGATTGGAAAATGTATTATGGACCCGGCCTAAATCACGACACAGAATAGCAGGATTTCATCTAACCAGGAGAAGAAGAATGGCCCCCTGTAAATCGGAGGATTCAGGCTTTCATAAGATCTGGTTCTAATATTCTGTATTAGATAACACACCTGCCTATTGCCACTGTGAACCACTGCTCAGGTATTAATAGAAACCAAGCCATGTCCTACTCCTACTAGTTTTATTAACCTTAGGTGCGCCCGAGTCTGACGTTCCGTTCAGTATACCCAAAGGATATATCCAATAATTCAAAGATATTCTCCTTACTGTATCTAAATAAAAGTGTTGCTGCCATTATATCTCCCAGGCAGTAATTCAAAGCAGCGTCAGTGGCTTATCAGCCAAGGCCACCATTCAATCAATATTTCATGACCTATTGGTTTAAATGTTAATATGTCATATCAGAATCAAAATGCCGGGCGTGAGTGCAACACGTGACGTTCTATTGTGTGAAAATGTAGCCGTTCATTTCATTAAATGGAATTTGACTATACCTACGTTAGTGGTTCGTTTACACTGCACTCCCGAAATCCTGTGTTTTCGCAAATGTTAAGAAGGAAAAAGAGTAGACATCTGCTAGTTCTTCCCAATGGATATTAACTTTGTAAACATTTTAGACATTTCTTATGGCTGTCCTTTTGTGTTGCAAAGGAAAACAATTTGGTCAAATTAAAAAATAATCACTCACCTTAAACAAGAAATAATAGTTTGTGGTTTAAGGTCATTCCCTAGTAATAGGCACTATTAGCGAGATGTAGCGAAAGGGCAGTTCAACTCTGGAGTGCACCAAGAACCCCGGACATTATATTCCTGCATCATCTTATCTTGCATTGTTTTAAAGACCTGCATTTGCTTATTTAAAGATGAGCAAAACTCACGCCATTCTAATTCTATACATAGCTTAAACTATAAAGACCCACACATGTTTTCTCATGCTGCCACCGAACTCAAACCCATATTAAATTCACATTAGTCCAGGCCTACCCTCACAGGAATAAAGGGAATCTCTTCTCTTAAATGACCACTAAAACCTTTAAAACAATCTTATTGCCAAAAGATTGATTGTACAAGTCCAGTTGCTCTAATTGAATACAACAGATATACCAGGAACCTGGATGAATGAAGATTTTACAGAACTATACCGTGACCTGGATGAATAATATTAAGATATACAATGACCTGGAGAAGGGAAATATGACGATATACATGACAGGTGGATTGGAATATTACAAGGAATTGTGATTCTACCATGACCTGGATGCATGAATATGCAGATATACCATGACCTGGAGAAGGAAATATTACAGATATACCATGACCTGGAGAAGAATATTACAGATATACAATGGGACCGGATGGTGGATGAATATTACAGATATTAACCATGACCTGGATGAATTGAAAGATTTGTATAGGACTATTACCCAGATATACCATGATACCTCCTGGAATGGATGAACATACAGACATACCATGACCGGGGATGGAGGAATATTACAGATAACTGTGCACATGGATGGAATGAATATACAGAGATATTACCATGACCTGGATGATGGAATATTACAGAGTATAACCATTGACTACTGGATTGAAGGAATATACAGATATACCGTGATCCGGATGGATGAATTATACAGATATAACATGATCTGTGTTATTGATTATGAATAGTACAGATAGACCATGACTGGATGGTCTGAATATTACAGATATACCATGACCTGGATGGATGAATAATTACAGATTACCATGACCTGGATGGAGGGAATATTACAGATATACCATGACCTGGGATGAATGAAATTACAGATACCATGACCTGGATGGCTGAATATTACAGATATTACAATGACCTGGATGAATGAATATTACTGATATACATGACCTGATGGAGGAATATTACAGATATACCATGACCTGGATGAATGAACTATTACAAGATATACCATGCCTGGATGGATGAATATTACAGATATACCAGACCTGGATGGATGGAATATTACAGATATATACCTGTGACCTGGATGGATGATATACAGATAGAAACCATATTACACATATACCATGATTCCTGGATGAATGAATATTACCAGATATACCTTATTACACATTACCTGACCTGGATGAATAATATTACAGATATACCATGACATGGATGAATGAATAGTACAGATATACCATGACCTGGATGAATGAATATTACAGATGTAGACATGACCTGGATGGATGAATATTACGACTATACCGTGACCTGGATGAGATTTGAATACGAGTACAGTATACCATATTACACTATATACCATGACCTGGATGGATGATATTATTACAGATTATGACCATAGTACACATATACCATGACCGGGATGAATGAATAGTACAGATATACCATGACCTGGAGATGAATATTAAAGATATACCGTGACCTGGAGGATGATATTGACAGATCTACCATATTACAAATATACCATGACCTGGATGGATGAATATTACAGAATATACCATATTCACATATACCATGACCTGGATTTGATGAAGGGAATATTACAGAATACAATGACCTGATTGAATGAATTATTACAGAGCTACATGACCTGGATGATGAATATTACAAGATACCATGAACTGGATGGATTGGAATATTACAGATATACATGACCTGGATGAATTAATATTTACAGAGATACCATTACCTGGGAGGATGAATATTTACAGATATACCATGACCTGGATGAATGAAATCTTACAGTATTACAATGACCTGCTGAATGGATATTACAGATATACATGACCTGGGATGAATTGAATATACAGATATTACCGTGACTGGATGGAGAATATTTACAGATATACCATGACCTGTGATGAATGAATATACAGATACACTGACCTGGATGGTGAATAGTACAGATATACCAGACCGGATGAATTGTGGAATATAGACAGATATACCATGACCTGATGGATGAAATATTTACAGAATACCATGACTGGATGAATGAAATAGTACAAGATATACATGACCTGGCTGGATAAAATATAAAGATATACCATGACCTGGATAGATGAATATTTGACAGATATACGTGACCTGGATGGATGAATATTATCAGATATACCATATTACACATATACCATGACCTGGATGAAGAATTACAGATAACCAGATTACACATATACCATGACCGGGATGAATGAAATATTACAGATATACCATGACCTGGATGAATGAATTAGTACAGATATACCATGACCTGTGTGGATGAATATTACAGATATACCATGACCTGGATGAATGAATATTACAGATATACCCATGACCGGGATGGATGAATATTACAGATATACCGTGACCTGGATGGATGAATATTACAGATATACAATAGTACACATATTACATGACCTGGATGAATGAAATACAGATATACATATTACACATTACCATGACTAGATGAATGAAATTACAGATATACCATGACATGATGGAGAATTTCAGATATACCATGACCTGGATGGATGAATATTACAGATATACCAATTACACAGATACCATGGACCTGGATGGATGAATATTACAAGATATACCATATGTATTACATATTACCATGACCTGGATGAATGAATATACAAGAGCGACCCAGGACCTGGATGAAGAATGAATATAATACTACAGATATACCATGCCTGGATGAATGAATATTACAGATATACCATGACCTGGAGGATGCATATTACAGAATAACATGACCTGGATGAATGATATTACCAGATATACCATACCTGGATGGATGAAATTACAGATATAAGGTGAACTGTGGATGAATGATTACAGATATACCCATATTTACAAATGTATACCATGACCTGATGAATGAAGTATTACAGATATACCCATATTACACATGTACCATGACCTGATGAATGAATATTGACAGATATACCATATTACCATATACCATACCTAGATGCCTGAATCTTACAGATATACCATGACCTGCGATGGATGAATATTACAGATATACGTGACCTGCTGGAGAATATTACAGATATATCATATTATAAATTATACCAGACTGATGGCATTGAATATGACAGTATACCATTTACACATATACCATGACCTGGATAAATGAATTATTACAGATATACCATGACCTGGATGAATGAATATTACAGAATACCATGACCTGGATGAATGATATTACAGATATACCATGACCTGGATGGATGATATTACACATTATACCATGACCTGGTATGACTGAATATTACAGTATACCATAGTACACATCTATACCATGACCTGGATGAATGAATATTACAGATTTACCAGATTACACATATACCATGAACTAGATGAATGAATATTACAGATACCATGACCGCGATGATGAAGGATATTACAATATACCGTGACCTGGATGGATGAATATTAAGATTACCATATTACACAGATACCATGACCGGATGGATGAAGATTACAGTATACCATATTACACATATACCATGACCTGTATGAATGAATATAGAATACCATACACTGGATGAATGAATATTACAGATTATAACCATACCTGGTATGAATGAATATTACAGATATACCATCGACCTAGAGGATGCATATTACAGAATACATGACCGATGAATGAATATTACAGATATAACATAGCCTGGATGGAATGAATATACAGATATACCATGGCCTTGGATAATGAATATTTAAATATACCATGGACCTGGATGAATGGCTATTACGATTACCATGACCTGGAATGGAATGAATATTACGATAGACCGTGACTGGTGGATGCATATTACAGATATACCAGAAGGATGGATGAATATTCAGATATAACCTGACTGGATGATGATATTACAGATATTACCACCTGACCTGGATGAATGAATATTACAGATAATTACTATGACCTGGATGGAATGAAATATACAGATATCGCCCCAATGACCGGATGAATGAATATTAAGATATACCATGATCTAGTTGAATATATACAGATAACCATGAACCTGGATGATGAAATATTACAGATATTACATGTCCTGGAGAAGAATATTACAGATATACCAACCTGGATGGATGAATATTACAGATATACATAACCTGATAAATGAATATTACAGATCTACAGGACCTGGATGAATGAATAGTACAGATATTACCACCCCCCCCCTCCCCCCCCCCCCCCCCCCTGACCGGGATGGATGAATATACAGATATACCAATGGACCTGGAGATAGAATATTAACGATATACATGGCCTGGATGAATGAATTATTCAGATATACCATGACCGGATGGATGAATATTACAGATTTACACCAGACTGGATGAATGAAATATTGACAGATATACCATACCGGGAGAATGAAGATTACAAAAGATATACCATGGACCTGGAATGAATGAATATTACAGATATACATGACCTGGATGAATGAATAGTACAGATATTACCATGACTGGATGGATGAATATTACAGATATACCATGACCTGGATGAATGACTATTACAGATATACCATGTCCTGAATGAATGAGTACAGATATCATGACCCGTGGAGGATGAATATTACAGATATACCATGACCTGGATGAATGAATATTACAGATATACTATGTCCTGGATGAATTAATATTACAGATATACCATGACCTCTGATGAATGAATATTACCGATATACCAGACCTGGATGGATGATATTACAGACAGTGGGTATCTACGGTCTTTGTGTAAAAACATTCGGGGCACGTGCCCGGAGTTTGGCAAAGTGCCCCGAATGTTTTCGCCAGCCTGTTTTTCTTGTTTTGTCTTTTTTTTTTTTTTGTTTTTTTTTGTTTTTGTTTTTGTTTTTTTTTTTTATTTTTTTTTGCTGTCCGCCCCTTGCCCAACCAAGTGCCCCCGAAACTTCCGGATTTCTTCCGGCGTTGCGCGAACCTCTGGGAATCGTCTGCCGCAGCGGCAACCCAGTTTCGCAGCACCAATGATGTCATGCGCATGCCGGCGCGCCGAAGTCACGAGCGGAGGCGAAGAGAGCTATCGGAGGGAATTTCAAGCGGAAACGGTTATGTTAGACAGTGCAACACCTCCCTTTTTTTTTTCCTTACCATTTTCCGTCTTTTTCCTTTCCCCGTCTTTATCTCTTTCCTCTTCCCTTCATTAGTTGTCCCTTCCTATATCCTTTTCTCATCCTTCCTCCAATCTTCCTTCCGACTTTCCTTTCCTCCGGTTCCCCTCTCCTCGGTCCTCATCCATCCTCCTTTCTCGCCACTTTCTACCCCCTTCTTTCCCTTACCCGGTCTTTTCCTTTACAGCTTCTTACCTCACAGTGAGTTCCAGTTTCCTTTCCTTACCGCATTCCGACGTATTTATTTTTCCTCTTCCTTTTCCCCCCTTTCCCCCCCCCCTTTCTTCCTTTACTTCCCTTTTGCATTTTATCTTTCCCTTGATTCTCGTAGCCCATGTCCTTCCGACTGTCCCTTGTTTATTATTTGTATTAGTTTTTTCAGTCATGCCCCCTCTCCCTATGTTGTAGTCACCCCTATGCAGTTCACGGATCTAGCATACCCCCCTTTTGATCCTAGTCTCTAGTCTTATTTCCCCCGGCTGATGCAGCACTCTACGATACGGGACTCCGTGACTTTTAACATCGACCAGATCACCCGATAGGCACCTCACCGCATTGCTCTTCACTGCATTAGTGTCATTACCCACGCACCCTGGCTCCTCACGTAGTCCTAGACCTGACAGCATTTGCCTATGCTCACAGCGCTATCGACCTATCATTCATTCCGCATGTCATCTTCCTCTCTAGTATTTTCACTGTTATGAGTTATCGATCATCACTCTACTCCCGACCTTAACCGCTATCCGCCACTACCCACCCAGCTCTGATCCCCCCTGATTAGCCTATTATCTAGCTAATTACACTGATATTCGATCTATCTATCTACCTCATCTATTTTCTTTCTTATCGATCTAACTGTCTATTCTTATCTAGCTAGTCTATCTAACGGCTATTATCGATTCATATCTATCTGCTATCTAGCCCTATTTCTATCTGCATCTATCCTATTTCCATGATCTCCTTGCTATGATACCTATATGCTCATCCTGTTTCTATCCATGCCTATCTATCTAACTGGCATCTATCTATTATCCTATCTAACTGCTATCTATATATTAACCGGCCCCTACTCTATACTCATTTTCCAGACCCTCTCAATGCTCTATCCATATTCTTGATGCTAACTGCATTATCTCCACCTCTATCAATGGCAATCCATATCTATCCTATCATACCGAGTCTAACTGCTATTACATGTCTCTATCCATGATCTCATCTATACTATATCGTATCTATCATTCTATCTATCTATCTAATACTGAACACTTCTATCTATTTGCTAGTCTATCTGATCTAATCTATCTATAGACTATCTATCTATACTGTCTATTATATCTGTTGTCTATCTGTATCTATGATTTCTTCTACTCTATGCTCTATCTCTATATATCTCTCATCTATCTAACTGCTATCTATTCTATACTGACTATCTATCTATCTGCTATACTAGATCACTGCTGACTCTATACTCATGGTCAAATCTAATCTATCTCCATTAACATACTTGCTATGACTATCTATCTATCTATCTATACTATACTGCTATCTATCATCTATCTATCTAGTCTATCTATGTCTAGCTATAGCTAATCTATGCTATCTATCTATTAGAATGCTCATACTATGTATCTATACTATACTATTTATTTGCTTCGATCTATCGATATTGTACTCCTATCTATCACAACTGCATATCGTATCATCATTCTATCCATCAGTATTATATCTATATACTCAGACGCTAATCTATCTATCCTCTCTATACTTGCATTATCCTATCTATCATACTTAACTGCTATCTGTATCTATCTACACTGCTAGTGCTAGTCTATCTATTAACTAGCCTATGTAGACTAGTCTCAGGTTATCTTATCTTATCGTATTAACTATGCATATGATCTATCGTTATCTAGGGACTATATGCTCGATTCTATCGCTAGTAATTATCTAGCTATCTATTCTAATCATGAGCTAGTCAGAGTATTAGTCTATCTAACTGGTAGTCTATCTACCTAACTGCCACTGATCTACGCCTATCTATATCTGATATATACTGCTCCTCATGAATCTAACTATGTCATCTATCTATCTATCTATCTAACTGCTATCTACTCTATCTATACTATTATCTAACTGACTATCTATTCTACTCTATCTATATCGGATCTATGCGATATGCGAGTCTTAGACTAGCTAATGCGTATCTATCTATCGCATCTATCTAACTGTATCTATCTATTGATCTATCTAGTTATCTAACTGAACCCTATTTCTTCTATCAAACTGCTTAGTCTAATGTATAGCATATGCTAATACTCATTGTATCTAGCCGCTGACCTATGCTATACGATCTATGAAAATAAGGTAAGCATGATCATGCGCTTTGAGTATGTGCTACTATCTATATCATAAGTGCCCTATCTATCTATCTACTACGCGATGCCTACGACTCTGAGTCTATGTATCGGTATATGATCATATCATATACTGTAACTGCATTTAGTCTAGCAGTGATTTCGCTAAGTGATAGTTCTGAATGCTACTGGATAGGCATCTCGCTCGGCATTTGCTGTTTTAGAGCATGATACTACCATACTGCACTATTCTTCACCTTCCTCTTCTATCTCCTCTTCCTATCCTCTATCTTTTCTCTTTTAATCTCACTCTCTGTCCTATCTTTCCTCATGTCTTCTTCATTTCCACTCTGAATGTGCTTATCCCATCCCTACCTTAACTGCGATCCGTTATCTATCCGAGTTTATCGTGCTACATAGCGTTAGAGAGATAGAGAGATAGCATAGTCTAGATAGATATAGCATTAGATAGATAGATAATAGATAGATAGATGGAGCAGGTAGTAGATAGATAGGTACTAGTGCGTAGCATTATCTACTCATCTATCTATCTATCTATATCTATATCTATTGATACTATCATCTATTCTATCTCGTATCTATCTAACTGCTATGATAGCAGTAGTAATAGAAGATATAAATAGATAGATAGGATAGCGTTAGTTAGAAGATAGATAGATAGCCAGTAGTTAGAATAGATAGATAGGATAGATAGATAGCAGTTAGATAGATAGAAACAGTGTTTCGATAGATAGATAGAAGATAGATGAGATAGATAGCAGTGATAGAGTGATAGCAGTTAGGTAGATGATAGATAGCAGATAAGTAGATTATATAGATAGCTAGATAGATAGATAGATACAGATAGAGATGATAGATAGACAGCATAGATTAGACGCATTAGATAGAAGCAGTTAGATAGAAGATAGCAGTTAGATAGAAGTGTAGATAGCAGTTAGATAGATAGCAAGATAGATAGATAGATAGATTATATAGAGTAGATAGATAATAGATGCAGTTGAGATAAAGCAGTAGATAGATAGATATTTTGCTAGATAGATAGAGCTAGATAGAAGAGACAGGAGAGAATAGACAAGAAGCAGAAGACATAGTTCAATAGTATAACAAGAGGCGATTGCTACAGTATACAGAGAGAGAGAGAGGGACAGTAGAGATAGAATATACAGAGGAGAGAGAGAGGCAAGAAGATGATATACAGAGAGAGAGAGGGACAGACAGAGATAGATAAGGGGCAGAGAGTCCATGAAGAGAACGGTACAAGAAGAGTCCCATGGCCAAAGGCGCTGTGGGCACGCACTGATACAAACTGAACACAACAGTAAAGTTTAAAATGACCAATTGCTACCAGTGTATAATGAAATTGCCAGTTACTGTGCTCATTTGTGTCATTAATTTGTGTCTCTCTGTCAACCTCTGATCTCTATCCTGTATCTAGTTGTCTATCTTAATGTCTTTCGTCGTTTATCACTATGGGCTGGTATTTATGTTTTGTGGATTGCTATCTGTCTGATCTTTTTGGTAATCCTTAAGTACACAGTGGGGGTGTTTTGGCTTATTGGGGGTGAGAGAAAGAAAAAGAAAGGGGCGTGGCCTAAAAAGATGGACCTGGTGAATGAAATTATAGAATACTATGACCTGGATGAATGACATATAGATTAGTACAATGGACCTGGTATGTGTTGCAAATATTACAGATATACACATGACCTGGATGGATAATATTACAGATTTACCAGACCGGATGAATGATATACAGATATACCATGACCTGATGAATGAATATTACAGATATACCAGTGACCTGGAGGAAGAATATTACAGATATACCAGACCGGAGATGAATGATTTATACGAATATACCATGACTGTATGAATGAATATGACAGATATACATGACCTGAATGAATGAAATTACGATACACAATGCCTCGGATGGATAAAGATTACAAAATGACCAGACCTGGAGTAATGAAATATATAGTTATACCACGACTTGGATTAAATTAGGACCTTCACAAGCCCCCAATTTTCTTTAGTAAACACAAGAGTTTTGTAATGTGTCCAACTTTATCTCCCAGTCGGTCATCAATTGCGGAGATGAGTTGAAGATTTGCTCAATTATAACAAGATTTTTCTGCCACTACCTTCTAAATAGACAACACAGCTGTGCAAACATTGCCATCACAGTTAGTGGCCTGTCTTAAAGGGCATGTCACCCTTAAAAATTGTTTTTAATTCGATGTTCCCCTATGCTGGACAGCCCAACCGCATATATTTGATTTTCAAAAGCCCCCAAACTCTTGACTTACCGACCCTTTTCCTCCGCCGCACTGCCGGCCCTCTGCTGCCGAGGAATGCAGCAGAGGGGCGGGGGACCGGCAGTCGCGTCTGTGATGGCTGTGAGCGGCAGCCAATCACGGCACGCGGTGCCAGTCATTGCAGTGCAGCGGAGGAAAGAGGAGAGGTAAGTAGAGTTGTGGGGAGTTTTGGAAAATAAAAAATATGCGGTTGGGGCTGCCAGACATGGGGGAACATCATATTAAGGGGGGTTTTATAGCTAGGGGGAGTGAGTCGTAGCAACGGAGGGAGAGAGGGAGATGGAGGGGGGAGGGAGGAGGGGGGAGAAGAGGGCTGACAGTAAACGCATGGCAAAATATTCCGGGAGGAGGTAGAGCAGGGTCCTGCATAGCCTCCTGTGTGGACATTTTTGGGCTAGTGGGGGGTCGAAGGTCAGGAGAACCCTATGGAGCTGCGGATGTGAGTAAGGATTACCTACACTAATGGTGGGGCCATTACTGTGGGAGGAGATTATGAGTTTTGGGGGTGGACATGCCCTTTAATGATACAAGAACAAAACTTAATTTCAGCATTTTTTCCCCTATTTGAAAATAAAAGAGTGACTTAGTGATCAGTAGGTTCCCATAGTGTCCAGATAAGTAGTTCACCATGTCGCAGCAAGTGATGAATTTTAGTAAATTAGTAGCTTATTTAGTAACTCACGTGGAGATTTACCAGAGCCCATATCCCCGGATAATTCTCCCCATCCCAAATTCAATATCATTTGTGGCGTGTGGGGTAAGCACACGCTAATAGCTGCGTTAAATAAGTACAAAAACTGATATAAAATGTGTTGCCAATTGTATTCTATATTAATAAATACAATAAATTGCAAATCAGCAGCAACCAACCAGAAGTTACCAAAACTGTATGTCTTTTATTAAGGCTTATGTCCACCCGAAAATAAATTTTAAATTCTGCTCCCCCATGTCCCCCAGCCCAAAAGCAGTTGGTTTTTTTTCAGGAAAGCCCCCAAACCTCGTTACTTACCTCCCTCGACTCGCCGCAGTGCCGGACCCTCTGCTTCGAGAATGCAAGCCAGAGGGCGGGACCGGCGTCGCGTTGTGATGCGCTGAGGGCAGCCCATCACGGACCGGCTGGCTGCCGGTACATTAGTTGCACAGCGGAGGAAAGAGGAGAGGTCAAGTAAGAGTTTGGGGAGCTTTATAAAAAAAAAAAACAACATTTGCCTGGTTGGGCTGGGGACATGGGAGGAGTGCAGAATATTAGGGGTTTAAGTGGTTAGGGGGAGGATAGTAAGAACGGGGGAGAGGGAGGGAGGGGCGGGGGAAGGGGGGAGGAGAAGGCGCAGCACGCATGACAAGGAATCCGGGAGAGGCCAGGTAGCAGGCAGCTGTTCCTATATGGACCACTGCTACGCTCCTGGTGGGCAGTTTTTGGACATTTGGGAGGATGGACTACAGGAGAACCAGATGGAGTTGGGATGTGAGGTAAAGGAATTAAACTACACTACATGGTGGCGCCAGTAGTTGGGGGGATTATAGTTTTGGAGGGTGGACATGCCTTAACTGTGAGTTAAACCCTGGTTTATGAAAGGTGTTAGGTCTATCACGAACTTTGGGCCTAGCTCAAAAATGCAGAGGCTGGTTTAAATCTATTTGTATATTAAGGTCATGGAAATAGTAAAATAGTAAATATGGAAATAGTAAATACTGTTAACATTGACTTAGAACAAATGGGATATTTATAATAACTATGAAACTTCCCATTGCTGTGCTATTATTTTTTAGCACTTTTATATATATTTTATGTCAATAACAGTAGCTCAATATAAATGAAGGGCCAAAACTTTGCTCATTAAATTGTGACATTCAACGATCCTTTGATGATGTACAATTACATCCACCACCCCCCCTCAAGGTGGCCATACATCTGTGCGATATTACTTCCCCCGAACAAGCGCTCACATGACCTTGTGGTGATCCTGCCGGAACCGCCTCCCGATGTTATATTCGCCTGACATGCGATCACAAAATGAATGGGATTTTGCAATCGGCATATCGGGTCGAAGATACGATCGGGAGAGACAGTCCGTCGGATCAGTTAACGTCGCGTGAGCGCTCGGTCAGGTAAGTAATATCCACACGATGTATGGCCACCTTTAGTCTGGGGTTTATGAAATCAGCAAAAGTGATTATTGCAGAGCGTTTCATCTCATTGATTGGTATGCCCTGGGTGAAGAGGCGGAGCAACAACACAACGTGGTCCTGAAATCATATTATAATAGTGATAATCATAATTGAAATGATAAGTCTCTCCTTCGATAAAGGGGGAAAGCCTATCAACAGAATAAAGTGGGTTGGGACAAGAAAGACAGAGATAAGTAGAAGTTAACTTGTTGATTGTAGGTCATTTTTGGACACTTCTTCTAGAAATAACACATTTTGCTTTCCCGGCCATTTTCTGTTTGCAATGTATTTAGTTTTAGCCAATACAAAAACTACTATGTCAAAATAAAAACCATGAAAACAAAGATAGCATCTAATGCTTTGGCTGGATTTAGGACAGTTCAGGCCTTCAAACACACGTAGGTAGCTCAACGGTGGGGGGAAAAAAATGCACCTCAGCACTGCAGTCACAAGATAGATGGAATGGATCCATGAGACAGGAAGACAATCCTTAGCTGGACAGGCTATTTGACAAGTGGCCGCCAAAGAAGAAAAAAAACTCTCATTCTGCAGGTTTAGAGGCAAAGAGGATGCTTATCAACTGACAAGGCCCCATCCTGGAGCATCCTAAAAATCAATTGCATTCAGGAGACGGGAGCTGTCATTGCTAGGGCTTCCAAAAACTGCCAATACCACTAAGCCTATTAACAAACATTGTGGTGTGAAGAGGCTTTAAGTAAGCGTTGTGACATGACTTGGATATACTTGTATCCAACTTCCAAACCTTAGAAGAATTTAACTCTGCCGAGGACTCTGTTATTAAAGTTTATGAACTTCCTAAAAGGAGAACTAAACCTACATTTTTTCACTCCAGAATATGAAAAATATCCCCTCTAAAAAGACCAATAAACAGTAAAATCCCACTACAGTAAATAGCATGTAAAGTAAATGTAACCTTGTAAAGAACTGTATGAATAACTGTATGCATGGCCGTGACTGGCCACCCTCCTGAACTCAGTCACATGCTCTCTCGCCTAATCTGTCCTGTAAAAGGATTGGCTAGAGGCTGCTAGTGGGTGGGACCAACTGTAACAAGTTCCTGCAGAATCTTAGGTTGAGCATGTGTATAAAGAACAAATGGTCAGTGACCACACTGTGTGATACAGGAATGATGGGAAATACAGGTAAAGCACAAATCCCATGTTAGAAAGGTAAATTTCCCAACAACTATATCACAATGAAAGATTGCTGCTTTTATATTAGGTGCTCTTTTCTAAAAGAATGTTTGTTTGAGGCTTAGTTGTACTCTAAACTTATGTTTGCAATAGACGCACCTGACAAAGGGGCGAAACCCCGAACGTTATACAGGATTTATGTCACTATAAATTCACTAAAATAGAAGTGAGTGCGTTACTTGTTATCTACTTTGATGTTTGAAAGAGATGTTCACAATAAGCAAAAAAACACACAAACAATCCAAGTAGTAACATTATAAATATTTATAATAATAGTACAATAGGGGGATCTTATATGGACTTCTTCAACCAGGGTCCTAGGATTAGAACTGATGTATCACTGGCTTAAAGTGTATTAGATTTTACAAACTTGCAAAAAACAAATAATTACATTTTGTTCCCCCCAATGATAATTTCCGTAATGTAGATTTGTAAATATTAATTGCAATCATGGAATGTATGATTTCTCCCCCTTCAATTTGGATGCTATTCAAATCAATATTTAAACATAAATAAAAAAAACTATTAACATTTGTATGCAGTTACAGGGTTACATTGAAATAATAAAGGTGAGGTTTTAAATCTGGTGGAGGATAATTTAAATTAAATCAGTGCAAACCCCATCAATTCCGCAAATAAATCGGGAGGAAATAAAAATGGAAGCAAGGAAAATATATTTTTTAAATAATGTAGAAAGGACCTTGTTTTAGTTATTCGGTACATTGAGGCGTATGTTTGTTTGTTTTTTTTCTAGAAGAGTTTATAAAAATGTAGAGCTAATTTCACCTGGTTAGATCTATATTATAATGTGGCCAATATAAAAGATGCACAAAGTATTAAACTGCAGGGAATTCTATTTCTTTTTTAATTTTTAAAAACATTATTCCCATAGTTATTTAGAAAGAAAATTTATATGGTATTTAATATTGTGTTTATATTAAAAAAAAAAAAAAAGAAAAATTTTAAATTGCATAAAATTTAAAATGATTAAAATCACTATATCTATCTATCTATTATCTATCTATCTATTATCTACTATCTATCTATTCTATCTATCTATCTGTCTATCTATATGTCTGTCTATCGTCTGTCGTCTGTCTGTCTGCTGTCTGTCTGCTCTGTCTGTCTGTCTATCTGACTGTAGGTCTGACTGTTGTCTATCCATCCCTCTCTCTTCTCTCCCTCTCTACCTACTATTGTCAATCTATCTATCTCTCTATCTATCTATCTATCTATCTATCTATCTATTATAGTATCTGTGTCTGTTGTCTGTCCGTCTGTCTGTTGTCTGTCGTTGACTGTCTGTTGACTGTGTGATCTATCCATCCCTCTCGTTCTCTCTCCTCTCTACCTACTTATCGGTCTATATAGCTATTATTCTATCACATTATCTATCTATCTATCTATCTATCGTGTGTCGTCTGTCTGTCTGTCTGTCTTCTAGTTTATCTATCAATCTATCTATCATAATCTATTATCATCACATTACCAGCAACTCATCGAACCTTAACCTATCTAACACAACTTTTATCTATCTACCTATCATCTCTATTCGAAATTGAATATTTCTAGTAACTCTAACAAATTTATTCTTTGATTTCTGGGTTTTTTCTAAAAAAAAAAAAAATGAAAATAAATCCATCCACCTTCAGCTAATTAAGTTCTATTAATTGATTGGATGCTTGTGGATACATAGATATGTCATTGATTAACATTAAATCTATAATTAATATTTTGTTTTCAAAACTAATTCTGTACAAGGATCCTACAGTACATCCAAACCTAAGAATTATAACAGATCTCAACAATTTGTTCAAAGACCGTCCGAATATTTTATTTCAAGTGTTTTTTTTTTTTTGGTTTTGTTTTTTTTAATGATGGGAGAGTTTTTATTAACTTTGCAAAGTGAAGACGTTGCGTGATAATCCCATGTTTCCCGGATGGACCCTTTTAGTGGGGTAAGGTTAAGTAGAACAGACACAAAACAGACATCATAAGCGATATAATATAAATGCGCCTTGAACTTTCTCCAGCGGAGTTGGATGACAGAGAATCAGCACCTTAAACAATTGGGTAAAACCAGGAAGGTTTTCATTTCTGCATGGAACTTTAGATGGGGCTCATGTTAAGGAGGGTGGGTGATTAGTGTGGGGTGTTAAAAATAGACAATAAGAATTGTCTGATTTCTATTCATTTTTTAGTCCATTTACGTTACAAACCGATCAACCTACGTGGTGCAAATCCTCACAAATTCTTCCACCTGCAAATGACCATTTCAGAGGCTTTTGCAGCAATCAAGGGAGGACCCCATGCTAAGTTCCTTTTCATTGCTATGTTGAAATCTCAGCAGCACGGGATCAGTGATTTCAGAAAAAACAACACACCCCCCTCCCATGTCCCCCACAGGTCTGCTGGACCCGTCTTACCTTGTTTTGTACAGACAGCATGGGAGAGAATAAATAAAGCCATACAAAGAGAAGAAAATGACATGGTATAGCGGGTCACACGCAGGGAAGTAAATGCTTTTGTCCCACACAGCGCTGGAAGCGATCAGTTTGCGATATACAGTACACAGAACTGACATGGTGCGTTAGCTGGTAGGGGGGTACCGGTACCAAGTAAAATTAGTCCTTCAAAGACTGCCTATAGCTATGAACGCAGAGAGTGTGTATTCATAGCGCGCAACTTACCTCTCCCAGGTGTCGTGTCAGGTTCTTGTTACTTGATGAAATTATATCAATTTAATGGTTGTTTCACTGGTTTAGGCTTGGGCCAAAATAATTGTGGCAGTCATTTTATTGGGTATCTCTAATCAAACCCAGGGTTGCTGCTGTGTTTATCCAGTTCAATGTATATTTGTTCTGCAATGATTACTTCCACTTACCTAAAGGGAGGACTGTGGAGTAGAGATTGTCCGAACTTCGAAAAAATCCGGTCCGCGCGAGGATCCGCGGATTTTCGAAAAAAATCCGTTAAAATTCGAAAAATCCGCGGAGCGGACCGTTTAAAAACGTATTTAAATGAAAAAGTTCGGCAAAAATCCGCATTAAAGTGGTCTAAATAGCCTTGGGTAATGTTAACTAATCACTCAGGGACGTGGGGTAATGTCCTTAGAAACACGTATCAATGCCACAATACCTAAAAATTACAGTCCGCTAGCGAGAACAGTATTTTTCGAAAATACGATGATTCAGTAAAAAAAGAGATTTCCGTAAAAACGAGGATCTCCGTAAAACAGAGGATTTCCGTAAGTCCGCGAATCCCCGTAAAAACGAGGGATTCCAGTTAAAACGAGGATTCCGTTAAAAAACGAGGGATTTTCCGTTAAAAAAGAGGGGAAACCGGAACTTCCTGCCTATCAAAATGGCCAGTGCTGCAGGCAACTATATGCCCTGAACTACCTCCTGCTCAGGGGGTATGATGATTTCCCCCTGGCACCATCATGTGCGGCGCCGGAGGCGAAGGACAGAATAATGGAGACCTACAGCGCCGCATCCTGCGGACGCTTCGGATACCAGACCAGTCTCTACCCTCCAGAGGACAGTGGTCAGACCTCAAGAGGCAGAGGCCTCATATGTGGCTGCCGTTCGGCAAATGATAGTAGAAGGCAAGTATACTTTTTATATATTACTGTATTTATTAATAAGTAGTAAAATATTTAATTCACTTCTGACAAAAAACATATATATTATATTATGTTTTTAAAAAACATCAAAATCCTAAATTGGCTTGAGAGAGAGAGATCCAAGTTCTTTGATTTCTCATTCACTGGTTATTATTACATTATTAGTTCTTGTATATCAATATCAGCCCTATTTAAAGGGTAAGGAAAGTCAAAAAATAAAATCACTGAAAAAGTGACTTATTAACATAAACCTATAAATTTAAATGATGACCCAACACATAGACACACTTGGTGGCCCCCCATCCCTTCATTTCCATGGCAGCCTTATTTAAAGGCTAAGTAAAGTGAATAAAAATGAAATCGATCATTTTAAAAATTGATTTTTTTATCTTATATAAATGCACAATGATACCCACACATAGACACAGTTAAACACACTTTACTGACCCACCCTTTTAGTTACATGGGCAGCCCTATTTGAAGGGAAAGTAAAGTCAAAAATAAAATGTTGATCAATTATTAAAAAATTGATTTATACACTCCAAAATTAAAAATGTTGTGTTACCACAAAATTATACAGATACAAGTACCACAGCTATGATGCTCCCCTACACCCAACCAACTTTTCCCTTCCGTGGCTACAATACACACAATAAAAATATAAGTACTAGCCAGAATAGGTATGAAATTCATGCCAGAGAAATATGATTGACTTTTAAAAGAAACTAAATTTGCCTTATGAATCTGTATTTCAAGCAGAATTCAAAGTATATAATTAAATATTTCCTTTAGATATATCATTCATATGTATTTTTTTATTTTAATTTGCAGGGAATCTTCTTCGGATACCCCACCCCCACCACCGTCCCGCCAGAGGAAGAATTGTAAGTGCAGCTATTGAAAAAAAAACATTTTTCAAATCTTTCATTTGTCCAAGGCCAACATTACAGCGCCCACGAGCCCTCCAGAAACAAGCGCGTGTTTCCGGTGCGCTAGTGTATTGCCATGTGAGGTGCAGTACGGATAGCATAATTGTGCAAAAAAAATTGAGGATCAAATTAATTGTGTGCTTTTTAAACGTTGATATGTCCAAGCCCTTATCCCAAATGTGTGCATAATTTTGACAACTTCTCCGAGGAAGTGTTTTAGTTAAATGTATTTGAACATTTAATGACAGTGAGAGTTAAAATAAATTTCCTTTTTTTTTAGCACTACCACCCAACTAGCCCTCAGGATACGGGCAGCCCATTGCCCCATCCGGGCAGTCCCTGCCCCCTCCGGGCTCACCATCACCCCACCGGGCAGTCCACCGCCCAAAAGAGGAGAGAACCGGGGACCAGCCAGACACGTAAGTGCATCCTAAGCAATTTTTTAATCTTTTTTATTGACCTTGATGTGTCAGCAAATAATTAGTGAAATTATCATTGATAATATAATTGAATTTATTATTCACTGATAAATTTGAAAATAAAAAAAGGAAAACAAATCTATTAATTGGATTGAGAGACAGAGTTTCATTTCTCAGTCCCATGTATTTCCCCCAACTCCACAGTGTAGGGGGCTGTCACAGGGGGCTGTCAAAGTGGGGGGCTGTCACAGAGGACGGGAATGTCACAGGGGGGCTGTCAAAGCGGGGGACTGTCACAGAGGACGGGAAGAGTGTGTGTGACAGTACTGCATGGAGCTTGGATTGTGTGGGGTGTGTGCCTTTGAGTGACAGATGAGGTGTAGCAGCTCCTACAAATCACAGCATATTCAAGGCTATATCTGGGACTATGAAGAATTTAAGAAAAAAAGGTACCCTGGTGGTTGGGATGAACTTATAGGATACATTAGAAGAAATTAAAAAAAACAATTTTCTCACTATATTGCCCTTTAAACCTATGAACCTAAAAGTTGCTTGTGAAGGTTCTCATTCATCCAGGTCATGGTATATCTGTGTCAGGGGCGTATCTAGGGTCTAAGAAGTCAGGGGCACTTCCGGGCACTCCATGTGCCGCACGTAGCGTGGCGAAATTTTTTTAGGTCACGCCCCTTTCTCCGCCCCAATTAAGCACAACCCACTGTGTATTTAGAGATTACCAAAAAGATAACAGACAGACAACCACATACATAGAGACACAGCCCGATAGTGATAAACAGACAGAAAGACCGTGAGATAGACAGACAGAGATAGAGATCAGTGAGTTGGACAGAGAGACACAATTAATGACACAAAGGCACAGTAAACTGGCAATTTCATTATATACTGGTAGCAATTTGGTCATTTTAAACTTACTGTTGTGTTCAGTTGTAGTCAGATGCTTGCCCACACCTTTGGCCAGGGAGATCTTCTTGTACTTCTTCATGGATCTCTGCCCCTATCTATCTTATTGTCCCTCTCTTTCTCTGTATATCTATCTGTCCCTCTCTCTCTCTCACTTGTATATCTATTTATCGTCCCTCTCTCTCTTGTATATCTGTCTATCGTTTTTCTATTTTTATCTATTAACTATGTCTATCTGCTCTTCTGGTCTATCTATCTATCTACTGCTATCTATCTATCTATCTATCATCTATCTTATATAACTGCTACTATCTATCTATCTATCTATCTGTAATCTGCATCTATCTATGCTATCACAGCTCACAGCAAACTACTTATCTACTACTAACACACACAACAACACATCTAACTGACTATCTACTATCTAACTAACTGCTATCACATCATCATCTAAACTAACTGCTATCTATCTATCTTATATCTATCTATCTCTAACTGCTATCATAGCAGTTAGATAGATAGATAGCAGATAGATAGATAGCACTGCTACCTATCTATCTATCTAACTGCTATCTATCTATCTATCTAACTGCTATGATAGCAGTTAGATAGATAGATAGCAGTTAGTTAGTTAGATGGATAGATAGATAGATAGCAGTTAGATAGATAGATAGTAGCAGTGCTATCATATCTATCTATCTATCTGACTATCATCTATCTATCTGCTATGATAGCAGTTAGATAGATAGATCAAGATAGATAGATAGATAGCAGTTAGTTAGCATAGAGAGATAGCAGTTAGTTAGATAGATAGATAGCAGTTAGATAGATAGATAGTATAGCAGTTAGATAGATAGCAGTTAGATAGATAGATAGAGTAGAGCAGTAGATATAGATAGATAGATAGATAGCCAGAGATAGATAGATAGATAGATAGATAGCAGGTAGATAGATAGATAGCAGTTAGATAGATAGATAGCAGTTAGATAGATAGATAGCAGTAGATAGATAGATAGCAGTAGATAGATAGATAGCAGTAGGTAGATAGATAGCAGTTAGATGATAGATAGATAGATAGCAGTTTTGATGATAGATAGTATAGATATCAGTTAGATAGTAGATGCAGTTAGGTAGATAGATAGCAGTTAGGTAGATAGATAGCAGTTAGATAGATAGAGATAGTAGCAGTTAGATAGATAGATAGATAGCAGTTAGTAGAGATAGATAGCCATTAGCTAGAAGATAGTCAGAATAACTGCTATCTATCTATCTATCTAACTGCTATCTATCTATCTAACTAACTGCTATCTATCTATCTATCTAACTAACTGCTATCTATCTATTTATCTATCTAACTGCTATCATAGCAGTTAGATAGATAGCAGATAGATAGATAGCAGTTAGAGAGATAGATAGCAGTTAGAGAGATAGATAGATAGATAGATAGCAGTTAGAGAGATAGATAGATAGATAGCAGTTAGATAGATAGATAGATAGATAGATAGATAGATAGATAGATAGCAGTTAGATAGATAGCAGTTAGAGAGATAGATAGATAGATAGATAGCAGTTAGATAGATAGATAGCAGTTATGTAGATAGATAGATAGATAGCAGTTAGATAGATAGATAGCAGTTAGATAGATAGATAGCAGTTAGATAGATAGATAGATAGATAGATAGCAGTTAGATAGATAGATAGATAGCAGTTAGATAGATTGATAGCAGTTAGATAGATGATAGATAGATAGATGATAGATAGCAGTTAATCGATTTAATCGGAGCAACTATGGTCTCCAGACAGTTTTAAATTAATGCTAGGTTCCTACCTTTAAAATGATCCATCAACCACTCTCTATGTTGCTTGTCGAGCCCCAAATGTTCCCAAGAATCTCTGATCAGAGTTAAGGGGTAGGTGGATGACAGAGAATTCCAAGGCCACCTCTCCACCAGCGAGCACAGCCTCAGACTTCACAGTGTGTAAGAAACAAAAATCCCTCCCCCTCCCTTCTGTATGAAGATACCAGCAAAAGGAAATTTACAGCCCCTACCCTTTTCATGGGCCCACTTGCTATAAGGCTGTTTTCATATTTATTGGTAGGGGGTATGGGTCTAAGGTATGGGGGGGAGGGCCATGGAGCCCACTAGGGCTGGGCCAAGTGGGGCTGCAAATGAAAGGGCCAAAATAATGAAGTATTCGCAAAAATACTCCGGAAAGCAATTCCTGTCAATTTACCTAAAGTCATTCTTTGGACCACAGTTCCACTTTAAGGAGGCAGAGATTGTCAAATTATTTATTAAAAGCTTAAAAGTACTTAATTTTCCTTTAGGCATGTTCTCTCCACCTTTATTACCCTGATAGTTAAGCATGTGTCTCTACTGTTATCTAATCATTGGGTAACAAAAGCATGTAGTGTGCACTGGAACCCATTTATGTAAATTATTAATTAAACGTAATATTAAATGTGTTTCATTTTAGTGTTAATATATACAAACAAAAGAGATTTTAAAGGCATTGGCACCCTTAAAACAAAAAGCTGGCTCAATACCCCAGCCCAACTGATATAGTATAGGTTGTAGACTCAAGATGAAATGATGGGAGCACACACAATTCACCCACGCTGCAAAGCACGGAGCACCAATCCCAAACAGCCCTCACCACAGGCCGTATGAACATCCAAATCCCAACTATGAAAGGAAGGGTGAGCTCAACGTTCCCGCAGTGTTGTCAACGTAAAAGTCTTTATTCAATCATATAAAATCCACTCACAGTGCCATGTGTATATAATAGGATCCCCCCAAGAGAGTGTGGGATCCTATTATATACACATTAGCTCACCCTCCTTTCATAGTTGGGATTTTGATATAGTATAGTATTTTAGTTGAATAAAGACATATGTCCCCATCCGTCCACCACATCTAGCATATCCTCATTCCTGCTAACTGTTGATCCAAGAAGGCAAAAAAAACCACCCAAATTTATGAGGGGGAACATTCCTTCCTGACTCCAAGTGGCAATCGAAATTTCCCTGGATCACTCTACTTTATGTATCAATACCATATATTTTACACTTTATTATATACGTTTATAACCAGATATGTAGGATAATTTGTCCCCACTCTGGCAGAATAATTGGCCCCTCTCTCTATGCAGTCATCAGGATGGCAATGGCATCACGGCCATGTGATTGACTGCTGTTTCACTGCTTTCTCCCTGCACATGCTCAATCTTATAAAAGCTTGTTGAGCAGAAGATGGAGGCAGATCCTTTGCCAGAAGGAATAGAACTCATAATTAAATATCTGGTTACAAATGCATGTAATAAACTGGGAAAAATAGCAGTTGGGATGTGTGGGCATATTGAACAAATCTGACAAGTCACCATTTTTGTTTAAAGGTGGACTATTGATGTTTGAATATCCTTGAAAATACGATCGGAAACTATTTTTGAGTTCCATCATATTTTCGAGTATTATCGAATGTTTGAGGCTATTTTCGAGAATTTTCGAAAATAGCACAACTTTCGATAAAATAGAATAGCTCCAAGTCTCGAATCCGAAAGATCCTCCATTTTCAGACGGACAAATAGGATTTCAGAACGAAGTCCAAATCGGACCCAGATCCCATCTCTAATGTTTGAGCAGTAAATCAGATTTAGCATTAAGGCATGCAGTGTAACCAAATATGGCATAGGCACAGCAATCTTGCAATAACTGTCAATTGACGCTTTGTGTGTGGTGCAATCGATTTATTAACCACGATCAACCAATATATCCGATTTGTCTAAAGCCACTTTTAAAGGGTATGTGCATCCAAAATACTTTTGGTATATTGAAGCTTTACCTTGCCCAACCCAACACCGATCTAGTTCTGTATAAAAGGTTCCAAATCATACTTACAGCCCTTCGCTCCCGCGGCTGTTCGGCACTCTCCGGCACTGCTACCAAGAAGCAGCAGAGGGCCGACCATATCCGCTCTGGTTGGCTGCCGGTCCGCCATTACAGACTTGGCTGCCACTATGAAGAAAGCCGTGAGAGCGCAAGGTAACACTACGCAGGGGCTAGTATATGTTACATTTTAGTTTTGGGGGTGGACATGCCCTTTAAAGACAACTTCCAGTCCAATCTGGCCTGTCCCCTTCACAAGCAAACAGGCCACCTATGGGCACCCTTTCATCTGCGCTGCATCCCCTTTGCTCACAGTAAAACTAAATTATAGTATGTAAGAAGGAATGTAAGGATTATATTAAACACTGGTTTATTTAATTTTATCAGGTTGGAGGAATAAAAGATAAGGTGTTCGCAGCTCACAGATCTGGACTGAACGAGTCATTATTCCAAAGAGGAATGAGAAAGATCTGGAAGAAATTCCTATTAATGTGAGAGGGATGATACATTTCGTACTTGCAAGCTCGCTAGATAAGTGCTTATGCTGCTTTTGATGGTGAGTTTTACTCAAGACCACACCAGATCTTCTCAACAGTAAACTTTAACATGTATAAACAAGGCTGATGACCATGATCCAGTCTTTACTTAAAGGGCGTTCTCTCAAAACAAGTTTTGCTAAAAATAGATATATCGGGGGTTCCCAGCTCACTAGAGGTTGAAAGGCAATTACGCTGGCAACCGTCTGCTTAGTGTAACACGGCCCACCCACCCCCCCCCCACTCCAACAACTCCAGTGGCTGCATGATTTTTTGATCGGTCCCTCGGTTCGCGCCTACTTGTATGAATATATATATATTATCTCACAAAGTGAGTACACCCCTCACATTTAGAAGTATTTTATTATTATTAGTGGCTTTGTGTTGATTGTTTTCGGGGGCAAGCAAATTATACAAGCTTACACCGTATCAAGTATCATATCTTCAGTTATTGTACCATGAAAAGATTATTAAAATATTTACAATAATTTGAAGAATTTACTTACTTTTGTGAGATACCATATACTTCAGAAACAGAATCTCACTTTAAGCAATCATAGCTGATACTTAAAAATATGGTAGGTATGTGGTCACACATGAAATAAAAGATGAGGTGTTTCTGCCTTCTGATTCAGAGTTCTTCTGAGGCCCTAGTTGTGTCTTTCAATAAATTTCTTTAGAAAAAAACAAAAGGGGACAACATCCCCGAAATGTTGTATGCTGCTAATAAAATATTAATCACTTTCACTGATATGTTTTGGCTTCTTTATTTGGCTTCAATGTTAGACTGAAAGTGAGATAAATACAGACTTTCTTTTAAGGTCCTCGTTCACACTAGAAAGTTTTTATATCCTTTTCTGGACAGAATGCGTGTTGTGTTTTTTTAAACGATCGGCAGCAGGAAGTAATATTGCTGAATTCTCCAGCAATGACTTCTCACAAATTTTATTCCGGTTTTTATTTGTTCCAAATAGTTTTTAAACCCCTGATTATCTCTGTTGGATTTTCTCGTATCGACTTTTGACCTCGGCAAAGATTTTTATTTTGCGGAAAAGTAACTTCAAAAATGCCCACTACTACTGGTAGCTTTTCTGATCTCGCTAGAAAGGATTGTTATCAGACATTACTGTAACTTTATTAATATGGCTCAGTGTATTTTCCTACAACCAAATTTTTTAAATTATGCAGCTGCATGCAAATAGTCAGATTTAGACTAATCCTATACACTGGGTATGTATGAATAAATTTAAAAAGGTATCCTTTATAGGATGGGATAGCATGGTGTTCTTTTAAGACACAATGTAACATTTCATTTTTTTAAGTGCATGGTCACATATAAATTTGCAAATAAACTAAAATGTACTTTTAACACTTGCCTCATGCATATGAAATATAATACATATAATGTTGTAAAATAATGCTATTGTACTAATTGGGTCATACCCAGTAACAAAATAATCATGAGCAGTTCTTGTGATACCACTCATTTAGAATTCCTTTAGTAAAGATGGTTAAATGGACATTTTCACTTCGACCCCCAAAAAGTAATGATGCCCTGGAACCCTTTTTTTTTGTTAAAATACTACTAAATTATATTCTTTTGGAATTAAACTATTTAAATAGAAATAATGTCCAAAAAATGGAATAGTTTTCCTGGTTTTTGGCCTCTAACTTGTTCTCCTAGAGGTTTCTGGCATGCGCATTTCCCCTCCTCCATGCACACTTTTATTTTGCAAAAACATGCTATTGCCCTTGTAGTCCCATTCCCTAGCCCTTGCTAGGTCTATATGCAAAAAATCTAACCCTACATTGTTCCCAGTGCTGGTCTTCTGTATTTCCCAGTTGCAAAAGCAGCGAGGAGGCCAGACTGGCAGTCGCCGGTGATTCAGTGATTCGCCTGTCAATTGAAGCTGAAACTTAAGCAATCGCTGAGCAGCTGCTGGTCTGGCCCCCTCTGCTGCTTTTGTTGATCGGGAAATGCAGCAGAAGGCCGGCGCTGGAACAAGGACTGGTTAGTAAGTTAGGATTAGATTTTTTTTCATATAGCCGATTTTACGGAGATGCCATTTAAAGCTGTCAAAAAAACATTCATTTTGTGTCTTTTTTTTTTTTTTTTAAACCCATGTATTTTTTGCCTTGTTCAAAACATTTCAGTATCCGGACCAAGCATTGAAGCATTGTATGTCTATAATATCATTTGATTTTGCATAAACCAGGTTCAAAAACCCAAATGTTTAGCAATTTTGCATATTTCATTATCATGAAGAATAAGCTCAGTCACAAAAAAAGTGTGACAAAGCTGGCAGGGGCTAGTACCTGAAGGGACCTGCTCGCCCCCCGCGAGTTGGGGGCTGGCCCTGACTCCTCGTCCTCCCCTCCTCCCTCGCAAGACTTGATGCAGGACGAGCCGGTTTTAAACAGTCATCCGCTATTTCTGCTGTGTCTCACTACAATTCGATCCGCCCTGCAACGGGACCTGTATGTTGTACCTACGTCGGTGTCCGTTCCCCTTAAAGCTGTTGTGGTGTCGTTTACATCTCTCATTACACCGCACACCTTGTTTAAACACCAGCTTCTGTCGTCCGGAGCTAGGTCTGAGCGGCTCCGATGTTCTCCGTCGAGTCTGTTAAGTCCGTACCAAGAGCTGACTCAACTTTGTCTACTTGTCTAGTACTTGACTCGTTAAATCTTGGATTCCTCTTCAGTGACCAATATTTTTTACTTTGCAGACCGTGTCACTGACGGCGAGACCCTTTGCTGTTGACATAGATGCTTGTAAACATATCAACTTTTTCTGCTTAAATGCAGCCTACAGTATTTCTTTACACTGTAGCCAAAATCATATCTACTGGCTGATAGAAGCCCTTGAGAAATACATTAGGTGAATGTTTTTCCCAACTTTCACTGATCCGTTTACCAACTTTTAGGCGCCCCGTCGGGCGGAAGAATGCGCTCAGTAAGAGTTAATGCTGGCTGGAAATCCCACGAAATACCCTGAGGTGTAAATAGTGTCGAACGCTTTTTGAAGGAACAGGAGCCTATTCCATGCAGGTCAGGGGCTTGGTCACAATGGCGATAAACAAGCCAGATAATATCTGCTGAATCCTCCAGTCAATAACCCTCACAAATTTTTCTAGAGATGTTGATTTAGGTTTTATTTTGAATGTACGGTGGAAGGCTTTTTTATATAATAATTATAATTATATATAATTTATATAATAATATATATTATGTAATTAGTGTATCCAGAACTCCTTAATGGCGTATAAAGGGTTACCCAATGCTCTGTTCCAACATGCTATTAGTAGTAGAATAGTAAGGTAGGGAACCAAATGACAACGCAATCTCAAGGTATTGCAATCAAATTCACCTCTTTATTTAGAGTGCCACATGTTTCGGACTATACACGTCCTTTATCAAGTGTCTTGATAAAGGACGTGTATAGTCCAAAACTGTCGTGTGGCACTCTAATATGAGGTGAATTATTGCAATACCTTGAGATGCCGTTTCATTTGGGTACCCCCTACATTACTTATTCTACCTACTAAGGTAAATATAGGAACTCCTAATACAACACAGTGTTAATCTTCATAAATCCCAGCATCTACGCAAGGGGAGTGAGACACAGCTTTTGTATCTTTTGTTCTCTTTCTATTGGGAGCATGTTGTCTAGAGACTTTAGTTCTCCTTTAACAGTCTTATCGCATTAGCTTAGTTATATCATGCCTTTAAAGGGAATGGGTTTGGACCTAACAAAGAAGTTTCCTGTGACTGAGGAAACACTTGAGTGGAACTTTTACACAGTCCCGTTCTAAAGGACCTCTTAGGACAAGAAAAAGGACCATTGAAACAAGAAGGGAAATTAACAAGGTTATATTCACTACACGCTGTGTTGAGCATTGAGAAGTTTCTGTGAATATGATCTACTCGGTTTAGAACATGGAGAGATGTTCTGGGACTATAATCGAAAAAATAGATCAATTGCGCCTGAAAAATAGGGGAGGCAGGAAGAAAGGTAGTCAACACCATGAGGTGGGTGCAGTAGGTAAACACAGGGTCAAAAAAAACATCATATTAAAGAAAAAAGTCCTGGTTAAACTCCAGACCCAAAGTCCTGGAGACTCCGTACCTATTCTAATTATGTAAATAGTACAGTCCATTATGGTAGGACGGTGATGTGGTTCCCCTACGATTGCAAATCCATACGTGCTGGAGGCGAAGGATTCACTACTGAGTGCATCCACGATACTGGAGAATCATTACATGAACACTGACTTCTTTTACACTGCCAACACTCCCTCCCCCTTCTATCGTTGTGGATTTGGAGGGTGTATACATGGCAGTGGGTCCTTCATTTTGGATGTACCAACAGGGTGAGATCTAAACATATTGATTCATGTTTTGGAATGTAACTATGAGACTTTGTTGGCAACCTTGAATTCCCTTGGGCTTGTAGGAATTTGGACTGAGACTTATGAATATGTGTGCGTCTCGTACCTCAGCACATGGGTTAATTACATGAGATTATACCTATAGGGAGAGCTACACCTGAATACCTCACCCCATCTTTGGGGGTTTTATATATTTGTTTTTTATATCTGTGAATGCACTTAATAATTGTTATGTATATACGTACCACTCTATATGTTCGATTTTCAGTGTGGTTTCCTGGTGTTTTTCTTTTACCCCCCACACTGTACTATTTACTATTGATGGATATATGGTAGCAGAGTGCCTCCAGGACTTTGGGTCTGGATTTCCAGGGGACCTATGTCTGTGTCAGGTGTAGTGGTTGCCCGTTTGGAAGCTGAGGTGGAGAGTCTAAGGGGGCAGCTTGTAGCATTGCAGGGATTGGCAAATCTGGGAGGACAGCAAGCACTGGCTGAGCCAGATAGAGGTGGGTGGAATGGGACAGGGAAGGTTGAGGGGGTAGGTAGCTTTAGGGTTCTACTAGGGGAAGTGGACGGAAGGGTAGGGTGCTTCTTCCCAGCTTGCCCATTCCAACAGATATGCCACCTTAGGTGATGAAGTGGAGGAAGACGCTCGGAATTAGCATTTAGGGAGCAGACTAATCCTTGAGCACCCAGGGGACTGCCATCTCTGATCAAGGGAGGATGAACTTAGGATCAGTAATGCTAGGCAGGTGATAATGGTAGGGTATTCTATTATAAGGAGATAGGGTAATCCGCCAAGACCCTACATGCCAAACTGTGTTGCCAGCCTGGTGCTAGGATTCGGCATGTGGTGGATCATGTAGACCGATTATTGGGTGGGACCCCGCGGTCTTGGTTCATGTTGGTGCCAATGTCAAAGTTACAGGAGGAGGAGAGGTCCTTAACATGATTTCCGAGAGCTAGGGGCCAAGTTTTAAAAGCAATGACCTCCAGGTAGTGTTTTCAGAATACTACCCACAGCCACGCACTATGCTAGGAGACACACGGGAGCTTAAGAGCATTAATGCGTGGCTAAGAGGTGGTTAAGGAGAGTAGTGGGATGGATTGCACAACACAGAAGGGCGACAAGTTCCACAATTGGCTGCAGGATAATTTTTTCTCACAGGTGGTTAAAGTTCCTACTAGAAAGGAGCTCTGATCTAACATCGTGGAGCACATTATGATATAAGGAACTGGAGGCTTAGGGAATATGGACCTATACTATTCTGTTTGGAGTATGTTATCGAAAGGAAAAGTGCGCTGGGTTAACAAAGACTTAATTTCGAGAACAAATTTTCCCAGGTTAAAAGTCACTTTCAGAATGTCAACTGAAAAAGGTATCATCAGGTAAAGGTACTGAACAGATGTGGACTGTGTTTGAGGGATTTTAAGCCATTTCACATCTAAATATACCCTGGGAAATAAATGTAAAAAAAAAAAAAATTCCACGCCATGTGTTGAATTCGGATGTAAAGAGGCAAATGGAAGAAGAAAGGGACATTTAAAATCTTAAGTCAGAGGGCCTTTAGGATTTTAAACTGTAACAAGAGTGTAAGAAAGCAATAAACTAGCTAAAATTATTAATGATGTTAGGATAGCTGAACAAAGCATCACTAAACCTAAAAAAAATTTAAGTAATTAATAGTAAGAAGATGAGGACTGAAAATGTGGCACCATTAATTAATGGGTATATAAGTTCGTTACGGAGGATGGCGATAAAGCAAAGTCTTAAATATTTTTTCCCCCTCTGTACACTACACCTATAGAAGATCCAAGTACAGATACATGAGTATAGTAGCAATAATGGTATAAAGATGCAAGTGCACTTGGTTAACTGAGGATATGGTACAGAAACAATTAAATAAGTTAAAGGTATGTCCACTCAAAAATTACTTGATTTCTATCTGTTTTACTGAAGAACAGGAGGCAAATGCACTATTTCTTACCTCCAGTTCTCAGTAAATCTTGCAGGAGAACTTACCGGGATCGTTCCACGCGCTGACAGAGCCGCGGCCGAAATCCCCGATACCTCCGGCGCTTCCACTCTCCTTAGCACAGTGTGCGCATGCGTGCACTGTGCAAGGCCTGGAGATGCATCGGAGGCGTCAGGATTTCGGCCGCGGCTCTGTCAGCGATGGAATAATCCGGTAAGTTCTCCTGCCTCCTGCACGATTTACTGAAGAACGGGAGGTAAGAAATGTGCTTTACCTCCTGTTCTTCAGTAAAACAGATAGAAAGCAAGTTAATTTTTGAGTGGACATACCCTTTAATATTAATAAATCTCCTGTACCGGATAACATACGGTACAGTGAGTGCTACATACGGGTGTATGTTTGTTTTGCACCAATAAAGAAGCATTCACCATAGTAGTGTGCTCCTCTACTTTTTTCCTTGCTTGGATGTTGAAGCCCTGGAGGTAGGGGGCTGAGAGGATTGCACCTACCATATTTGTCTGGCCAAGGAGCCAACAGCGGTGTGCCATTGTGCATTCTTGAACCGGATACATACATCCTCGGGTCCTTAGGGAGATAAGTTCGTTTTATCTAGGCCATTGTTTCTTATTTTTGCAGATTCCCTCTTGTCCGGATGTGTGCCCCGGATTGAAAAAGGCTGATGTTTATTCCAATTTCAAAAAGTAGAGATGGACTATTGGAGTTCGAACGGACTCGGACTTCTCAAACTACTATCCCGGACACGGATTTTCAATATTTTTCAGACTTTCGATAATTATCGAAAGTTTCGAACGTTCGAGGCATGCGAATATGCAAGTAAAATGTCTATTATACCAATACGTGAATAATATTGAATTCTTCAATCCGCAAGTAAAATGTCTATTATACCTATAAGCGAGTAAATATCTAATTCTTGAATCCGCGAGTAAAATGTCTATTATACCAATACGCGAGTAAATACTGAATTCTTGAATCCGTAAGTAAAATGTCTATTATACCTATATGCGAGTAAATATCGAATATGCGGGTAAAATGTCTATTATACCTATACGCAAGTAAATATCGAATTAACAAATATGCAAGTAAAATATCTATTATACCAATACGCAGTAAATTTGAATTCTCGATCCATGATCGTTCAGGGATAATTATCGAATGTTCAAACGCGAGAGCTCGAAGTAGCGTGCACAAGAGTAAAATCGAGTTTTCGAAAGTCTTGGATATCGAACGGTTCCCCAGACCATTTCCCAGGTCCCACAGCTATTTACATTGTTACCATTGATTTTTAATTGTATTTCATTCAAACTTTTCAAACTATTCGACTCCCATTGACTTTAATGGGTCTGTTTCGAACTTTCCTATAGTTTGAAAGTTCTTCATCTGCTCTCTATCAAAAGTGGAGTTGTTCACACCGGGTAATTACAGGCCGTAAGTTTACACTTCATGTGGGGGAGATAATGGAAAGTTAATAAGGGAACATATTATATATTTCAAGGACTGACATTATAAGTAGTAACCAGCATGGATTAAGGAGAAATAGATCTGCAAAGTAACTTTCTTGGCATATATGAAGAAGTAAGTAAATTTAGACTCTGGCATACAGTAGATGTAGTTACTTTGCAAAGGTTTTTGATACAGTCCCCATAGCTAATGTATAAAGCTGGGTACACACCTATCGATTTTTCCTCCTCCTGACCGACCGTTCGATACTTTCGAACGGTCGCCAGAGGAAGGACTGTCGGTCGCGGCAAAAAGCAGCCGCGTCCGATAGTCACCGCGACCGAGGTTTTCCACCCTGTCCGATTCGGACGAACGGTCGATCGACATGGGCACTTTCGATGCGATAATTCGGTCCGATCGACCGATATTTCAGCGTATCGGTCGATCGGACCGAAATTATCGCCCGAAAGTGCCCATATCCATTGTGTGTACCCAGCTTAAGCTAAGGATAGTTGGTCTGGGGAGACACATTTTACATGGATAGAAACTGGTTAATGAATAGGATGCAGAGAGTAGTTGTGCTAAGTGGGGTGCCACAGGGTTCTGTGGGCCATATTTATTAACCCGCGGTATCGCTTTTTTAGCGACCGAAATTTAGCGATCGTACATTTACGACCGAACGTTCGGTAATTACCTAACGTTTGTTGTAGTATACCATAAGGTAGTAAACTACCACAATGGCATTCTATAGGATCGTAAATCACATTTGTTATTGTAGATTACAATAACATCGTAAATTAATGATTGTTAAACCGATCGTTTTTACCGACCGTTAAAGGCGTGGTATCGGTTAAAAGTGATACCGTGCCTTTATAAATACGGCCCCACTTTTATCTGTTAATTATTGATTAGGAAGTGGGTATTGTCAGCAAGGTTTCTGTGTTTGCTGACGACACAACTTTATCGACATTGGGCTGCTAGTGGCAGATGAGATTCAATGTTGAGAAATGTAAGGTGGTGCATTTTGGACTTAAATATCCTTGTGCTGCTTATACTAAAAATGGCTCTGTGTTAAGTGAATCCCTGTTGGAAAGGGATCTTGAGTTTTGGTGGATAACAAACTGAAAGGCAGCAAGCAATGCCAGGCTGCAACAGCCAGAGCCAGCATGGTATTGTCTTGTAAAAGAGAGGTATGGTTCAGGGAGGAAAATGTTATTCTCCCTCTTTACAAGCATTGGTAAGGCCTCTTCGGAATATGCAGTGCAATTTTGAAATCCTGTGGTACAAAAAGGACATCTTTGAAATGGAAAGGTTCGAGAAGGGCAACTAAATGAATAAGGGTAGGGGGAGCTTGAATATGAAGAGAGACTGGATAAGTTACATGGGGGATTTGATTACGGTGAATAAATACATTATGGGCCATACAATAAACTATGGGGCATGTTCACCAATAGAGCATGTCAGAGGACACGTGGACATCCTAAGCAGGCCACACTGCGCCGGAATCACATGCATTTTGTGTGCAATTTTTTTGCATATGCGTTTTTCCAATATAAATAGAAAAACGCATGTGTTGCGGTTAAAAATGCGGAACACACCAGAAAATGCTTGTTTTCGGTGCATTGCCGCGTTTTCAATGATTTGTAAAACCATGCGCAAAGGCAGTGTGGCTAGCCCTAACTTGAAGAAAATGGTTTAAGCTTCAAGTTCGGGAAAGGATTTTCAATGTGAGAACGTAAAGCGATGGAACTGTCCTCCAGTGGACGCTGTTATGGCAGGTTCATTGTCGGTTAAAAAAAAGCTGGATGAGTTTCTGCAACAAGGAATGTTGCAAGTTACTGGTATTGATCCATAAAGTAGAGTTGATCCAGGGAATTTCCGATTGGCACTTTGAGGTCAGGAACAAATTTTTTCCCTTCATAAATTTGGTGGGTTTTTTTGCCTGCCTCTGGATTAACAGTTAGGTAGGAAATAAGGTATTTTGCTAGATGGGTTGGACTGAATGGACGTACGTCTTTATTCAACCTCAAATACTAACTATGTCCACCCTTAAAACAAAAAACTGGTGACTTAAAGTTATTTGCCTGTAACCCAAACTGCTACTTTTAAAAGTTTTACATGCTTTGATATAAGATTAATGATGTTGTTTTTTGTTTTGGAAAAGGTTCTGGCTCCTCCCTAACCGGTGTACACACGTCACAATATTTTGATATCGACAGATAGTTATGTCAATCGGCGCAAAAAATTGCATGGATTTTCGGATGTGACAGACTGTTTATTCGAATCAAACAAATGGCGTCGGACTCATCAAATGACGTACAATTGTGTGGCCCCCTATGGCAGGTTCTCAAACTTTTTTTAGACCGTCACACTTCACAAAGCAAATTTTCTCGAGACATAGCGCCCGGGGGAGAAGATGCTCATTAAGACTTAGGACATGACCATATTGCGCCGCAATGGCACACTGATCGCATGCAATTTCATGTGCGATTTTGTTGTGTTGCACGTGTTTTTTTCGTTGATTAGAGAAACGCATACAGTGGCGATTAAAAATGCGAAGCAAATTGCAATTGCATCACACCCAAAACATGCATTTTTTCGGTGAGTTGCCTGATTTCAATTATCGGGGGGAAACGCATGCGCAAACGCAAGAAAACACAATGTATGCCCTAGGCCATAAAGGACTGTCCGCCCCTTTTCAAAACTGATATAATGTAGATACCCCCCAAAACCTTAACTTCATTTTAATAAAAATGTAGAAATCCGCTCCCCACACAGAGCTATATACTCACAAGCTTCTCGCTCCACCGCGCTTCGCTTCCGGGTTCTTCTCCGTCTCCACTGTGGCTGCTCTGTTCTTTTTGTGTTCTCGAGCAGCCTCATGGAGACTGCTCCGGGAATGGCAGTCTGAGTGGCCGTGATTCACAGTCAGAACCCTCTACAAGGCGTTGTGGCCCGGACCCGCGATTGCACGTGTGTTCGAACCTTAAAGGGTATCTCCACTTAAAAATCAATACAGCCTCCAATAGCAAGTTAATATAGAGCTACACCACCCCGAATTACAGCCTCCTCAGAGCAATGTATCATGAGAAATCATGCTTCAGATGCCTGTACGCATTACAGGTATCCATCCGCGTCACTATAGATCACGCCTGCAGAGAAACTCCCACGCGCGGTGCACAATTTCGCGCATCGCGGAAGCATTCTTCCATAGTCGGGAGAATTTGTCCTGGCTCTTCATCTGTCAGCCAATGGGAAACATTCGCGTCATGTTCCCATGGCTACCAGCACTATCAGACGCGCTCGCAACAAGTTCAATGCCTGGTATGTTCTGTTAACCCCTCCCCTCTCTGTGGTGACAGCCCCCCGTTAACCTCCCCCCTCCTGCCTTGTAGAGGGTCTTGCTGTCTCTACTTGCAGTGTCACGGAGCTTTCGGGTTCACAGTCCGGATCATTTGCACATAGCCGAGACACTCCTCCTCGCGTATGGCTTTGTTAATGCACATACGCGAGGAGGAGTGTCTCGCTATGTACAAATGATCCGGACTGTGAACCGGAAAGCTCTGTGACATGCGAGTAGGGACAGAAGACCCTCTACAAGGCGGGTGGGGGGGGGAGTTAACAGAGGGGGGGCTGTCACCACAGAGGTGGCTGTCACGGGGAGGGCTTCACAGAGAGGGACTGTCACAGGGGAGGGAGGGCTGTCATGAGTACAATTACACGCTATGATTGGGACTATTTTATATCACAGTCTTTATATATTCCTTGAGCACAGTTGCACTTATCACCTGAAGAAGGGGGTATCCCCCCAAACGTTGTGACGTGTGATCACATAAAAGTTTTCTAAGATTTGGAGTGCGACCCTCAGTTATCTTTTTTACTGTCACGGGGGGGTCTGTCACAGAGGGGTGCTTTTAAAGAGAGGGGGCTGTCACAAAGGGAAGGGCTGTCACAGAGGGGGGCTGTCATAGAAGGGGGGCTTTCAAAGAGAGGGGGCTGTCACGGGGCACTGTTCACAGAGGGGGCTATCATAGAAGGGGGGCTGTCAAGTGAGGGCTGTCACAGAGGACGGGAATGTCACGGGGGGTGTCACAGGGGGGACTATCACAGAAGGGGGACTGCCACAGGGGGGAGGGCTTCGCAGAGGGGGGACTGTCACAGGAAGGGAGGGCTGTCACAGAGGGGGACTGTCACGGGGGGGAGGGCTGTCACAGGGGGGACTGTCACGGGGGGAGGCTGTCACAAGCAGGACTGTCATGGGGCTGTCACAAGGGGGGCTTTTAAAGAGAGGGGCTGTCACAGAGAGGGGGACTGCAAGGGGGAGGGCTGTCACAGAGGGGGGCTTCTAGAAGGGGGGCTTTCAAGAGAGGGGGCTGTCAGGGGGGACTGTCACAGGGGGCACTGTCACAGAGGGGCATCATAGAAGGGGGCTGTCACAGAGGACGAGAATGTCACAGGGGGCTGTCAAAGCGGGGGCTGTCAAAGCGGGGGGCTGTCAAGCGGGGGCTGTCAAAGCGGGGCTGTCACAGGACGGGAATGTCACAGGGAGGACTGTCACAGAGGGGGGACTGTCACAGTGGGGGGGCTGTCGCGGGGGGGACTGTCACGCGGAGGCTGTCACGCGGGGAGGGCTGTCACAGAGGGGGGCTGTCACAGGGGGGAGTGCTGTCACAGAGGGGGAACTGTCACAGGGGGAGGGCTGTCGCAGAGGGGGACTCACAGAGGGGGTGGGCTGTCACAGAGGGGGGACTGTCACGGTGCTGTCACGGGGGGAGGGCTGTCACAGAGGGGGGACTGTCACAGGGGGGCTGTCACAGGTGGGCTGTCATAGAAGGGGGGCTTTCAAAGAAGGGGGCTGTCACGGGGGCACTGTCACAGAGGGGGCTATCATAGAAGGGGGCTGTCACAGAGGAGGGAATGTCACAGGGGGGCTGTCACAGAGGACAGGAATGTCAGGGGAGGACTGTCACGGGGGGACTGTCACAGGGGGGAGGACTGTCACAGGAGGGGAGGCTGTCACAGGACTGTCACAGGGGGAGGGCTGTCAGAGGGGGGAGGGCTGTCAGAGGGGACTCACGGGGGGAGCTGTCACGGGGGGGGGGACTGTCACAGGGGGGGTCTGTCACAGAGGGGGGGCTTTTAAATAAAGGGGGGCTGTCACAGAGGGGGGGGCTGTCACAGGGGGAGGGCTGTCAAGAGGGGGGCTGTCATAAAGGGGGGCTTTCAAAGAAGGGGGCTGTCACAGGGGGGGGACTGTCACAGAGGGGCTGTCAAAGTGGGGGGCTGTCACCAGAGGACGGAATGTCACCGGGGGGCTGTCAAAGCGGGGACTGTCACAGAGACGGGAAGAGTGTGTGTGACAGTACTGCATGGGAGCTTTGGATTGTGTGGGTGTGTGCCTTTGAGTGACAGATGAGGTGTAGCAGCTCCTACAAATCACGCATATTCAAAGGCTTATATCTCTGGACTATGAAGAATTTAAAGAAACTAAAGGTACCCTGGTGGTTGGGATGACTTATAGGATACATTAGAAGAAATTAAAAAAAACAATTTTCTCACTATAATTGCCCTTTAAACCTATGAACCTAAAAGTTCTTGTGAAGGTTCTCTTCATCCAGGTCATGGTATATCTGTTGTCAGGGGCGTATCTAGGGTCTAAGAAGATCAGGGGCATTCCGGCACTCCATGTGCCGCACGTAGCGTGGCGAAATTTTTTTAGGTCACGCCCCTTTCTCCGCCCCAATTAGCCACCCCACTGTGTACTTATAGAGATTACCAAAAAGATACAGACAGACAACCACATACATAGAACACAGCCCGATATGTATAAACAGACAGAAAGACAGTGAGATAGACAGACAGAGATAGAGATCAGTGAGTTGGACAGAGAGACACAAATTAATGACACAAAGGCACAGTAAACTGGCAATTTCATTATATACTGGTAGCATTGGTCTTTTAAACTTACTGTTGTGTTCAGTTGTAGTCAGATGCTTGCCCACACCTTTGGCCAGGGAATCTCTTGTACCTTCTCATGGATCTCTGCCCCTATCTATCTCTATCTGTCCCTCTCTTTCTCTGTATATCTATCTGTCCTCTCTCTCTCTCACTCTGTATATCTATCTCTATCTGTCCCTCTCTCTCTCTGTTATCTGTCTATCTGCCTCTTGGCAGGGCTGTCACGAGGGGGGACTGTCACAGGGGGGCTGTCACAGGTGGGCTGTCATAGAAGGGGGGCTTTCAAAAGAGGGGGCTGTCACAGGGGGCACTGTCACAGAGGGGGCTATCATAGAGGGGGGCTGTGTCACAGAGGACGGAATGTCACAGGGGGGCTGTCACAGAGGACAGGAATGTCAGAGGGAGGCTGTCACGGGGGACTGTCACAGGGGGGAGGACTGTCACAGGAGGGGAGGGCTGTCACAGGGGGACTGTCACAGGGGGGAGGGCTGTCAGGGAGGGGGGAGGCTGTCAGAGGGGGGGACTGTCACGGGGGGAGGGCTGTCACGGGGGGGGGGGACTGTCACAAGGGGGGGTCTGTCACAGAGGGGGGCTTTTACATAAGGGGGCTGTCACAGGAGGGGGGGGCTGTCACAGGGGAGGGCTTTTCAAGAGGGGGGCTGTCATAGAAGGGGGGCTTTCAAAGAAAGGGGGCTGTCACAGGGGGGACTGTCACAGAGGGGGCTGTCAAAGGGGGGGCTGTCACAGAGACGGGATGTCACAGGGGGGCTGTCAAAGCGGGGGACTGTCACAGAGGACGGAAGAGTGTGTGTGACAGTACTGCATGGAGCTTTGGATTGTGTGGGTGTGTGCCTTTGAGTGACAGATGAGGTGTAGCAGCTCCTACAAATCACAGCATATTCAAAGGCTTATATCTCTGGGACTATGAAGAATTTAAAGAAACTAAAGGTACCCTGGTGGTTGGGATGACTTATAGGATACATTAGAAGAAATTAAAAAAAAACAATTTTCTCACTATAATTGCCCTTTAAACCTATGAACCTAAAATTTGCTTGTGAAGGTTCTCATTCATCCAGGTCATGGTATATCTGTTGTCAGGGGCGTATCTAGGGTCTAAGAAGATCAGGGCACTTCCGGGCACTCCATGTGCCGCACGTAGCGTGGCGAAATTTTTTTAGGTCACGCCCCTTTCTCCCCCCAATTAGCCACACCCACTGTGTACTTATAGAGATTACCAAAAAGATACGACAGACAACCACATACATAGAGACACAGCCCGATAGTGATAACGACAGAAAGACAGTGAGATAGACAGACAGAGATAGAGATCAGTGGAGTTGGACAGAGAGACACAAATTAATGACACAAAGGCACAGTAAACTGGCAATTTCATTATTACTGGTAGCAATTTGGTCATTTTAACTTACTGTTGTGTTCAGTTGTAGTCAGATGCTTGCCCACCCTTTGGCCAGGGAGATCTTCTTGTACCTTCTTCATGGATCTCTGCCCCTATCTATCTCTACTTCCCTCTCTTTCTCTGTATATCTATCTGTCCCTCTCTCTCTCTCACTCTGTATATCTATCTCTTCTGTCCCTCTCTCTCTCTGTATATCTGTCTATCTGCCTCTTGTTTATCTATTTAACTAGGTCTATCTGCTTCTTGATTACAGCTAATGGGCCAGCAAAAGGACTTGGGAAAATTACTGTGAAAGTTAAAACAAACATTGCGCCTAGGATCCGGTGAGGAAATAAGATATGGAGTATTATAGCCGGGGGGGGCAGATAACAAGGACTTGGATAAATTAGGACCTTCACAAGCACCCAATTTTTCTTTAGTAAAAAAAGTTTTGTAATGTTTGCAGATTCATTCTCCCAGTCGGTCATCAATTGGGAGATGAGTTGAAGAATTTTCTCAACTTATAACAAGATTTTTCTTGCACCTACCTTAAATAGACTAAGCAGTGCAAAAATTGCCATCACAGTTTAGTGGCCCTGTCTTAAAGGGCATGTCCACCCTTAAAAATTGTTTTTAATATGATGTTCCCCTATGTCTGGCAGCCCCAACCGCATTATTTATTTTCCAAAAGCCCCCCAAACTCTACTTACCTCCCCTATTCCTCCGCCGCACTGCCGGCCCTCTGCTTGCAGAATGCAAGCAGAGGGGCGGACCGGCAGTCGCGTCTGTGATTGGCTGAGCGGCAGCCAATCACGGACGCGGCTGCCAGCATTCAGTGCAGCGGAGGAAAGAGGAGAGGTAAGTAAGAGTTTGGGGCTTTTGGAAAATAAAAAATATGCGGTTGGGGCTGCCAGACATGGGGGAACATCATATTAAGGGGTTTTATGCTAGGGGGAGTGATAGTAGAACGGGAGGGAGAGGGAGGGAGAGGGAGGGGGAGGGAGGGGGGAGAAGGGCTGCAGTACGCATGGCAAAATCTACCGAGGCAAGGTAGCAGGCAGGGTCTGCTAGCCTCCTGGTGGACAGTTTTTGGGACTTTAGGGGGGGTCTACAGGAGAACCCTATGGCTGGGATTGGATTAAGGATTACACTACACTACATGGTGGGGCCATTACTGGGGGGGATTATAGTTTTGGGGGTGGACATGCCCTTTAACTATACAATCAATAACTTAATATCAGCATTTTTTCCCCTATCTTGAAAATAAAAGGTAGTGATCATGTAGGTTTCCTCATAGTGTCCAGATAAGTTAGTTCACCATGTCGCAGCAAGTGATGACATTTTAGTAACTTTAGTAGCTTATTTTAGTAACTCACGTGGAGATTTACCCAGAGCCGCTATCGCACTGGATAATTCTCCCATCCCAAATTCAATATCTATTTTGTGGCTGTGGGTAACTCACCCGCTAATAGCTGGCGTTAAATAGTCACAAAAACTGATATAAAATGTGTTGCACCATGTATTCTATATTAAATATAATACAATAAATTGCAATATTGCAGCAACCAACCAGAAGTTACCAAACTATGGTTCTTTTTTAAAGGCTATGTCACCCCAAAATAAATTTTTAATATTCTGCTCCCCCATGTCCCCCAGCCCCAAAAGCATGTTTTTTTTTCAGAAAGCCCCCCAAACTCTTACTTACCTCCCCTCGATCCTCCGCCGCACTGCCGGCCCTCTGCTTGCGAGAATGCAAGCAGAGGGCGGGGACCGGCAGTCGCGTCTGTGATTGGCTGAGCGGCAGCCAATCACGGACGCGGCTGCCGGTCATTCAGTGCAGCGGAGGAAAGCGGAGAGGTAAGTAAGAGTTTGGGGAGCTTTTTAAAAAAAAAAAACATGCGGTTGGGGCTGGGGACATGGGGAGCAGAATATTAAGGGGGTTTAATGTTAGGGGAGGGATAGTAGAACGGGAGGAGAGGGAGGGAGAGGGGAGGGGAGGGAGGGGGAGAAGGGCTGCAGCACGCATGGCAGGAATCTCGGGAGGCCAGGTAGCAGGGCAAGTGTTTCCTATATGGACCTGCTACGCTCCTGGTGGGCAGTTTTTGGAACTTTGGGGGGGGACTACAGGAGAACCAGATGGAGTTGGGATGTGAGGTAAGGATTAAACTACACTACATGGTGGGGCCAGTAGTTGGGGGGATTATAGTTTTGGGGGTGGACATGCCCTTTAACTGTTGAGTTAACCCTGGTTTATAAAGGTTTTAGGTCTATCACGACTTTGGGCCTAGCTCAAAAATGCAGCAGGCTGGTTAAAGTCTACTTTGTATATTAAGGTCATGGAAATAGTAAAATAGTAAAATATGGAAATAGTAAATACTGTTAACATTGACTTAGAACAAATGGGATATTTATAATAACTATGAAACTTCCCATTGCTGTGCTATTATTTTTTATGCACTTTTATATATATTTTTATGTCAATTTAACAGTAGCTCAATATAAATGAAGGGCCAAAACTTTGCTCATAAACTTGTTGACATTCAACGATCCTTTGATGATGTACAATTACATCCACCACCACCCCCCTCAAGGTGGCCATACATCTGTGCGATATTACTTCCCCGAACAAGCGCTCACATGACCTTCGTGTGATCCTGCCGGAACCGCCTCTCCCGATGTTATATTCGCCTGACATGCGATCACAAAATGAATGGGATTTTGCAATCGCATATCGGTCGAAGATACGATCGGGAGAGACAGTTCCGTCAGGATCAGTTAACGTCGCGTGAGCGCTCGGTCAGGTAAGTAATATCACACGGATGTATGGCCACCTTTAGTCTGGGGTTTATGAAATCAGCAAAAGTGATTATTGCAGAGCGTTTCATCTCATTGGTTATGCCCTGGGTAGAAGAGGCGGAGCAACAACACTACAGTGGTCCTGAAATCATATTATAATAGTGATAATCTAATTGAAATGATAGTCTCTCCTTCGATAAAGGGGGAAAGCCTATAACAGAATAAAGTGGGTTGGGACAAGAAAGAGCAGAGATAAGTAGAAGTTAACTTGATTGTAGGTCATTTTTGGACACTTCTTCTAGAATAACACATTTTGCTTTCCCAGGCCATTTTCTGTTTGCAATGTATTTAGTTTTAGCCAATACAAACTATCTATGTCAAAATAAAACCATGAAAACAAAGATAGCATCTAATGCTTTGGCTGGATTTATGGACAGTTCAGGCCTTCAAACACCGTAGGTAGCTCAACGGTGGGGGAAAAAAATGCACCTCAGCCTGCAGTCACAAGATAGATGGAATGGATTCCATGAGACAGGAAGACAATCCTTAGCTGGACAGGCTATTTGACAAGTGGCCGCCAAAGAAGAAAAAACTCTTCATTCTGCAGGTTTAGAGGCAAAGAGGATGCTTATCAACTGACAAGGCCCCATCCTGGAGCATCCTAAAAATCAATGCATTCAGGAGACAGGGAGCTGTCATTGCTAGGGCATTCCAAAAACTGCCAATACCACTAAGCCTATTAACAAACATTGGTGTGAAGAGGCTTTAAGTAAGCGTTGTGACATGACTTGGATATACTTGTATTCCAACTTCAAACCTTAGAAGAATTTAACTCTGCCGAGACTCTGTTATTAAAGTTTATGAACTTCCTAAAAGGAGAACTAAACCTACATTTTTTCACTCCAGAATATGAAAATATCCCCTCTAAAAAGACCAATAAACAGTAAAATCCCACTACAGTAAATAGCATTAAAGTAAATGTAACCTTGTAAAGAACTGTATGAAATAACTGTATGCATGTGCAGTGACTGGCCACCCTCCTGAACTCAGTCACATGCTCTCTCGCCTAATCTGTCCTGTAAAAGGATTGGCTAGAGGCTGCTAGTGGGTGGGACCAACTGTAACAAGTTCCTGCAGAATCTTAGGTTTGAGCATGTGTAAAGAACACAATGGTCAGTGACCACACTGTGTGATACAGGAATGCTGGGAAATACAGTAAAGCACAAATCCCATGTTAGAAAGGTAAATTTCCCAACAACTATATCACAATGAAAGATTGCTGCTTTTATATTAAGGTGCTCTTCTTTCTAAAAGAATGTTGTTCTGAGGCTTTAGTTGTACTCTAAACTTATGTTTGCAATAGACGCACCTGACAAAGGGGCGAACCCCGAAACGTTATACAGATTTATGTCACTATAAATTCACTAAAATAGAAGTGAGTGCGTTACTTGTTATCTACTTTGATGTTTGAAAGAGATGTTCACAATAAGCAAAAAAACACACAAACAATCCAAGTAACATTATAAATATTTATAATAATACGTACAATAGGGGGATGCTTATATAGGACTTCTTCAACCAGGGTCCTAGATTAGACTGATGTATCACTGGCTTAAAGTGTTATTAGATTTTACAAACTTGCAAAAACAAATATAATTACATTTTTTCCCCCCAATGATAATTTCCGTAATGTAGATTTGTAAATATTAATTGCAATCATGGAATGTCTGATTTCTCCCCCTTTCAATTTGGATGCTATTCAAATCAATATTTAAACATAAATAAAAAAAACTATTAACATTTGTATTGCATGTTACAGGGTTACATTGAAATAATAAAGGTGAGGTTTTAAATCTGGAGGATAATTTAAATTAAATCAGTGCAAACCCCATCAATTCCGCAAATAAATCGGAGGAAATAAAATGGAAGCAAGGAAAATATATTTTTTAAATAATGTAGAAAGGACCTTGTTTTAGTTATTCGGTACAATTTGATGGCTATGTTTGTTTTTTGTTTTTTTTCTAGAAAGTTCTATAAAAATGTAGAGCTAATTTCACCTGGTTAGATCTATATATATAATGTGCAATATAAAGATGCACAAATGTATTAAACTGCAGGGAATTCTATTTCTTTTTTTACATTTTTAAAAACATTAATTTCCCATAGTTATTTAGAAAGAAATTTTATATGGTATAATATTAGTGTTTATATTAAAAAAAAAAAAAAAAGAACCATTTTTTTTTAAATGCTACAAATTTAAATATTAAAATCTATCTTCTATCATCTATCTATCTATCTATCTATCTTCATCTATCTATCTATCTATCTATCTACTATCTGTCTATCTATCTGTCTGCTATCTGTCTGTCTGTCGTCTGTCTGTCTGTCTGTCTGTCCTGTCTGTCTGTCATCTGACTGTCTGTCTGACTGTCTGTCTATCCATCCCTCTCTCTTTCTCTCTCCTCTCTACCTACTATCTGTCTATCTATCTATCTCTCTATTATCTATCTATCTATCTATCTATCTATCTATCTGTCTGTCTGTCTGTCTGTCCTTCTGTCTGTCTGTCTGTCTGTCTGACTGTCTGTCTGACTGTCTGTCTATCCATCCCTCTCTCTTTCTCTCTCCCTCTCTACCTACTATCTGTCTATCTATCTATCTATCTATCTATCTATCTATCTATCTATCTATCTATCTATCTGTCTGTCTGTCTGTCTGTCTGTCTGTCTATCTATCTATCTATCTATCTATCTATCTATCTATCAATCTATCCATTTACCTATCTACCTTTCTATCTACCTACTACCTATCTAACACAACCTTTCTATCTATCTACCTATCTATCTATCTATTCGAAATTGAATATTTTCCTAGTAACTCTAACAAATTTATTCTTTGATTTCTAGGTTTTTTCTAAAAAAAAAAAAAATGAAAATAAATCCATCCACCTTCAGCTAATTATAGTTCTATTAATTGATTGGATGCTGGATACATATATATGTCATTGATTAACCATTAAATCTATAATTTAATATTTTGTTTTCAAATCTAATTCTGTACAAGGATTCCTACAGTACATCCAAACCTAAGAATTATAACAGATCTCAACAATTTTGTTCAAAGACCGTCCGATATTTTATTTCAATGTGTTTTTTTTTTTTTTTGGTTTTGTTTTTTTTAATGGGAGAGTTTTTTATTAACTTTTGCAAGCTGAGACGTTGCGTGATAATCCCATGTTTCCCGGATGGACCCTTTTAGTGGGGTAAGGGTTAATGTAGAACAGACACAACAGACAAATCATAAGCGATATAATATAAATGCGCCTTGAACATTTTCTCCAGCGGAGTTGGAATGACAGAGAATCCAGCCCTTAAACATTGGGTAAAACCAGGAAGGTTTTCATTTCTGCATGGAACTTTAGATGGGGCTCATGTCTAAGAGATGTGGTGATTAGTGTGGGGTGTTAAAAATAGACAATAAATGAATTGTCTGATTTCTATTCATTTTTTATTCCATTTACCGTTTACAAACCTATCAACCTACGTGGTGCAAATCCTCACAAATTCTTCCACCTGCAAAATGACCATTTCAGAGGCTTTTGCAGCAATCAAGGGAGGACCCCATGCTAAGTTCCTTTTCATTGCTATGTGAAATCTCAGCAGCACGGGATCAGTGATTTCAGAAAAACAACACACCCCCCTCCCATGTCCCCCCACAGGTCTGCTGGACCCTGTCTTACCTTGTTTTGTACAGACAGCATGGGAGAAATAAAGCCATACAAAGAGAAGAAATGACATGGTAAGCGGGTCACACGCAGGACGTAAATGCTTTTGTCCCACACAGCAGCTGGAAGCGGATCAGTTTGCTATATACAGTACACAGAACTGACATGGTGCTTAGGGGGGGTACCAAGTAAAATCTAGTCCTTCAAAGACTAGCCTATAGCTATGAACGCAGAGAGTGTGTTATTCATAGCGCGCTAACTTACCTCTCCCAGGTGTACGTGTCAATGTTCTTGTTACTTGATGAAATATATCAATTTACATGGTTGTTTTTCACTGGTTTAGGCTTGGGCCAAAATAATGTGGCAGTCATTTTATTGGGTATCTCTAATCAAACCCAGGTCTTGCTGTGTTTATCCAGTCAATGTATATTTGTTCCTGCAATGATTACTTCCACTTACCTAAAGGGAGACTGTGGAGTAGAGATGTCCGAACTTCGAAAAATCCGGTCCGCGCGAGGATCCGCGGATTTTCGAAAAAATCCGTAAATTCGAAAATCCGCGAGCGGACCCGTTAAAACGTATTAAAATGAAAGTTCGGCAAAATCCGCATTAAAAGTGGTCTAAATAGCCTTGGTAATGTTAACTTAATCACTCAGGGACCTGGGTAATGTCCTTAGAAACACGTATCAATGCCTACAATACCTAAAAATTACAGTCCGCTAGCGAGAACAGTATTTTTCGAAAATACGATGATTTCCGTAAAAACGAGGATTTCCGTAAAAACGAGGATCTCCGTAAAACCGAGGATTTCCGTAAGTCCGCGAATCCCCGTAAAAACGAGGATTCCCGTAAAAACGAGGATTTCCGTAAAAACGAGGATTTTCGTAAAAACGAGGAACCGGAACTTCCTGCCTATCAAAATGGCCAGTGCTGCAAGGCAACTATATGCCCTGAACTACCTCCTGCTCAGGGGGTATGATGATTTCCCCCCTGGCACCCATCATGTGCGGCGCCGGAGGCGCAGAATAATGGAGAACCTACAGCGCCGCATCCTGCGACGCTTCGGATACCAGACCACTGTCTCTACCCTCCAGAGACAGTGGTCAGACCTCAAGAGGCAGAGGCCTCAATATGTGGCTGCCGTTCGGCAAATGATAGAAGGCAAGTATACTTTTTATTATATTACTGTATTATAATACGTAGTAAAATATTTTAATTCACTTCTGACAAAAACATATTTATATATATATATGTTTTTAAAAACATCAATAATCCTTAAATTTGGCTTGAGAGAGAGAGATCCAAGTTCTTTGTATTTCTCATTCACTGGTTATTATTACATTATTATTATTCTTGTATTATTCAATATCAGCCCTATTTAAAGGGTAAGTAAAGTCAAAAAATAAATCACTGAAAAGTGACTTTATTTAACATAACACCTATAAATTTAAAATGATACCCACACATAGACACACTTGGTGGCCCACCCTTCCATTTCCATGGCAGCCTTATTTAAAGGCTAAGTAAAGTTAAAAATGAAATCGATCATTAAAAATTGATTTCTTTTTATCTTATAAATGCACACTGATACCCACACATAGACACAGTTAAACACACTTTACTGACCCACCCTTTTAGTTACATGGCAGCCCTATTTGAAGGGAAAGTAAAGTCAAAAATAAAATGTTGATCAATTATTAAAAATTGATTTATACACTCCAAAATTAAAAATGTTGTGTTACCCACAAAATCTATACAGATACAAGTACACACAGCTACTGATGCTCCCCTACACCCAACCAACTTTTCCCTTTCCGTGGCTACAATACACACAATAAAAATATAAGTACTTAGCCAGAATAAGGTATGAAATCATTGCCATAGAAATATGATTGACTTTTAAAGAAACTAAATATTGCCTTCCATTGTTTGGGCTGTATCTTGTCCCTCAGTTTTTAAGCTTAAGTCACGAAATTCGGTCCAAACGTCCAAAATTATCCAAGAAATGTTCACTACATAGCCTTTTAGGAAATGTTCTTATAATATATTACTAATGGATTGGACGGTGATTGTTGAAATAAAACATTTTTTTTTCTAGAAGCAGGACCAGCCTCTACAGGCCCTCCACCCTCTCCACCCCCTCCACCCTCTCCAGCCCCTCCAGGCCCTCCACCCTCTCCAGCCCCTCCAGCACCTCCTGCCTCTCCAGTCACTCTGGCGGCCATGCTTGAGAATCGTAAGTAAATCATATGCAACGTTAATGAAATGTTATATACAAGACTATTAATATCTGTATTTTCCCAGTGTAAAATCCACGCTACATGATGCAACATTGGGTACTGTGGGTTTGACAATGCTTTTATGGGGGCTGCACCACTTCCAAAAAATTTTGTATGTAGCACAGTCCTAGTGATACAAAACCAAGAATGTTCTGATACAATTTAGCAATAAACGTAATGTTTTAAGCCAGCATTACCTCCTGCTGTTTATCAGTGATCCCCCATGATGCAATAATATCGCTTTAAGTGGAAGTTCAGTGATAATATATATACTTTTAAGGAAAAAAGAGCAGTATTTATCCATCCCAATTACCTTAATCTGCCCATTCAGCAATCAGCATTGTGTCTGTGTATAAATAAATGCAACGGAAATAATGACTTCCTGTTTGCAGGACCCCTAATAGAGACCGTTATGGTCTTGCCTTTGACCCAGCGCCTGGGTTGATTCAGTTGCTCAGTAGAGATCTGAGCATGTGTAACCCATCCAACAGCCAATCAGTAGAAATCACTGTTACCATAACTAGGTATGCATAATATAAACTAAGAATTTTAGAAATAATGATATCTTATACTGAGCTTTCCTTTTTATGACATACCGCAACATTATAGCATTGCAGTACCATGTATGTGTAAGTAGTTATCAGGTGCAAAATTGCATCTACCGCATGGTGCTTTAGGAAATGTGCTCGAACATCTTCACCACAATTCTCTCAATATCTTCCTCCACAGAACTACAGAGCATGCGGCGGGAGATGCGCCACATGGTGCGGCGCCTGGACCGCCGCCTAGACCGCCGCCTGACCAGACTGGAGAGGAGGGCACCCCAGTAACCCCCTTTTTTTTTTGTTTGTTTATTTTTTGTACATAGTTTTTTTTTTTAAATTTCATATATATATATATATAAAAACAGTTCTGAAAAAAAAAATGTTTTTGGGCTTTATTTTTCGATATATCAAATTATTCAGATAGATTCATAATCAATTTTTATTTGAAAAATTACAATACACATATCTATTTAGCTAGCTATATGTCTGGTACTTATAATTGTATATAACGTACCATTAATGCCATTACACACACCACATTGGCCACATTCCCCTATATAGTAGTTTGCACACAACAAGGCAAAGAAGGCGATGGGGGTACTGGTTTACATAATGTCCACTGTGGTTTGCCACCATTGTTGTGGGGCCAGGCAGGCTTGGCCCCACTGGACATACCCCTCACCCCATTGGCTACTCTCCCTCAAGATATGCATCGTGCAAGGGAAAGCAGGTGAAAGGGTAAGGCTTCGTAGGAACAGCACCATTGTGTTACAGCAGGCCCACTGCAGTTTGCCACCATTGTTGTGGGGCCAGGCAGGCTTGGCCCCACTGGACATACCCCTCACCCCATTGCCTACTCTCCCTCAGAGTATGCATCGTGCAAGGGAAAGCAGGTGAAAGGGTAATGCTTCGTAGGAACAGCACCATTGAGTTACAGCAGGCACACTGCAGTTTGCCACCATTGTTGAAGAGCCAGGCAGGCCTGGCCCCACTGGACATGGAGTACTGCTCTCGGGCCAGGCAGGATTGACCCAGAGCTGAAAACATTAGCCACAGAGTAGCTGTTGCGGCTGTATGAGATGGTCAGAGTAGGTGACACCACAAAGGTGCCTCATGGAGAGAGAACGAAGATCAAATATGGAGTACTGCTCTCGGGCCAGGCAGGATTGACCCAGAGCTGAAAACATTAGCCACAGAGTAGCTGTTGCGGCTGTATGAGATGGTCAGAGTAGGTGACACCACAAAGGTGCCTCATTAAAAAAAAAAATCCGCGGTTCGGAAGTTCGGAAGGCGGAAAATCCGGAAAATCCGGAATAATCCGCCGTTCGCGGACGTGATAAATCCGCGGCGGATCCAGGTTCGGGTCCGCGAACTGGCCATCTCTACTGTGGAGGTGCGTGTTAGTTACTTAAACACCATCAATAAAATTTCTTATCATTAAAAATTGTGCTAATTTTGCCCCAACCAATCAGATCTTATTTTACAATTTAAAGCTTACATCTGATTGGCTGGGGCAAAATTAGCACCATTTTTAACAATGAGAATTTTTACTGAATAACCCTGCATGTGTATGGTTCCCACTGTACTCATTTCCAGGCAGGTAAACAATGTGTGAGTGACAAAAGGACAACTGGTATGGTAGCACCACATTGGGGTACATCGGCCATTATCTCCCATGTTACTATATGTTAGAACTTTACATTCATGTTAACTGTTTGATGCAGTCCCGTCTTTTTAATACATACAATACAAGGATTGTGGAAGCCCTCCAATTAGGCTAATTTACAACTACATTTAGCGGAAGTGCTACTGATCTGGTCAAACATTTATACAAACATAGAGAAGATAATCAATGCACATTCCTAGGCCCCACACAATATCATATTATCTGCACACTGGCATACTTTATACACAAAGGGGTTTTAGTATACATTACTGTGATCACATGAATGAAAAGCCTTCCAACCACATCAAGGCAAAAAAGCCACGCTCATATTAAAGTTCACCCTTAAGGGCTAGGCCCCACTAGCACGTTTCAGATCCAACTTGCGATCTGATCATGCTAGTGGAATCACAGGGCATGTAGAAACTTATGGGACCGGCCCCACTACATGAGCTTCGCTTCCGTGCGCTATCATATCGCATGCGATCACTATAATTGGTGCTTATCACGTGCACTCTGACAGGGCTTAAAAATGCAGCGCATGTTCTCCCGTGCACTCAAGTGCCTAGGTATATTTTCCTTGCCATCCCTCTGCAAATTATTGCAAATTACATATTACACAGAAATAGCAGCCGACTATTGAGCCATACATTTCAAAAATTCTTCTTCTGTGGACTCCAGGACAGAGAGGGGAGCCAGTTAATACTGATACCAGGACATTTAAGCATAAAGGGGACAAGTTCCCATGTGTAATCAGTTCATAAACAGGTAACACTTATCTGCATCTTGACCCTGGGTTTTTCTATTCCCCTTTCAGCCTGACACCCCTTGCACTTCCCGATGACTTCAGCGGGGGGCACTAGGCTCAGCAAGTTGCTAACAAACAATTGGGGAAGTGTGTGGAGTTAATTATAATATCATTAGCGGTGACTCGAGGTAGAATTGCAGGTAAATATGAGCCATCAAAAAGAGGGGATGAGGTTTCTTGGCTCCTGTAAACCCCCTTAAATCATCCCTGTTAAGGAGAAATAAAGTATAAAACGTAAATGAATCGGAATGGATTCTAGAATTTTTAACTGATGGGTATCTAGAACTCTCATATATGAAATATGCAGCTTGGTGGAGAATCATTTGCAGTTTCTCTATCCATTCCTAGTAACTAACAATTAGTTTCTGACTGGCCTTTCTTGATTACAGAGAGGTCACAGGCAGGCCACCCAGTAGATCTGTGACAGCTTTGGGATGGGGGAGGGGCTTGGGAAATCACGTGCAACTATGTAACTATAAAAGACAGAAAACTGCACAATATTGGGCATATTAAATTAACGAACTGTATTTGTATGGAAGAAAATTTTAAAGGGTCACTATAGTCACTCAAACAACTTTACATTATCTGAAACTACAGATGGTATCTGGTATCACTCACATATATATCTGTGCTTGCTTTGTCATTAAAATATTAATTTTTAGTGAGTACTCCAAATTCCCGCCCACCATCCCTTACTCACTGCCTTCATGTAGTGTCTGTGACACATATAAGTTCTCACTATGGACCCTGCTCTGCTTACACATCTCCCTCTCCCTCCCCCTGCCTTCTTTTCTCTGCTGATTCTCTTAATTGTTGCAAGCAGCCAAATATCCTAGTAAGAGGTCAGGGATGGGGGACAAATGATAATTTCTGCTTTTGGAGTGACAGTTCTTTCCCTGTAAATGCTGTGATTTCAAATTATGATTTCTCATCTACTGTTCAGACTTTAAATAATCTTATTTCTTTCATTAACATTAGTAATGGCCCGAATCCGCGGCGAAATTACGAGGATTTCTTGTATTTTAGAAAATACATGGAAAACGTATTTTCGAAAATTTTCGAAATTACGAGGATTTCATGTATTTTCGAAAATGCATGAAAATATGTATTTTCGAAAATGCATGAAAATATGTATTTTCGAAAATGCATCGAAAATAAATCGAAAATTTTCGAAAATAAGGGGATTTATATTTTCGAAAATGCGGGGAAATACGTATTTTCGAAAATTTTCGAAATTATGAGAATTTCTCGTATTTTCGAGGATTTTTTCATTTTAATGGGTTTTAATGGGTCCGCTCGTGGATTTTCGAATTTTCTCGAAAATTCGCGGATCCTCGAGCGGACCGGATTTTGCGAAGTTCGGACATCTCTAATTTACATTAACCAAATGTATTTTGTATCCCAGATATATGATGTGTCGAACTGCGGCCATATATCATGTTATAGATTTAGAATTCCAATGCTATGACATAGATGTCATTCCTGCAGCCCTCTATATGTTTGGAAACTACAACATCCAGCATGCCTTGTTTATATTTTACAACCAAGGCATGCAGGAAGTTGTAGTTTCAAAACACCTGGAGGGCAATTGTCCACCTATATTAGTAATACCCTGTGGGATCAGTCTAATCAGATGTTATAGTGCAGGAATATACTGGAACATGTCCACTATGTATTAACTACTGTTACATAATAAATCTAATCTGTGCTCTGTGGTGTTCAGAGAGATAGATCACTGGGGAGATAAAGCTGCAGACAGACCTCTACCAAGAAAATAGATAGAGAGATGTCTAGTCACTGTCAGGCAGATGAAAAATAGAAATAAGGAACAACCAGATGATGGAAAGATACAGAGAGACAAACAGTCAGGTGGATAGTTAAAAAACAGATCAGTGTTGATAACAGTCAGAAAGAATGGATACATAAGTAAAAGGTAAACCGTTACAAAAAGATTCAATAGATAGATAGATAGATAGATAGATAGATAGATAGATAGATAGATAGATAGATAGATAGATAGATAGATAAACAGAAAGATAGATAACAGATAGACAGACAGACAGACAGACAGACAGACACAGATAGATAGATAGATAGATAGATAGATAGATAGATAGATAGATAGATAGATAGATAGATAGATAGAAAGATAGATAGATAGATAGACAAAATCAGAGCATTCTTCACTGCACTGCACTGCATATATGATGTCGCTGTTTGAAGATTGTAATGTTAACATACTGGCGAAGGAACGTGACTGGTTCAAGAGAGGTGTTAAAATTGAGAAAGCCAGTCGGATGACTAGCGAAACGTCTTCAAGAACTATATTTCAAGTCCAGTTGATCTAATTGAATACAACAGATATACCATGACCTGGATGAATGAGAACCTTCACAAGCAGATAGATAGATAGATAGATAGATGATAAATAGATAGATAGATAGATAGATAGATAGATGATAGATAGAAGATAGATAGCTAGATAGATAATAGATAGATGATAGATAGATAGATAGATAGACAGATAATTATCCAATATGTGTGCAATTCTTGGATGCCTAGGTGCTTATGCTAGACTCATAATATCAAACCATAGTATAATTGCAAAGCACTCTTGGGTCTTTGGACCTTTATCAAGCAAAGATATGAGATAGATAGATAGATAGATAGATAGATAGATAGATAGATAAATATATGATAGATAGATGATAGATAGATAGATAAATAGATAGGATAGATAGATATTATATAATTTAGATATTATATAAAATAGGTATAGATATTAGATAGATAGACATATAGATAGATAGATATTATATAATATAGATATTATATAAAATAGGTATAGATATTAGATAGATAGATAGATAGATAGATAGATAGATAGATAGATAGATAGATAGATAGATAGATAGATAGATAGATATTAGATAGATAGATTTTAGAGAGATAGATAAATATTAGATACCGGTAGATATATTATATACAGTAGATAGATAGATATTAGATAGAGAGATATAGATAGATAGATAGATAATAGATAGATAGATAGATAGATAGGTAGGTAGGTAGATAGATGATAGATAGAAAGATTTTAGATAGGTAGATAGATAGATAGATAGATAGATAGAGATACCGTAGATAGATATTAGAGATATAGATAAATAGATATATGATAAATACTGTAGATTGACAGACAATAGATTAATAGGCTGTGTAAGATTAGGAATACTGTATGTGTTATTTCTAAGTAGCAATAAAGTATTCTTATAGAATCTAGAATAAAACCCAGAAGTTCATAGCAAAACCTCCAGAATGTATTGACCTTGGTTTTAAACGGACATTCTCACCAAAATGTATGTCTTTACTTTAAAATGCATGTTCACTGCCAGCATTATACATACATATATATTACATACAAGTGCACCCAGGAGTGCAGGTAAGCTGAGTTATTATGTCTGATCCCTGCACACAATCTCCTGGCTTTACTGAGCACAGTGAAAGCTCAGAGAGCTTTTGCACATTATCAGCTGAGCTTTCACTGTGCTAAATGTAGAAAACTACAGGTTAACCGGTTAGTCATTGGTCGTGACTTTGTTTAACTGAAGGTTTTAACTGAAAGTAATTTTCAGATATGTATGTATGTATGTATGTATGTGTAGTTTATTTATGTAAATACAGTAACAAAATACAATTAAGTCATACAAGGGGACCACATACATAGATATTTCAGAACATAAATATATAAATTCTATAAATAGAATTGCTAGAGCTTTCGCATAAGAAGTAAGGAGGTCCCTGCCCCATAGAGCTTACAAGATATGGCTAAATAATGTACTTGTCCTTCTAAACAGTGTACGGTTTTAGAATGGGGGGGGTCTTTACATGTATATGAAATATAATTTTGGGGTGGACAATGCTGTTTCATTGATAATGTACTTCTACTCAGCATCTTTTGGGATTAATGTTTTTTACAGCTGTATAATAGTGTAACTATCACAATATTTGTCCCTTTTTTATACTTGTGAAGGTTATCATTCATCCAGGTCATGGTATATCTGTAATATTCATTCATCCAGGTCATGGTCTATCTGTAATATTCATTCATCCAGGTCATGGTATATGGTATATCTGTAATATTCATTCATCCAGGTCATGGTCTATCTGTAATATTCATTCATCCAGGTCATGGTATATATGTGGTATTCAGTTAGATCAAGAGGACTTGAAGTTTAGTTCTTTAAGAACTACCATGCTAAGGTAATTACTCGCCTACAACTCTTACTACAACAGTTTCAAAAGGATAAAGCCATTGATCGAACAATGTATCATCACCTCTACCCTGGTGAGGCACATCCATGTATTTATGGACTCTTGAAGATACACAAGGAAGGGGCACCACTAAGACCAATTGCCAGCAACATCAACTACATTCAAGTTGGCAAAATACCTAGCCAACATCCTAGGGCCCTTGGTTGAAAGTACTAAACATCACATTCAGGTAACAAGATCCAAGTTGTAGAAGAAATTATGGTATCCTATGATGTGACATCCCTTTCACCTGTATAACCACCATGGAGGGTGATGAAATGGTAAGAAAACAGCTGTGTCAAGACAATACCCTTACAGGCAGGACAGAACTTAACCCATAACAGGTGCATTACCCACTGAACTTGTACATGAATACCACATATTTGAATTATAAGGATAAGTTCTACAAGCAAAAACATGGATGTGCTATGGGATCTCCGGTTTCACCTACCGTGGCAAACCTTTACATGGAGGAAGTGGAAACACGGGCTCTTAATACCTTTAAGGGCATTGCACCCAGACATTGGTTCAGATATGTGGATGACACCTGGGTTAAAATCCACCAGAAACAAGTACAAGCCTTCACAGAACAAATCACTGCTGTAAACCAAAACATCAGATTTACACAGAAAGAAGTACAAAACAACACACTGGATTTCCTGGACTCTTTGGTAGAAGTCAGGGAGAATGGTAAACTGGAATAGGTTTTCATAAAACCAACCCACACAGACCAATATTTGGTGTTTAACTCCCACCACCCTTTAGATCCCAATCTAAAGAATAATACAAAAATCCTCTGCACTCGCACCAAGTGTGGGTGCTCACTCCTCAAAGTAATCCAACCCTGGATATTTTATACTGAAATAACGAAAAGCAAGGGTGGCACTCCAAATAGTAACTTTATTAATACAGACCACACGACATCTCAGAACGTTTCGGGGGGTAATAAACGTGCTATTTGGAGTGCCACCCTTGCTTTTCGTTATCCCAATCTAAAGAACCCTGCAACACAGAGCTGAGAACATCCCCACTAGCATAGAGGTGAAGGCACCTGGGCCTTTGTCAAAACTGGAACAAGGAGAAAAAAAAATATGAAAACCACCATTTAAGGGGGGGGGGGGGGGGGGGGGGAGACAGGAGAAAGAACATGGTCATCCCATATGTATGGGGAGTGTCAGAGAAATTAAGAAGAATTTTCAAGACATCGTATATCTGTCTGCTTTTATCCCAAGAACACACTGAGATAGCAACCAAAAAACCCAATAATGAAACACAAGAAGAGCAACATCATATACACAGTGCAGTGAAGAATGCTCTGATTTGTATGTGGGGGACTCGATACAGCAGCTGCACCAATGTATGGCCCAGCACAGAAGAACTAATTCCTTGGGTCTATTGTGAAAAAACTGATTTATTTTTTTAGAACTGTTCTGATTTATTATTATTATTTTATTTTTCAATTCTGTGTTTGTGTGTGTACATGTACTTGTCAGTGTAAATACATTTAGATTATTTGCATTTCATAAGGAAAGTGTTAAACAGGCCTCAGATCAGGTGCATTTAATCAAGAAATGGACAGGTGGGCTTTAATTACATGTCCATTCGAAGTGAATGATCGAGAAATTAATGGGAATTTTTCCACAGATTCCTTAGCAAGGTAATAGCAAACTTTCCCTATATGTCCCAAATGTTTTATCTTTAACTCTAACACTGTGGGAGAAATAGGGTTCAAATATGGGAAGAATAAATCTAGATGTCTGGGTTTACATTCACCCTGGTGGGGGTGTGGGGGGGGGAGGAGGAGCGTGACCAACATATCAACAGAAGGATTAAAGGCCAAAGACTCAAATGTAGAGATAACCGAACTTACTAAAGATCTATTTGTTTCCGAACTTCCATACTTCAGTAAAAGTTCAAAAATCCGGAAGTTCGGAAACAAATCTATTAATGTCAATGGGGGAAAAATAGCCTAAAAAGTTTGGATCAACTTTCCGAAATATAGTGATGGTAACTTACTGTCAATGCCTCTGGGACCTGGAAGATGGTCTGGGGAACACGTCCCTGCAGAAGGAACTGCAAACAAAATAGAGCGAATGACCGATTTAAAAAAAACCTGAACGTCCGTGAATTCACAAAATGTCAAATGGCCAACAATCCCACAGCCGGACGGTCGGGGGTCCTGTGGCTCAACTCCTCCTTCCGGGTCCTTAGAAGAACCATTGTGGCCCTTACAAGGGCCCTTTGGGGATTAAGGGGTCCCGCAGCTTTAACCTGCTTTTAACCAGCTTTTCCCTCCCCGGCACTTATAAGTGCCCTTGTGGCCCTTATGTTCGAGGATTCTTGCGTACAAACTAGTTTGATAGTTCGGATTCATCCGAACTGTTAAAGTTGGGCCCAAACTCCGGTTCGAAGTTTGGTTTTGGTCCTACACTAAAATGGAGCTGCCATACTGGTCTTAGTTTCAGATCCCAAGTAATCAGTTGATAAAACGTGTACAGAGAGTGCTGGTGTGTAGATGGAATTTCATCTTTGTGGACTAAAGTGATGTGACACAGGGTTTTGTATTTGGTCTACTACTACTTAATTTTAACGGCAACTATAGTTTAGAATTGGACTTTAAAGGAACACTAAACCCATAAAATTGACTAAGTGCCTTTCATTTCTATTATTCACAGGGAGGTGAGAACGCTTAATCTCACCTCCCTGTGAATAATAGGACGCTCGGGGGACCTGGAACTTAACTTGCCCGCCGCTCCTCTCGCAGCTGCTCAGTCTCTGAACAGCTGTTCTGTCCCAATCGCGCGCCCTATCTTTTGAATTGGCGCGCATGCGCCAAAGATAGGGCGCGTGGTCGGGCAGAGCGGCTGTCAGAGACTGAGCGGCTGCGAGTGGAGCGGCGGGTAAGGTAAGTTCCTGGTCCCCCGAGCGTCCTATTATTCACAGGGAGGTGAGAATAAGCGTTCTCACCTCCCTGTGAATAATAGAAACGAATGGCACTTAGTTATTTTTAAGCACAGTTGGAGTTTACAGGTCCTTTAAAGTCTATGCGGCTCATTTACAGAAAGCCACTGGGCTTAGACGGCCCAGGGCCATGATTAAAATAACACGTGTCATTGGCTGGTGGGAATGTCTGTTACAACCTCTCTCCTCCTCCTCTGCCAGTTAAACAAACTTGAAATGCCCTATTGCTAGGATACAACCTACATAAACCGCTGATCAAGGGTGGGTGGAGGAGTGTTTTCTTGCATGCTAGATTTGAATGACAGTTAGAGGCAGACAAAATTGTTACGCCCCCTTCACAGCATAGCTAATTAAAGGCAGAGAGAGGCTCGAAATCAGGAAAAAAAATGTATGGGGAGGGCTGCGTACCTTTACTCTTTCTAAAGCAATTATAAAAAAAAAAATGCATTGAGGCAATACAGTTATCCTTTAAAGTCAGGATAGCCTGTTTGCTATTGGTAAGCTTGACTTTAACTCCATATAAGCGCTGGATATGCGGGTTACATAAAAGACGCCTGTGTATCTGTTGTTCGGGATTTAATATCGTGTTTGCGCTACCTGATTTTAACGCTGCTGGGTTCGGATCCGCGATCCGGCCATCTCTAGTCTGTATGGACCTTGAATATAGCTTGTTCCAGATCTTTTATAGCTTGTTTAGTGTAATCTACCCCATCGGAATCTCTTTAGAAACCACTAGATTTATTTTCCTGTCTTGCAGATGAATCAGCTTTACATACCATTGTTTAATATATTTGAATTAGGATTACTGGAGTAAAACAGCATTTACAATTCATTTAATGCCCTCCAGATGCAATAAATGGTTCCAGTGTAATCTAGGTGAAAGCACTAAACGTTAGAGAAGTACACTTAATGTATCAGTCTTTGCTTAGATGCCGTACCTGTAATTTCTCAAGTGCAAAGATGCATTTCATTCATAAAGAATAGGTGAGGCAGAAGGATTTTAATGTTTAGAGAAACTCTAGTATTTAATGTATGATGAAACTCAGAAGATTTAAATAAAAAGAATAAGATCACCTGTTGCCATTATAAGCAGCCTGCAGTTGGTGTACTTCCGTGTAGGCTACAATTTTAAATGAAAGGTATTTTGTCTGTGCAATGCCAACCGTACATGTCATTAATTATCTCACCGAATGTTTTATTGGTAAAAGAAAGCACTGAAAATAGCACTATTTACTATAAACAGTAACTTTTGCATTAAACCTTTTGTTAAAAATGTTTAACATAGAGCTAACAGGGTTTACGAATCAGTGGAGTCTCTTCAATTTCTCATTGCGTTTTGACTGATTACTGCCTCAGCCAGAGGGACTCATTTTTGTTTTAACCTGCTGTTAAATGGAGCACAGATTTCACAACACGACAAGCAAAGTGAATATTCCCCGTGCAGTATTCTCCTAATAAAATCTTTGTAATGATTTCATTCTAAACACGAGTATTCCAAATTTACAGCTACAGGTTTTCTTAAAACGGGCTATAGTTTAAGTTAAAATCAAGTAAAATAAAATAGCCTCTTTAAAAATAATGTCTGTAGATGCGCAATACTGTAGACATAACACAGGTAAGAAAGTAAGAAACGCATTACGGCTTTTTAATTATTCATTGGCTGTTTCCATGAAAGACAATTTTCTATTGGCTATTAAGGTGGGTACACACGAAGGGGCTTTTTGTCCCGACCGAGTCTTCTGCTACTAATGAGCGCTCGGCAGGGACAAATGACTGTCGGTCGCGAAAATAGTTGCCGTGGCCAACAGTTCAGATTGTGCGGTCCCGTATGGGTTTGGGATGAGGCAAACAAGCAGTTTTGTCCTTATAGGGCAACTGCGGTCCGAACAAGTTAGGGTTAAATAAAAGCCCACAGACCTTCCTTTAACATGAGGTTCACATTTCTGGCTGCAACCTGTGAGAAAATATGTTCAAACTTCCTGCTTTCAGTAGCTTGAGTAACATCTCTTGGCCCTCTGCTCTACCTTTGTCCACAGATGCAGAAAATACTCACTTATGACATAATGCTGGGAAAGACTGGATCTACCTACACAGACTTAAAAAAATGTATATTTATGCAGAATATCACATGACACAAGCTGCTGAAAGTGTTCAGAAGTTAAATTACAGAACCTTTCCAGCAATGTAACTCCTTGCAAGTTTTAACTAGTAATGTGATCCGGGAGTCCCATTTAAAAGTATGATGGAAGGCTTTTATTTAATCATAACTTGTTTGGAGACTAACATGTTAGAAAGAACAAAAATAAAAAACTAAAATTAAAAAAATGACGTTAATTTATAAAAAGTATAAAAATATTACATCACATCCATCAATTAATCATTAAGGAATACTGCTACCAGTATAAAATGCTGCAGCTGGTAATATGTGTCATGTTCTTCATTTCCCAATCTCACAGACACACCCACTGTTTTATTTGCTGACCGTTATGTGTCTCACACATGCCCAGTCCTGAGGTACTGCAAGAGCTTGTTACAGCAGGTTACCACCCACTAGAAGTCTCTAGCTAACTATGTTACAGTTCTGTACAGAAACGATAGATGGGAATGCTGATAAGAGAGCACATGCACATAAGGCTGTTTGGAGGGATAAGGGCAAAAAATACAGTGGCATTGACAATAATCAGAACCAGGAAGCCGTCGGGAATGTCAGTGTGAGAGAGGAGAATTGTGTGAAAGGTAAGTTTCTTCTATCTTCCTTCCTGGCTCCACAGGCATTGATTGAAGAACAGTAGGTAAGTAATAGCACCTTAACCTCCAGTTCTTCGATCAATGCCTTAAAGGAATACTTCACTTTTGCAGTGAACTATTCCTTAAAGGTAATTTAAAGAAATACGCAAGATACTACTAATAAACTATAAAAGGGAAAGTAAAAATGTTAAATTTGGCCAACACGCTATGTCTGCTCAAACCTGTATTAATGTGTGTGTCTGCACGTAAACAAAAAATCTATTTATGATCAAAGATGTAAAAATAGTTTTTTTTTATTGTGCTTTTATTTTATAATTTTAGGACTTTTAGGATGAGGCCCACATTGCAACGCACAAAAAGCATTGTGTGGTTTTGTGCACTTTTTCCATGCGCTTGGGCCCCCTTGCATCTGCTTTTACATGCATTTGCGCTTGTGTGTCCCTGGGGATTATGGGTAAAAATGCACCTTAAAAAACTGCATGGCCTATTCTTTTGTGTTCACTTGTATCCGCTTATGTCCATTTGTGTCTGCTTTTTTATGCGCTTCCATAGACATATTAAATGGAATTTTCACAAAGAACACCAAAAATATCTTATACAATCGCAAGTGCACACAGTAGGGCCTACTTCCTGCTATTTACATTATAAATAAAATGTCCTTATTTTTAAATTGTATGTGTGCATGTATGTGTCAGAGAGACACAATCAGGGAGATTTAATGTAGCGTTGCGGTGTTACTTACCCGCCCGAGATTGAGCGATGCAGTAGCCACTTACTTATATTTACCAAATCACGGAATCGTGGTCAGGTAAGGTTCTCGGGCTTACTCCTCAATAACAAAGATGTTTTTGTATTTTACGCTACGTGCTATCACAAAAATCAACGTTTCCTTAATTGTACCATTAATATAAAATGGCGCAGTGTGAAGCCCATGCTAATTTAATATTACATCGGGTAGCTTGGGTTTTAAAGTTACTTTGCCATAAATGGCAAATATTGAATTCCCCCCAGTGTGAGTTAGAGTGCCCTCTGATTAGCGTTGATTTTGCCGTCAACATAGGTGAATGTAATCAAGAGACCGGTAATCAACACTGATCAGGTCTGTGATACAGCTGAATGCAATCAAGAAACAGGGAATCCTAATTCGACAAATGTCTATTAAAGTCAATGTTAAAAGAAAGTCCATAAATTCACAGATAATGCAATATTACCATTAGCCGGTAATAGCACAATTCTCCTATGTGTCCATCATGTTTGTACCAAATCTCATGTCTGTAGCTTGAAAACAGTGATAGATAAATAGAGAAAACAAGGTCAAGATATCAATGTTGGCTTGGCATACTCATCATTAGTACTGTTTGCTGTGATAAATGTGATCTGACAAAATGGCTTTAGTGGTGGTACAAAGCTATTAGGTCTAATAAATTTTGATGATTTTATTTTATAAATTTCCTTGTTTCCTAAAATCTTACGGAGAGATTCAATATGGCCCAGATCCGTCTAAAACCCACGTTAACCCGAAGAAATTTCAGGTTTACGTGGGTTTTAGATGGATTTTAGAGCACAGTGCCATTTCCAAATGTTTTTGGAAATAGCAGTGTGCTAGCGATCTATAATCTCTTCCGTTAAGTTTTGCACCACTTTGTAGCGCGAAACTTAACAGGACTTTGAATGAGGCTTTAAAGTCACGCTACTTACTTCAGCCCGATCCCGCGATGCGATACCTAATGTAATCTCGTTTATGTCAGGTATTATATCTTGGGATCGGGCTACGGTAAGTAACGCGAGTCTTCAAATTAGAGATTGGCAGATATATTAGAGGCTACAAGCTATGAGGAACAACAGGAAATTAAAATAATACCAGGTGGCATTTTAATACCACCTGCTATGGGGTTCATTTATGACATGGTTAGCGTGTTACTGGTTGTCAAACAGTATTTACCAATATTGATCCTTTATATTGAAAAAAAGTCTGTTGTTTTTTATTTTTCTCCATTTATCTGGACACACACAGTACCAATATGTAAGATTCTGTCTGTGTAAATAATCAAATAACAGATAATATTTTTATATTCTCACATGTAGACAGTTTAGTATGGGTATGAGATATTTAAAGAGACATTCCCCCACCCACCTTCTGAAAGTTTACTGTATTGCTATGGCCCTTCCAAAACCCCAAGACTGCATGATTTACCCGTGTCCCATGGTCCCAGGAACAAGTTATTTTTCTGCTCCATCTCTAGCTCCTCTGTTGTTCTTTCCAGCCCTTCGAGGAAAGCACTGAGCTTAGTACCAGGACCGGCTTCGAACCTGAAGAATATTTAGTTCCATGGACCACTAGGACATAAGAAAGTATTGTGGTGTTGGGGTTTTGAGGGGTCCTTAGCAATACAGTAAAATATGGCATGGGGTCGGAGTGTCCCTTCGAAGATTCCCACAGCCCCCTGCCAGACTATCTGACTCTCTGTGAGGGCAAGCATGCTCAGTAATCTATATGAGGCAGCATTGAGAGAGGGAATTTCCCACCATGCAGATCATAGTAACATAGTAACATAGTAACATAGTAATTAAGGTTGAATAAAGACATTCGTCCATCAAGTCCAACCTATTCCCCTTTTTTTTTTTTTTTTTTAACCCTACCTAACAGTTGATCCAGAGGAAGGCAAAAAACCCCAGCTAAAAAAAGGGGGAAAAAATTCCTTCCTGACTCCAAACGGCAATCGGAAAGTATCCCTGGATCAACCAGATCTATATGCATTAATACCAGTAATTCTCAATATTTTTTAGTTTTAGAAACTTATCCAGGCCTTTTTTAAAGTTATTCAATGAACTTGCCATTACCACCTCTGCTGGAAGACAGTTCCACAGTTTCACCGTTCTCACTGTAAAGAAACCTCTCCTAACTTGAAGATGAAACTTCTTTTCTTCCAACCTTAAAGGATGTCCACGAGTCCTCTGATATGACCTATTAGTGAACAATGCACCAGAGAGTTCACTGTATGGGCCATTAATATATTTGTATAAGGTTATCATGTCCCCACGCAACCGCCGCTTCTCCAATGTAAACAGCCCTAACTTGTCTAATCTGCCTGCATATTCAAGCCCCTCCATTCCCCTTATTAATTTAGTTGCCCTTCTCTGAACTGCCTCAATTTCCAAGATGTCCCTTTTGTATATGGGATTCCAAAACTGCACCGCATATTCCAAATGTGGCCTTACCAGTGCCTTGTAAAGAGGGAGAATAATATTTTTCTCTCTTGATTCCATTCCCCTCTTTATACAAGACAATATCTTGCTAGCTCTAGCTGTTGCTACCTGGCATTGTTTGCTACAGCTAAGTCTGTTATCTACCAGAACCCCCAAATCTTTTTCCATTTCAGATGCACTTAACACAGAGTTATTTATGGTGTAGGTGGCACAGGGATTATTAAATCCCAAATGCATCACCTTACATTTATCAACATTGAATCTCATCTGCCATTCTGCTGCCCATTTTGATAATCTATCTAGGTCTGCTTGCAGCACTTGCACATCATTGGAAGTTTCCAAAGCTCTGCATAATTTAGTGTCATCAGCAAACACAGAGACCTTGCTCTCAATGCCCCCTTCTAAGTCATTTATAAACAGATTAAACAGAAGCGGCCCCAGTACAGAACCCTGAGGAACTCCGCTTAGAACTTTAGCCCACATAGATGTAGCTCCATTAACCACCACTCTCTGTTTGCGGTCCAATAACCAGTTCTCTATCCATGAACAGATGTTTTCTTCAAGGCCAACAGTCCTCAGTTTATACATTAGTCGCCTATGTGGCACAGTATCAAAGGCTTTTGCAAAATCCAAATATACCACATCCATAGCTGTGCCTGAATCTAACTTCTTACTCACTTCTTCATAAAAACCAATTAAATTTGTCTGGCATGATCTATTTCTCATAAATCCATGCTGACTACTACTAATAAGTAGGGATGGCATAGAACTCGAACTCGAACCCGAGTTCGAGCCGAACTTTCGAGTTCCGGACGGACCCGGACTTTCGATATTTCCCGGACTTTCGATGATTTTTCGAATGTTCGAACGTTCGCACGGTCGAACATTCGATTATTCATCGAATGTTCGAATGGTCGAACATTCGATAAATCATCGAATTTAAAAAAAAAAAGTGCCCACATGTCCAAAATCACCCAATGGCAGCTAATTTGAGCATTGCCAGCCCCCTGGGTATAAAAGGCAATGCGACCAGCACCATTTTGTCAGTGTGTTGGAGTGTGTTTAGTGGAGACCTGACAGTGTAGGAGTTGGAGAGAGATTTTTGCGCTTTTTGAGCTTTTTGAGCTTTCTGTGTGTGGATTTCAGTGTGGTGGTTTAGCACTTGTTGTTACCCACCCTGTATTCACACATCTTGAGACCCAACAGTCCTTTTAAGGACTACCCTTGTGAGACCCAAAAGTCCTTTTAAGGACTAACCCCCCTGTAAGTCCTTTGGACAAATTTTGTGTTAGACCTTTTAGAGGTCTAGGTGTCCTGTTTTTTTGTTTGTTTCTGTATCTGTGTGTCAGTGTCTGTGTGTTTTGTGTAGCTGACGGTGCTGCCTTTAGCAGCAATCAGCAGCTTTTGCTGTCTGATCTGCTGTTTGCTGTCAGTTGTGTCTGTGTCATATTTGTGCTTTTAGTGTAAAAAAAAAAAAAAAAAAAAAGCTTTGTGTTTATTTGTTTGCTTGTTTGTTTCTGTGTTGTTTTGTCGCTTTGTCTTTTGTGTTTGTGTGTGTGTATTAAAAATATATATATATATATATATTTTTTTTGTATAACTTTGGGAGAGGGAAATGCCTGGCAGGGCAAGAGGGAGAGCCAGGAGCAGGGGTGCTTCTGAACGTGGAGGGAGAGGGAGAGGGAGAGGAGAGCTTGCTGAAGGCTCTGGCCAGGAGCTACCTGGCCCTTCGCAGGGCAGCCGGGTTACCGTACCCGATATGTTTAGGGGTAGCCGTGCTAGGGCTATCCCTTCTGATCAAGGAAGGCGGGTAGTAGAGTGGATTACCCAGCCTTCCTCATCCACCTCCTCACAGGCACAGAGCAGCCGAGCTGCTTCTGTAGATACTGTGCCTGCTCCTTCCTCACCTGAGGCTCCTACTGTGGGCATGGAACCTGATCCGCTCTATCAGGAGTTTGTTGCCCACATGACCCATACCTTCGGGGATCCGGAGGAGGAGTCTCGGGATATGTTTTCGCACACTATGTGTGGGGCTAGTGTGCTTGAGGAGGAGCCGTGCACTGATGCACAATCTTTCCTGTCGCCCGAGGCGGAGGAAAGTGCTCAGTGCACAGGGGGACAGGAGGCTGATGATGTCACGCAGCAGTCCGTGAGCAGCCAGGGGACTATTGTAGGGGGTGAGGTCCCAGATGCTGCTGCTGTTAGTGACACAGCCTCCAGTATTGAAGAGGTGGAAGTGGACGATGAGGTCACCGATCGTCCATGGGTGCCCTCTGTGAGAGAGGAGGAGGATAGTGTCTCTGAGGGGGAGCCCTCAGAGTGCGAGCACGAGCCTGAACCCAGAGGCAGGACTGGGGTCAGGGGTAGGGGCAGAGGCGGTGCGTCTAGTGCACCTAGTGCTGCTCGTGGAGGTACGGCACCAATGCCACCTAGTGCCAGTGCCCCACAACGGCAGGTGACCTCTGCTTCTGTGCGTGCCGGTGGCTCTGCTGTATGGGAGTTCTTCTCATTGGCTCCCGGTGATAACACGGTTGCAGTGTGCAGTCTGTGCCTGCAGCGTGTTAGCCGTGGGAAGAATGCAGCAACTCTGGGCACCTCTTCTATGAGGAGGCATATGATGCTCCACCACTTTGCCCGGTGGGAGCAGCGGACAGGGAACGTGCAGGCACCCACGCGTTCCCTTCCTCGTGCCCAGGTAGCCACCGTACCTACTCCTCCCCCTCCGGCCCCATCAGCTGCTTCCTTGGTGGAAGTTAGGGAGGAGAGACAGCCTTTGCCCCCAGCACGCGGTGTTAAGAGGCCTCTTGACACTGCTGCTGGGTCGTCAGGTATAAGGCAGGTCTCTCTTCCCCAGTTGTTGGAGCGGAGGCAGAAATTGTCCCCCAGTCACCCCCAAGCTCAGCGTCTCACTGCCGGCTTAGCCAAACTCCTGGCGGTGCAGCTGCTACCTTTCAGCCTGGTAGACAGTGCAGCCTTCAGGGAGTTTGTGGCCATTGGCACACCACAGTGGCAGGTGCCTGGCCGTAGGTACTTTGCCCTGAAGGCAGTACCAGCCCTGCACGACCATCTGCAGGGCAATATATCCGCTTCGCTGGACCACAGTGTGGGCAAGTGTGTCCACATTACTATGGACACGTGGTCCAGCAAGCACGGCCAGGGGCGGTATGTCTCATTTACCGCCCAGTGGGCCATTCTGCTAGCCGGCAGAGACGCGGCACGGGGCACAAGTGGGGAGATGGTGGTACCATCACGTATTGGTAATACACCAGTCTCCACCCCCCCCTCCTCATCCGGTGAGTCCTCTTCCCGGACAGCCCCGTGCCCCCCCAGAGCCTATGCTTCATGCCAGGTGAGACGGTGCCATGCAGTGTTGCAGCTTCTGTGTCTCGGTGATAGGAGCCACACCGGGGCAGAGTTGCTGGCAGCACTGCAAGGGCAGGCTGAGAGGTGGCTGACCCCACACCACCTCTCAATAGGCAAGGTAGTGTGTGACAATGCCACCAACATCCTGTCTGCCCTTCGCATGGGCAGAGTCACACATGTTCCTTGCCTGGCACACGTTTTCAACCTGGTTGTCCAGCGGTTCCTCACGAAGTACCCTGGTCTGCAGGAGGTACTGAGGATGGCTAGGAGGGTGTCCAGTCACTTCAGGCGGTCATACACGGCTACAGCTCATCTGGCCGAGTTCCAGCAGCAGCACAGTCTGCCGCAGAACCGCTTGATTTGTGACACCCCCACCCGCTGGAACTCTAGTCTGATGATGCTGCTGAGGCTGCTCCAGCAGAGGCGAGCCATCATGGACTATTTGTATGAGTACGAGGCTAGATCAGGCTCTGGGGACCTGGGATTTCTGTTACCCAGGCAGTGGCTGCTTATTCGGGATGCCTGCCGTGTGCTCGCACCATTTGAGGAGGCCACCAGGATGGTAAGCCGCGATGATGCCACCATAGCGGATACCATCCCACTGGTGTTCCTCCTTGAGCACACCCTGCGCGGCATACTCGACAGGGCACTAGCTGCCGAGCAGCAGCCACTGGAAGAGGAGGACGCAGACACCGTGGTGCTTTCTGAGCCCGGGCATCACGGTGCAGAGCAGCCGTCCGATGATGAGGAGGGGGATTTATGTGATCTGGACCGAGAGGAAATGGGGCATTCCTCTAGGGGGACGTCTCAACCCTCCCAAGTACCACATGTCATCCGTGGTTGGGGAGTGGTTGAGCCCGACACTGTTGTCTTCAGTGACGATGAGGACACAGGGTCCTCGGCGTTCGCACTTTGCGGCATATGGGTATGCATATGCTGCAATGCCTACGCAAGGACCCCAGGATAAGGCCACAAAGAGAAGGAGCAGTACTGGTGGCCACCCTTATAGATCCTCGCTATAAGGGTAAAGTGTCGGAGTTCATTCCTCCCGCATCTCAGAGGGAAAGCAGAATGCAGCATTATGAGGCGACACTGCTACGTGCCGCTGTTCTGCTTTCCCAGGTGCTGGCAGGCCTACAGCACCTGATGTGGGGAATGAGCAGGGCTCACGTCCCCCTGTGCCTGAAGGAGGAGCAGCAGCTCTGGAGGCGGCCTTGCGGCTAACTTCAGGCTTTCTTCCAACCACAGTTGCCAGGCACTCTACTGGCAACTCTACCAGGCAATACCTCAGTTGCCAGGTCACCGACTACATCGGATCCAGGGCCGATGCTTTTACTTCACAGACTGAGGATCCACTGGACTACTGGGTGGCGAGGCTGGATATATGGCCCGAGTTGGCACAGTCCGCCATCAGGTCCTTTCATGCCCGGCATCCAGTGTCCTTTCGGAGAGGGCCTTCAGTGCGGCAGGGGTGTTGTAACAGAGAGGAGGACCCTTCTCTCCACTGAGAATGTGACCGCCTCACATTCATCAAGATGAATGAGGCGTGGATCACATCTCAGTACAGCACCCCTATTGCTGATGCCCTGACGGAAGGCCTCTTGCCCCTGGCCACCCGTACTGCTCCTTCCGCCTCATTTTCCACTCGAGGCTTGCTGATGCCAGTTTAGCTGGCAAATGGCTAATTTTTTCTATTGGTAGGGCCATTTATGGTCATACCTTGCTCTACGCATTCAGTTGTAAAATTACAAATGCTCTACCGCAACAGCTACTCTGTGGCTAATTTTTCTATTTTTGGGTTGATCCTACTTGACCCAATGCAAAAATCCATACTTGCTCTCCTGTTTCTGACTCCACGAGGCACTTTTGTGTCACCTACTCTGACCATGTCATACTCACCACCTCATAAGGATCTTTTCATGAGGTGTAACCCCTTCCCCGCTTTCCCTTGCACGAAGCATACTCTGAGGGAGAGAAGCCAATGGGGTATGGGGTCTGTCCGGTGGGGCCAAGCCTGCCTGGCTCCGCAATATGTTGTCAAACTGAAGGAATCTACTGCTACTCAATGGTGCTCGCTCCTACAAACCCTACCCCTCTCCCCCTTTCCCTGCACGAAGCATACACTGAGGGAGAGAAGCCAATGGGTTGGGAAAAGCCTAATATTATGTTTTGTAGCCAATGTAATTTGTAAGATAAACACAGCAGATTTGTTTAGTTTAACTTTTTTAGACTAATCACCTGCTAACATATTAATAATAATTTATAACATAATAAAAATAATAATAAAATCTTAACACAAAATAATAACAAACAGGTGCAAAAAAACCCCAAAACAGCACCTATTATTATTTTACTAATTTCCTGGCTAGTGACTGCGTTCATTCTGCATGGCGAGAACCATGCAATGCTCCTCCCCTGCGCGCTCCTCGTCCTCTCCAAGCGCCTCTGCCCCCTCTCCATGCACCTCAGACGCTCAATAATATTTGCAGGCCGGCGTTGGCGTGCTGGCGGTGCTGGTCCCCCCTGGCATGCTTGTGCTGGCGATGCTGGCGGTGCTGGCGGTGCTGGCGGTGGTGGTGAAGGGGAAGGGGAAACAGGAGGCCTTGGTGGGGGTGCTTGTGGAGGTGACCCTCCCTCCTCTGCATCACTAGCAGAAATCGATTTCCTCCTCATCTGCAAATTTATATATTAAAAAAGTAAATTTAATATAAATAATACTAAAAATAATGTAAATATTGTGAATATTTTTCGTGTGTACTAACTTTACTAACATTAACTAACAGTTAAATTTACTAATACTAACATACTAACTAACTAACACTAACTAATAACTAACGTTAAATTTACACTAATACTAACTAACATAATGGGCTAGCCCCACACTAGCGCGTTTTTAGCGAGCGTTGCGCACATGTTTGCGCACGTGATTTTCTTAAAATGGAAATAGCGGAATGCAAAATTCCCGGCGATTTCCGATTCACAGATGCCATCAAAGAGAAGGAGCAGTACTGGGTGGCCACCCTTATAGATCCTCGCTATAAGGGTAAAGTGTCGGAGTTCATTCCCGCATCTCAGAGGGAAAGCAGAATGCAGCAGTATGAGGCGACACTGCTACGTTGCCGCTGTTCTGCTTTCCCAGGTGCTGGCAGGCCTACAGCACCTGATGGTGGGAATGAGCAGGGCTCACGTCCCCCTGTGCCTGAGAGGAGGAGCAGCAGCTCTGGAGGCGGCCTTGCGGCTAACTTCAGGCTGTTCTTCCAACCACAGTTGCCAGGCACATCTACTGGCAACTCTACCAGGCAATACCTCAGTTGCCAGGTCACCGACTACATCGGATCCAGGGCCGATGCAGTTACTTCACAGACTGAGGATCCACTGGACTACTGGGTGGCGAGGCTGGATATATGGCCCGAGTTGGCACAGTACGCCATCGAGGTCCTTTCATGCCCGGCATCCAGTGTCCTTTCGGAGAGGGCCTTCAGTGGCGGCCGGGGTGTTGTAACAGAGGAGGACCCTCTCTCCACTGAGAATGTGGACCGCCTCACATTCATCAAGATGAATGAGGCGTGGATCACATCTCAGTACAGCACCCCTATTGCTGATGCCCTGACGGAAGGCCTCTTGCCCCTGGCCACCCGTACTGCTCCTTCCGCCTCATTTTCCACTCGAGGCTTGCTGATGCCAGTTTAGCTGGCAAATGGCTAATTTTTTCTATTGGTAGGGCCATTTATGGTCATACCTTGCTCTACGCATTCAGTTGTAAAATTACAAATGCTCTACCGCAACAGCTACTCTGTGGCTAATTTTTCTATTTTTGGGTTGATCCTACTTGACCCAATGCAAAAATCCATACTTGCTCTCCTGTTTCTGACTCCACGAGGCACTTTTGTGTCACCTACTCTGACCATGTCATACTCACCACCTCATAAGGATCTTTTCATGAGGTGTAACCCTTCCCCGCTTTCCCTTGCACGAAGCATACTCTGAGGGAGAGAAGCCAATGGGGTATGGGGTCTGTCCGGTGGGGCCAAGCCTGCCTGGCTCCGCAATATGTTGTCAAACTGAAGGAATCTACTGCTACTCAATGGTGCTCGCTCCTACAAACCCTACCCCTTCCCCGCTTTCCCTGCACGAAGCATACACTGAGGGAGAGAAGCCAATGGGTTGGGAAAAGCCTAAATATTATGTTTTGTAGCCAATGTAATTTGTAAGATAAACACAGCAGATTTGTTTAGTTTAACTTTTTTAACTAATCACCGTGCACATATTAATAATAATTTATAAGCATAATAAAAATAATAATAAAATTTAACCCAAAATAATAACAAACAGGTGCAAAAAAACCCCAAAACAGCACCTATTATTATTTGTACGAATTCTCCTTGAGCTAGTGAACGGTGCCGTTCATTTGCATGAGCGAGAACCTGTCCATGCTCCACTCCACCTGCGCGCTCCTCTCCAAGCGCCTCTGCCCCCTCTCCATGCACCTCAGACGCTCAATAATATTTGCAGGCCGGCGTTGGCGTGCTGGCGGTGCTGGTCCCCCCTGGCATGCTTGTGCTGGCGATGCTGGCGGTGCTGGCGGTGCTGGCGGTGGTGGTGAAGGGGAAGGGGAAACAGGAGGCCTTGGTGGGGGTGCTTGTGGAGGTGACCCTCCCTCCTCTGCATCACTAGCAGAAATCGCTTATTTCCTCCTCATCTGCAAATTTATATATTAAAAAAGTAAATTTAATATAAATAATACTAAAAATAATGTAAATATTGTGAATATTTTTCGTGTGTACTAACTTTACTAACATTAACTAACAGTTAAATTTACTAATACTAACATACTAACTAACTAACCTAACTATCAGTTAAATTTACATAATCTAACTAACATAATGGGCTAGCCACACTAGCGCGTTTTTAGCGAGCGTTGCGCACATGTTTGCGCACGTGATTTTCTAAAATGGAAATAGCGGAATGCAAAAATTCCCGGCGATTTCCGATTCACAGATTGTGTAGTCTATAGTTTTCCTGAGTATACTGTGTAGTACACAGCCACACTGAGTATGTTGTGTAGTCCACAGTCACTCTGAGTATGTTGTGTGTCCACAGTCACCCTGAGTATGTTGTGTAGTCCATAGTCACCCTGAAGTCCACAGTCACCCTGAGTATGTTGTGTAGTCCATAGTCACCATGAGAATGCTGTGTAGTCCACAGTCACCCTGAGCATGTTGTGTAGTCCATAGTTACCATGAGAATGCTATGTAGTCCATAGTCACCATGAGAATGCTGTGTAGTCCATAGTCACCCTGGGAATTCTGTATAGTCCACAGTCACCCTGAGTATGTTGTGTAGTCCATAGTCACCCTGAGAATTCCGTATAGTCCACAGTCACCCTGAGTATGTTGTGTAGTCCATAGTCACCCTGAGTATGTTGTGTAGTCCATAGTCACCCTGAGAATTCTGTATAGTCCACAGTCACCCTGAGTATGCTGTGTAGTCCATAGTCACCATGAGTATGTTGTGTAGTCCATAGTCACCATGAGAATGCTGTGTAGTTCAGTCACCCTGAGAATGTTGTGTAGTCCATAGTTACCATGAGAATACTGTGTAGTCTATAGTCACCCTGAGTTTGTTATGTAGTCCTTACTCACCCTGAGCATGTTGTGTAGTCCATAGGTACCATGAGAATACTGTATAGTCCAAAGTTACCCTGAGTATGTTATGTAGTCCACAGTCACCCTGAGTATGTTAGGTAGTCCACAGTCACCCTGAGTATTTTGTGTAGTCCATAGTTACCATGAGAATGCTATGTAGTCCATAGTCACCATGAGAATGCTGTGTAGTCCATAGTCACCCTGGGTATTCTGTATAGTCCACAGTCACCCTGAGTATGTTGTGTAGTCCATAGTAGTGATTAGGACAAAGGAAAGAATGACCCAGACCATAAGGGCAGAGCTGGAGGAGGGGTAGCACCAAGGTGCAAAGGAGCGTGGATGTGTCGGAGACTCAGAGAAGTCGACTCTGGAGTGATCGTGGGAAATTCTTTCTTTTCACTGAAGACTACCGTAGCTCATTACCTCTGATTCTCAGTTAAAAAGATAAAAGAAGTTAAAAAAACAGTGGACATACCCTTTAAACAGCGATAAAATAAAAGTAATTTAACTATTAAACAAATGTGCGCTGTGTAAGACTGCGTTGCAATCTGTTATTTCCAACCGGTAAATCTAAAATTGCCTGATCAGCAATCCGGCTATTCTGCATCCTGCAGGTGTATAGGAAATGTTTTTTTATTTCAGCATCTCACGCCTTGAGAATCTCCTGTTTCAGCTGAGATTTCAAAGGTTTCATTTCTTGCAATGAATTCTTCTATTGAATGTGTATAAAAGCCTATCTGCCCCCCTCTGCTTTGAATGCGTAATCCCAGTACGTTAATGCTAACTTGATGATTGAGATAACAGGTAAATCTAAATACGGAAATCTGTCAGAGACTGAAACATTTTGGACAGAATAAAGTAATGGTTTGGAGTTTGGTTTTGTTTCTAATCTTTGCTTTCAGTGTGGTTGTTTGGTTGGAGCTACAGTACGTTGATGACTTAATTGACATAAAATAACCAGTCAAGTTGATCTAGGAAAGGGGCTGGTGCCAAGAAATAAACATTCTACCAGCCAAGGAGGAAGTCCTAAAGGGCATGTCCACCCCTAAAACTAAAATTAACCCCATACTGGGCCCATAGTACAGTTTAAAAAAATGCCACCTTAATTCCTGCTCCTTATGGTTCCTGTAGTCCATGTCCAAAGTCCAGGAAACTGAGGAGTAGGAGCTGTCTTCCTGTCCAAACTTCTCTGCTTCCTGTCTTGCCCCAGTCGAGATGGAGACATGTGCAGAGGAGCGCTCCCCCCCCTCCCGATCCCTCTCTTATAATCTCTAACCTTGGTAAAAACCTTAATCTTTATTGCGGGACATACCCAACGCTATGTTAGAAGTTTAAAAATAGAATCCAAACTGTACTAGAGATCCGGTTCCAGCGTCTTCTCTATTGCTGGCAGCTGCGGCTGTAATTGGCTGCCGGTTTGGCCCCCTGCTTGTAGTTCTGGAAGGCAGGGGAGAGGACCAGAATGAAGCTGGAACGAGAGCGTAAGTACAGTTTGGAATCTATTTTAAACTAATATAGCGGTTGGGGTGGGAGGGTATGCCCTGCAATATAGATAAAAGTTCCTATGAGGGTGGAGATGTCCTTTAAGGTGCATGCACATGGCGATCGCGGGATAATCGATAATCGTGCTGTGTACGGGCACATTTGGCATCCGAAATGGCCATTTGGTCGAGACTTGTTGACCGATCCGCCAGGTGGATCATAATGAGCCCCCGACCGAACAAGCACTTTGACTGAAAAAATGCCCATACAGGCAAGATTATTGGCCGTGCATACACACGTGTGTTGCAGGTAGGCCCCTGCGATCACACGTGTGTATGAGATTTTGAATACATCAATTCATCTCCAAATATAGGATATAACCTATGATATTGGACTTTCCATTGTCCCAAGGTGGCACACAAAGGAAGCGGGATGTACCCACCTCATATATTCAAATATTATATTTGAATATATTGAATATATTGATAATGTATGTGGTTCTCACATTAAAAAGTTTTAAAGAGTTTGTTGTTACCATTTGTAAAGTGTATGGACAACGGCTCTACCCAAAAGGTAAAGGAAGAGGAGAGTATAGGTCAGATAACAAAACCAAACACATTTAAGCTGTGTCTCTTAAAGGGTGTATAAGTGTATTTATTATTATATATATATATATATATTTTTTAAACAGTTAAAAAAAGTACAGGGAAAGGGAGGACTGGTTATTCCACCTCCCAATGTTGTTCTGTGAGGAGCATCAGTCCAAAGAAAACTGATTCTGCCAGTCTTCCTCCAAATCTTTAATACATGAATAGTCCAGGACTAACCTGGCAAATGAAACTGTACGTGCTGTAGTTTCTCAACAAAACAATATTGGGGGTAGGAATAAATCCAACCGCAATAATTGATCAATCCGTGCCACAGGTGTGTTCATTTTTAAAAAGTTATTATTAGTGTATTGTTATCCTTTAAGTAAAGAAAGAAAAGTTAATACAATGTAAAGAAAAAAATGACTCCATTATTATATTATGATAATTATTATTATAATTATATCTTTGATGGCCTAGATGGAGGCCTGGCAATGCTCAAAAGCAATAGGGAGAAATTCTTTAAAGAGGAGCATGAGGCCGTTAGTTTGTGTAGGCCAAACATGGCACGTGCAGATGCATTCCATTATTTAGTAACATTGCACACAAACAAATAGCTGGAGAATGTCTTTTTAAAACATTGTTTCTCCACCAGGGCTGGGAACACTAGGGTTCGCTAAGAGGAGGTGAGGTTCCTCAATAGATAACGTAAGGAATTGTACAGATCCAACCTTGTGATGAATTTGAGACAATTTAAATATTGATATTTTTAAAGACAGCCATTGAACTTTTGACAGTAAATGGTAACCCAAGAGTTAACATACATGAATATCCACATACAATGTTTACTAATTTCTCGCCTCCTTGAAAACTGTGGGATTTTATAAAAAAAGGGTTAAAAAATTAAACAGAGCCATTTTGTCCTGACATTCTGAATCTATTTTTATGGCAACTCATGAAACAGACAGGACATTTTCTCCTATTACACCAGCCTGGTTGAAATATAGAAACGAACACTGAATAGACTTAGCGTAAGATAGAACATGACCATGCCGGCACGTAATGGGTTAACTCATAGCATCACATCATCAGTAATGTCCAACATTGGCAATCCAGATGTTTAGAAACGACAACTCCCAGCATTCCTTGTTTGTTAGCGAGTAACTACCAGGGGAGCAGGGGGAGTGACCGCAGGGGGGCCGGGAGCCAAGGGGGCCCCATCTTATTTTTCCTATGACAGATATAGCCTCCTCCCAGAAAACACTGAGGATGAAGCAGAGATAGGGGCCCTTCATAGTTTTGTAGGGGGGGGCAGTGATTCCTAGTTACGCCACTTAAGTTGGTTAGATTCTGAAACAAGGCATGCTGGAAGATGTAGTTTCCAAAGACATCTGGAGATCCAAGCATCAAGGTCACATGCAATGTGCTAAACATGAATCCATGAATCATTCTCTCCTTGTCAGAGGGGTTGCTGGGAACTGTAGTCACCAGGAAGGATACACCTTTTTTATTTTTAAAAAAACAGGTTGTTAGAGCTGGAAGAGTAACCAGTGTTGTTGGGTTCTTAGTGTCAGAACAAGAGTTTCTGCAGCAGCTGAAGTCCCACCAACTATAGTGTGAGGGACCCTAAGAGGTTCTGCAGCAGTTGAGGTACTTGGTTTTATCAGCAGTGGGACTTGATAGAGGACGCACGTGGGTTTAGCTGTGCCACCTAGAAATGAGAGTGACAGCTTTGGGTTGGCAAGAGGTTCTGCAGCATCTGATGCCAGCAGCCCCACCTCCCAACCCCCCCAACCTGCCCGGTTCCCACTGACTGAGCAGAGCTGTGCATGGTGAAGTGAACCAGTCGGCCCGGGAGGACCTTCACCGAGGGAGGTACCGCTGCACCACGGAGGGGGCACCGCTGCTTCCTATTGTTGTCCAGCGCTGTGACCGAGATCACCGGTTCCCTCCCTACCAGTGACGGTGACAGTGCCCTGCCTGCTGTTGCCCCGGACTCCGGTGGTGTCCTTCTCTCCACCACCGCAAGGTACAGTGTCAGTGTCATTCATGGGACTGCAATGGGCACCACTTTACACCCCCCCCTTCTCCCCTCTAATTTCCCTTTATTCCATAGGGAGTCTGCAATGTTAAGACTGTAGTGGTTGTTTTTCAACTACAACTCCCAGAATGCTATGCTGACTCAGGGGGTTTTAGTTTTCCTAGCAGTGGAGAATAAGAAGAATGATGTGTGGTGGGTAGTTGAAGGGTTAATGGTGACGTGGGGGTTGCCCTGGAGTGTTTAGAACTTACTAAAGGACCTTTAAACAGAGGGTCACAATGTCCTTACCCTGGGCCCGGGGGGTTCCTAATCTTCTTTAGCCTTGGATACTAATGGGTTAAGGGGGTAGGGTTTATAAATGAGCCCAATTAAAAAGTCCCAGCTCCATAACGTATGACCTGTAATTGCTAATTGTATTGCACTTGAACTCAAAGCATATTAATGAGTTAAAAATTGTGTGTTGTGTGTGTGTGATGGGGATAAGTATGAATGAGACCCACCTCTCCCCCCAGTTATACCCATATGGTTACTTGTAATTGCCAATGTCAATTGCACTGTTAGAATTCAGACAAGGACCAGAGGTCATTTAGTTTTTTTTTTTACAATGTGTCTCTGCATGAACATGTAATGAACAAGTGACACTTTATCTTTTTACTTGCTGAGTGGCCCTCACATGGGGTCTCTTAGTGAAATCAACTCATACAGTAGCGGTGGTGGATTGTAAGGAAGTCAATGAGTGTGTCACTTCCGCACTAGAGAAAAGCAAAGTACAGGTAGGTCGAGCGAGACACTTGTGGTCTCTGTGCAGGGAGTGGGGGATACTGGGGAATGTGAGTGGCCAGGTGAGGGTTACATTGACCTGATAATGCAAATAGAAAGTGGTTGGGTTCTGGTCTCTATCTTCGAAATATTTAATGGAATGTTAATAAAAACACCCCCTAGGAGAGCTTTCATGGTTGGCTCTTAGTCATTAATGTTTCCTCTAACATTGCATTAGCCTATCCATTAAACAGAGTTCTTCTTGTAGCTGTTTCGCTGTTCCCATGACCAAGACAAGCCACTATAAGTTCCTTGCGAGGACAGTGCAGTTATCTTCATCACATCCTATGTCCTGGGCCACCCAAATTGTGAACTACAGCAATGTTTTAAGCAGCTGGGATCTATAGTACATCAACAGCTGTAGAGCTACAGTGTGGGTTTACCAGAATGCTTTATTTCCTATATAACGGCTATAAGATTCACCTGCCCACCCCCCACCACTAATAGTGATGAGCAAGTGACTACAGCTCACACTATATCCCCCTCTCTCTGGTAAAGTAATTGCTTTTCTCACTGAATTAGGTATTTCGTAATAACCTAGAATAAGATAGCAGGTAGATAGGCCTGGTGGGATCTTGATTGACTCCATTTAGATTTTTTTTTAATAAAATAGTTATGATTTTACAGACACAAGAAGCTCTTCTCCTATATCATCTTTGGTAGATTGGTGCACAGCGTGTCCTATAAAGGGATTGAAAATTGATTGAAAAGTGAAAACCAGTTTGTTAGTGTAACGTGGAATCATTTGGATTGGGTAGAGGACTCAGACATAGAATGCTGCCAGATCTGTGAAGATCTAAATACACTGAGGCTGTGTACACACCATGCAGTTTTTCGGGCTAATCAACCGATAGTTCAGGTACGGTTCAATCGGGCCAAAAATTCGATGGATTTTCAGACGTTCATTGTCTGAATTGGATGAATGGGTGAACGTTGCGGCCGAAAACCACAACCAATTTTACCGCGACCAACAGTCCATCCTAGATGACCAGTCGGGCCAGCTGTACTAAAGGGTTCATTTTTATGTTATGTGACAATAGGTACAATAGCCTGAAGACTTGACAAAGGGTAGTTCTACCCAAAACATGTTGTGTAAACCTCATTAAAGCACTTTTCTGCATTTAAGCTTGCTGGTTCCTGATCTTATTTGTTCCATGGTGAGGCCTCTGTCACTGTCTTCTTGAATGTTTTGTGCTGAACTTCCCCTTTAAGGCTCTGACACTATATTTGGAAAGAGATACTTATTAAAAGTGCTGATGGATGATTATTCATTTATAATATTATATTGATTATTTCATGGATTCCCACCTTTACCACAAACTGTAATTTAGTAACAGGACTAAAGACTGAACATGAATAATTTAAAGGGACAGTAACAGGCAAACAAACCTTACACGTTTTATGTAATACGTTCAGCTAAAAAACATTTCTAGCACACATATTGCTATATGACAGTAGTTATAGACAGTAGGTTTGGGCTGTGAGGATTGGCCGCTTTTGGCCACATGCAGCCGATAAAAGTTCCCTCGTGTGCAATATATTTTGTGGCGCTTACAAAATGAAATTGTGTGCACTTTTTCAACAGACTTACCTGCACATCATTTAAACCCGAGTGCATAGGTTAGAGGGAACAATGACTCTGGGTCCTCAACTTAAGTTTTTTTTTTCCGAACCTCGACCACTATTTTTACCAGTTTAATACATGCATTTGTCACCAGATATTTAATGATAAGTTCTCTTCTATTCTGGCAAAGGTACTGCCTACTTCCTTTGCTCAATGAGTTTTTAGGCTTGAGCATGTGTAGAGGAGGCAGAAGGGGGGAGGGGGGGGGTAACTGACAAGTGATCAGTTTAAAGTTAAACATTTTGGCCATCTTGTATTGTATTTTAATACATTGTCATGAGCAGCCAGAATAAAGTTATTGATTATCCAGAGCAGGGGTGTCTCTCTAATGAGGCAATATGAGCAAAATGCTCAGGGCAGCACCCCTGATAAACATCAGAGAGGCGGCAGGCAGAGCTCACTTTAATTTTTTTTAAGAAAAACGGCAGGAATTTGGACGGATAAATGTCTTTTTGAGGAATTTTATAAATACTGCTGTGAGGTGCCATTTAAAAAGACCAAATGTTTAACCACACCAATTCCTGGAAGCCACACACACACTAAAAGTGGTTTGCGGTAGCGCACTTCATTGCGCCTAGTGGTACATAAGGGAGCATTCAAAAGTTTGGTCAGGTGGCAAAAACCCTAGAGACGCCCTGTCCAAGAGGAAGGTATTAACTGCATAGGTGTCATTTTGTCCATTTACACAGTGCATATTTTCACCAGGTGGTTTTTACTGGCTTTGGTGAATGTGGGACACATTAATGCACAATATTATGTTTTCCGCTTCATGTGCAGTTTTGTATTTGTAGTTTTTATGTTATTCTAAACTTTATTGGCCCATACAAAAATATTTCCATATACCACCGAGTAAACCAGGCACGTTAAAAATAGGAAGTTTTAAAGAGAGAGATTGTGTTCAAATGCAGGCTTTATTAGAATGAAGAGAGATAGCACCAGAGAGTGAAAATAGTAGCTCACGCCATTTTCTGCATGTTAAAGGACCAGAGCACTGATAGAGAGAAAATAATTACGGCCTTAGGATGTTATAAATGTTTTATAAATGTTTCTTTTTATTGAAATAAAAGCCCTTCAACCCACCACGTTTTTTACTGTGTCCCCCAGTGGTTCTTGGTGAGGATCACAAGAAAATCCTCCTACCATCTTAAAGTAGGATCTGAGAGTGCCCATACACTAATATTAGCCAAATCCCATCAGATCCAACTAAATTTTTCTGATTTCAGCAAGATATGGGCAAAGTGCAGGGTGTCCCTACCATGAAGCAAACTGAAACATTTACTCAGGGCACACCCCTGCAGAACACTTAAAAGGCGGTAGTTAAAAAAAACTTCCTTCCTGCCATACTGCATTTCAGCACCAGTCCACCAATAAGTGTTAGTCAGCCCACCACTCCCACCTCCCCGCTATGTTCCCTGATAAAGCCACGCTACTTCAGTGCCACCACCCATCTACCAATAGGCAGCATTTAAAAGTTGTTTCAGGTGTCAAAAACCCTAGGAACACCCCTGGCAAAGTGGATAGGATTGACCATGTCATCATCATAGTCAATAGGACCGCATGGAAAATATCAAGTAGAGCTAGGCAATACCATCACAAAGTCTATGCTCACCTAGCTGGCCAATCCCCAGACAGAGCATAGGATGGATGCACAGGTGGGTCTTCTTTATGGCCATTTATGAAAATGAATCGAGGGGGCTCAGCATGTAAATGTACAAAATAAAATGAGTAACGTGGTCTAAAACCACCGATGAACGTCCGCTGGTGTAAACCTCCATTATACCGATGGTTGAGAGCGAGTCAGTTAGCAAAGTAGTAGCGGGGATAGAATGAAGAATAAAGAAGACGAATAGTAAAGTTCCCTGGGAGAAAAACAAAAGAGAAAACAAATGAGATATTCACATGGATTTTCCCAATCTATTCAGTTTGCTATTCTGCAGTAACAAGTAAAGCAACATGAAATATATAGATTTATTGACATGAACATGAATTAGTGTAAGTGCATCACACACATCTGTGTACCAGGCTTGTCTGGAAAATGAAATTACTGGGCCGAGATAGCAAGGCTGTCATTAATCCCTCCTAGTATCCACTGCACGCTGTGTGTGTGTAAATAGGTGTGCCTGGTGAATCCAGACAAATGTATTCAATATAAAATAAAGCGCTTGTTTTCAGAGATATTATTATATAGAAAGTAAACAAGCAGAGTCAATAATCAGATTTGATCTGGCAGATCAGTGGATTCCCTATGGTAGCCGCTCGAAACTACTTTTCCTTCGGACATTCAGCAGACAGACGTCTTGGTCAGTTCTCAGGAAGGCAAGTTAATGCATGTAATGCTTTTTTTTGGTCTGCTCTAGGCATGATGCCGTCTGTTTCGGTACAGCGTGTCTTTTCCGTAAGTGCTGTTTACATCATACTAGGGAATTTGATTTTTGTGCATTGATGGAAATATTTTAAACTCCCAGGTTACTTTAGATTGAAAGGGAACACGAGAATTCTATCATTCCAAATAGCCATAGATACTCTATCAAATAGCATTGTGGGAAAAACCATTCTGAGAGGAGGGGGAGATTGGCTAGAAACTATTTACTGGATCTTGAGTCTTACAATGCTGTTAATTCAAAGAACACGGCTATAATTAAAAAAGAAAACTTTTATATAGTTCAGAGGTGTTTGTATAACCTTTGTCACTAGTGGGAATGGGGATAAATAATAAAATATGGGATATTTTATTGAAGGAATTGATATCGGAGTCCAAGGGTAATTAATAATGATTTGAATGGTTAACACATTCTTATTTACTCTATAGTGGTGTGCTTGATAAAGGTCTATAACCAGGTCTTTCTGGGTGTAAGGGGTATGATTGGGCAATTCTGTTGTAAGTGGGAGTGAGCGGGGTGTGGGGAAATGGGTCTGCGGAGGTTGGGGTGGATTGAAGATGTGACTGGGACTGTGCAAGTTTGGGGGAGGATCAGGGTAAGTATATGAAGCAGGACCTGATGAAGGGGTTGTACCAGAGCGTTGTCACTGTTGATGTTTGGCTTATAATAAACCTACCATTTCACGTTGGGTGCAAGTCTACATTGTATCATTGCTCAGTATTTATGTTCCCTTTGAAGTAGGGAAACCAGACGCCTGCGCCCACAGGGGGAGTGTGCATTGGACTTTGCTGTTCAATTGGATGAAGCGGGCAGTCACTTACAAAACTGCCACTAGTGCTGGGTCATTTTGTTTTACCTTTAGTTCCCCTGAAGATAAAGTTTGAGGAACTTGATCCAGCAAATGAGGTAGTAAGACCGTAATACTCGAGTATAAACCGGGTTTTCTGGCTTTAAAAAAAGCCTGAAAAATCTTACCTCGGTTTATACTCGAGTCAGCCTATCTCCTACCTTGTCGTCGGCCGCGCGATCCGCATCCTCGCTCCACAGCTTCTGCGCATCCGGATGATGTCACTACCGGCCACCGCAAAGTGAGAGCGGCGGGTAGTGACATATCCGGATGCGCAGAGGCTGTGTAGAAGGATGCGGATCGCGCGGCCGGCGGACAAGGTAGGAATAGGCTGCTTTTTGCTTTCCAAAGTTCCAAGACCGCACAATGGCACACTGTTGTTGGCTCCTTTGCCAGACAAATAAGGTAGGTGCAATCCTCTTAGCCCTACTTCCGGCTGCAACATCCAAGCAAGGAAAAAAGGTAGAGGAGCACACTACTGGGGTGAATGTTTCTTTATTAGTGCAAAACAACAAGCAACGTTCGGGACTCAAGGCCCCTTCCTCAGGAAGGGGCCTTGGTCCGAAACGTTGTGTTGTTTTTTGCACTAATAAGAAACATTCACCCCAGTAGTGTGCTCCTCTACCTTTTTTCCTTGCTTGTTTTTGCTTTCAAGGGATGGCAATACTTACAAGAAGAGTAAAACCTTCTTTATTTGTGCATCTGTATGCACAAATATGAGGATTTACCCCTATTTGCAAGTATTTGCCACTTAAGATGTTTGATAACTACAACTCCCAGCATGCTTTATTTGTGGGAGGTTGTAGTTCCAAACATCTTTAGTGGCAAATACTACCCCCTCGGTTTATACTCGGGTCAGTGTGTGTTTCCTACTTTTTTCCCTAAAACTTGGTACCGGTTTATACTCGGTATATACGGTATCACTATTTTTTTCTATTTTACTGATGTTAGCATGTAAATCTTTAAAATTTTCTCAACATAATCAGCTGAACCTTAATACTAAGAGATTGCACATGTGCAGTGCAGACCACCTTCTCTATCCCATGATGCAATAATTTTGGGGTGTTGTGTAAGAATGTCTCTGGCTAATGTCAGCTCTGCAAACCTCATTGGCATTTTCACATGGTGATACAGATGAAACAGAAAAAACTTAGAAGGTGAGGACTTATAGATCATAGGGAAACTGAGCAATTGCAAAGGAAAAGGGCAGCATTCAGCGTCTTAATGTAGAATTTGTAGCAGTGTTACTTTGTTTGTGGTACATGTGATAGCATTAAATAATTGCAGTGATAATTGCTAGAAACAATCTAAGCTTTTTTTTTGTTTCTTTTATTTGTAACTCGTACTATATTGCATAGTTTCTCTCAGCGTTTCTCAGAACCGATTTGTTTTCTTTTTTAGAGAAATCAACAATTTATTGCCTTCAATAAATTTCCAATAACCAAGAATAAAGGAGATAATTTAGTATGCGTCTACATGATTAACTTGTGTACAGCTGCATAAATGGATACGTACGGGGGAAACCGTGTTCTGAATCAATTTCATTTGGCAGAATTTTCTAATTTAGAGAAGGTACAGTTGGGAAAAAAAGTAGGGCTGCACTTTTTGCTTAAATAACAAAGCAGTGTATGAGCAGGCTGCTTATTGGTTCAGCAGTCAACATCTGTTTAAGTCTGGTTACACTCCATCCCAATTTTTCGAAGGCAACCGACCAATATTACTGTGTTTGTGTGGTCTGCCCGAAAAATTGATTGTTATATGTGCGTTGTGCCACAAATGATCTTGGTGGCCCATTGGCAGGATCAGACAAACATATCAACGGTTATGCCTGAAATCATGGCTAATTGTGCTGTGCGCCCCCCTATGGACCGCACAACCATTTTCTGCAAATTGTCGGCTGTGATGGACTGTCGGGGTGATGGAAATGAATTTATTTAATGACCTACAAAACGGAACTTTTGAGTGTCTATAAGAGCTATAAGAAGAGTTCTATAAGAACTCTGTATTAGGAAATGCTGGGAGTTGTAGTTTTCCAACATCTAGAGATTATGGTTGCCTATCCTATAGTCACTGTGATTGTGCACTAAGTTTTTAAAAATTAAAAAAATGATCTAGTTTTCTTAAGCAAATACTTTATAAAGTGCATTTTACCATTTAAATAAGAAACCGCTGTTACAGGGGTATGACGTTCAATAGCTTTATTCGGCTGGTGAATGTAAGAACAGGTAGACATTAAGTTCAATTTGCCATTTGCCTTTTCGAATGCTGAATTGGCTTTAAGTCTTAATTATGTATGGCCATCATAAAACTAGGTACACACAAGCAGATATTTCGTTCCGACTGACCAATATTTGGTCGATTGGCCAGAAATATCAGTGGTACTTTACTGACCAATGTCTGTCTTCTTTCGTCCACAGAACCCGAAATATCTGCCACGTTACCTTTTTATTTGCTTCTATAGGGATTAAAACCTTGAAGTTTTAACAATCCTAGTACTAGTACTAGTTTTAACAGTCCAAACTCTTCACAACTTTGCTTAATCTCTTAGTAATTTCATACTCTTTCTCCGGATGAAGCACACCGAGCATGCTCGGGTCATAAAACAGGGGAGGGGGCAGACACTGGTAAGACAGTTATATCATCATAAATTTCATTTCTGTATATATGTAGAAACATACTAAACTTGTGAGTTTCTTCTGCGGAACTAATTGAAATTCGAAAAATCCGATTAAATCCCAATTGAAGTGGAATTTAATCTCGATTTAAATTTTCGTCTTTCAACGTGATTTTCTAATTTTCTATTGTGATTTATATTTTAATGCTTCAAATATTCTACAATTTCCGACTTTTGGAATCTCCTCCAAACATAATGCTGGATCCATGGATATTCGTAACCGGAATGGATCCATGGTATTCGTAACCGAACTCATCTCTAGTTTGCAGTTTTAAAACATTCCCATCTAATTTCCAATAATTTGTAAGTTCTGGAAAGTCCGGCACAGCTGCTACTAGAAAAATGTTAATTCTTTTCATTATCTATTCCAAAGTATGTAAATTGTCCCAGTAAAGTATGAGAAGCTCTAAGTAAACACAATCTTATGGCTTGAACTGGAGGTTTAATGTTATGACAGCCTATAATTTAACATTTTATTTAGCTGACACAGGACGCGAGATGCCTGCATGTTAAATATGAACGTTACTACATAAAAAGAGATTGGTTTGCAGACACACACATTAACAAAATTTTGGGTTAAGTGATTATTATTCATTTAAAGGGCAATAAAATCAAAACCCAGACAAGCAATAAAATGTAAAATTCATAGGCAAAGCTTAGAAACGAAAAGCATCTAGGACATTGAACGATATCTTAAACTATTTTGTATTAACTCAGTAAGAAAGTCTGACAGTTGCTGCCTTCCAGGTAGTTGGCTTCTGAAAGTATTTCTCTATTTAAATGCAGATCTGAGTTTTTCTCCAGGGGGCTGTTGGTGATCTTTGATTGAGCCTGTTCTAACTAAAAGAAAATGGCTGACAATTTGCCAGTCAACAGAGATCCTTTAGACTTTTGTTTCCAGGAAAAAAACCTCCTTAAATATTTTTTTAAATAGTTAATAATTATATTTAGACTTTATAGAAATTGATTAACCAAATGGAATAATTTAGAGATTTTAGACCACTATTTGCTATGTTGTATTCCTAAAGGGGAACTGTGGTCTCCATACAAGTGCACGCTAAAAAAAGAACATTCCTCTCTTAAAAGGAATAGTTCACTGAAAAAGTGAACTATTCCGTTAATACGTTGATTGACACTTACCTTCCGTTCTTCAATCATTGACCAGGAGCCAGGACCGTGGGCTCCATTCACAGGTCCATTTTCCGGGCTTAGTTTAACTAAATGGCACATTACGCATGCACCGCTATAGTTAACTAAAGCTGGAACTGGTGGGACTTTGTCAATGGAGCTGGTGGTGGATTGTGCTCAAGGTAAATTTACTTATCTTTATTCCTGGCTCCTCGTCAATTGATTGAAGAACGGAAGGTAATGCAAACTAACCTTCCGGTCTTAATCAATGGATTTAAGAAATTGTTCACTTTTTTAGTAAACTATTCCTTTAAAATTAGTCTAGGAACATCCTTCTACCAGCAGTATCCAAACGTAAAGCAGTATAAAGTGTGTTCATACACAGTGAGTTGTGACAGCACCAGCAAGCCCCTGGATTGCGCATGCCCACTTGTATATACTGCTGGGACAAACTATTATCAACTGCATCATAAGCTCCACCAGTAAGCTCTTTATAATTTTTAAAGCTATCCACAAGCCTGAAAAAATATGTTTCTCCCAAGGTGTCCATAGGCAGAGGTAAGCACAGATATTGATTATTACCTGTAACTACTTCGGAAAAGATACATTTTGTGGGATCGGGTTTATAACACAGCTTATAACAAGTAGGAAGAAAGATTTAACAACACTATAACTTTGTATTGACAACAGCTATAGACATGTTTGAAATGTATGAGATAGCTATTTTCAATGTGTGGAGTTGATTGATGGCTGATAGAGACCCTTTCCTAGCCAGGTAGTTATAGGCCTGTCAAGTTGACATCAAGATATTGATTTTTATAACAATTGCAATACTTTCAGATCACACCATTGTACTGTAAGTTGGTCCCAGCTAATTAATTTGCCACAACCAATCAGATGTTTGATTTTTACTTGGTCACTGCAGTAGGGTAGTTTCATGTTTGCTGCAGATTAATAGCACGGGAGACTATTGCACATTTTATTTCATTAGGCCTAAAGTTTCACCTAAAGTAGCTGTGTGAAGTCCCCAGTCACCCGCATATGTGTGTAGTCATAGTCACCCTGAGTATGCTGTGTAGTCCAAGCACCTGCATGCGTGTAGTCACAGTCACCCTGCATATGCTGTGTAGTCCATAGTCACCCTGAGAATTCTGTCTAGTCCACAGTCTCCCTGAGTATGTTGTGTAGTCCACAGTCACCCTGAGTATGTTGTGTAGTCCATAGTCACCCTGAGTATGTTGTGTAGTCCATAGTCACCCTGAGAATTCTCTATAGTCCACAGTCACCCTGAGTATGTTGTGTAGTCCACAGTCACCTGAGTATGTTGTGTAGTCCATAGTCACCCTGAGAATTCTCTATAGTCCACAGTCACCCTGAGTATTGTGTAGTCCACAGACACCCTGAATTCTGTATAGTCCACAGTCACCCTGAGTATGTTGTGTAGTCATAGTCCTGAGATGGTAGTCCTAGTCACCCTGAGTATGTTGTGTAGTCCACAGTCACCATGAGAATGCTGTGTAATCCACGTTCACCCTGAGTAAGTTGTGTAGTCCATAGTCACCATGAGAATGCGTGTAGTCCAAGTCACCCTGAGTATGTTGTGTAGTCCATAGTCACCTGAGAATTCTGTATAGTCCACAGTCACCTGAGTATGTTGTGTAGTCCATAGTCACCCGAGTATTGTGTGTAGTCCATAGTCACCCTGAGTATGTTGTGTAGTCCATAGTCACCATGAGAATGCTGTGTAATCCACAGTCACCCTGAGTATGTTGTGTAGTCCATAGTCACCATGAGAATGCTGTGTAGTCCACAGTCACCCTGAGTATGTTGTGTAGTCCATAGTCACCCTGAGAATTCTGTATAGTCCACAGTCACCCTGAGTATGTTGTGTAGTCCAAGTCACCATAAGAATGGTGTGTAGTCCACAGTCACCCTGAGTTTGTTGTGTAGTCCACAGTCACCCTGAGTATGCTGTGTAGTCTATAGTTTTCCTGAGTATACTGTGTAGTACACAGCCACACTGAGTATGTTGTGTAGTCCACAGTCACTCTGAGTATGTTGTGTGTCCACAGTCACCCTGAGTATGTTGTGTAGTCCATAGTCACCCTGAATATGTTGTGTAGTCCATAGTAACCCTGAGTATGCTGTGTAGTACACAGCCACTCTGAGTATGTTGTGTAGTCCACAGTCACCCTGAGTATGCTGTGTAGTTCACAGTCACGCTGAGCATGTTGTGTAGTCCACAGTCACCATGAGATTCTGTAAGTCCACAGTCACCCTGAGTATGTTGGTAGTCCACAGTCACCTGAGTATGCTGTGTAGTCTATAGTTTTCCTGAGTATACTGTGTAGTACACAGCACCCTGAGTATTGTGTGTAGTCCACAGTCACCCTGAGTATGTTGTGTAGTCCATAGTCACCCTGAGTATGTTGTGTAGTCCACAGTCACCATGAGTATGTTGTGCAGTCACAGTCACTCTGAGTATGCTGTGTAGTCACAATCACTCTGAGTAGTTGTGCAGTCATAGTGGCTGAGAATTCTGTATAGTCCAGTCACCCTGAGTATGTTGTGTAGTCCATAGTCACCCTAAGTATGTTGTGTAGTCCATAGTCACCCTGAGAATCTGTATAGTCCACAGTCACCCTGAGTATGTTGTGTAGTCCATAGTCACCATGAGAATGCTGTGTAGTCCACAGTCACCCTGAGCATGTTGTGTAGTCCATAGTTACCATGAGAATGCTAGTAGTCCATAGTCACCATGAGAATGCTGTGTAGTCCATAGTCACCCTGGGAATTCTGTATAGTCCACAGTCACCCTGAGTATGTGTGTAGTCCATAGTCACCCTGAGAATTCCGTATAGTCCACAGTCACCCTGAGTAGTGGTTAGTCATAGTCACCCTGAGTATGTTGTGTAGTCCATAGTCACCCTGAGAATTCTGTATAGTCCACAGTCACCTGAGTATGCGTGTAGTCCATAGTCACCATGAGTATGTTGTGTAGTCCATAGTCACCATGAGAATGCTGTGTAGTTCAGTCACCCTGAGAATGTTGTGTAGTCCATAGTTACCATGAGAATACTGTGTAGTCTATAGTCACCCTGAGTTTGTTATGTAGTCCTTACTCACCCTGAGCATGTTGTGTAGTCCATAGGTACCATGAGAATACTGTATAGTCCAAAGTTACCCTGAGTATGTATGTAGTCCACAGTCACCCTGAGTATGTTAGGTAGTCCACAGTCACCCTGAGTATTTTGTGTAGTCCATAGTTAACATGAGAATGCTATGTAGTCCATAGTCACCATGAGAATGCTGTGTAGTCCATAGTCACCCTGGGTATTCTGTATAGTCCACAGTCACCCTGAGTATGTTGTGTGTCCATAGTCACCTGAGTATGTTGTGTAGTCCATAGTCACCCTGAGGATTCTGTATATCCATAGTCACCATGAGAATGCTGTGTAGTCCAGTCACCCTGAGTATGTTGTGTAGTCCATAGTCACCATGAGAATGCTGTGTAGTCCACAGTCACCCGAGTGATGTTGTGTAGTCTATAGCACCATGAGAATGTTGTGTAGTCCATAGTCACCCTGAGTATGTTGTGTAGTCCATAGTCACCATGAGAATTCTGTATAGTCCACAGTCACCCTAAGTATGTTGTGTAGTCCATAGTCACCATGAGAATGTTGTTGTAGTCCACAGTCACCATGGGGATGCTGTGCAGTCCACAGTCACCCGAGTATGTGTGGCAGTCCATAGTCACCATGAGAATGCTGTGTAGTCCACAGTCACCCTGAGTATGTTGTGGAGGAGCACACTACTTCTTCTCAGTGTTATTAAGCAAATAGCAGCATACAACATTTCAGGGGATATTACTTCCCCTTCCTCAGGTATGCTGTGTAGTCCATAGTCACCCTGAGTATATGTGTAGTCCACAGTCACCCTGAGTATATTGTGTAGTCCATAGTGTCCTGAGAATCTGTATAGTCCACAGTCACCCTAGTATGTTGTGTAGTCCATAGTCACCCTGAGAATCTGTATAGTCACAGTCTCCCTGAGTATGTTGTAGTCCACAGTACCCTGAGTATGCTGTGTAGTCCATAGGTACCCTGAGTATGCTGTGTAGTCATAGTCACCTGAGTTGTGTGTAGTCCACAGTCAGCCCGATTATGTTGTATAGTCCATAGTCACCCTGAGAATTCTTTATAGTCCACAGTCACCCTGAGTATGTTGTGTAGTCCAAGTCACCTGAGTAGGTGTAGTCCATAGTTACCCTGAGTATGCTGTGTAGTCCATAGTCAACCTGAGTTTGTGTGTAGTCCACAGTCAGCCCAATTATGTTGTGTAGTCCATAGTCACCCTGAAAATTCTGTATAGTCCACAGTCACCCTGAGTATGTTGTGTAGTCCACCGTCACCCTGAGAATTTTGTATAGTCCACAGTCACCCTGAGTATGTTGTGTAGTCCACAGTCACCCTGAGTATGCTGTGTAGTCTATAGTTACCTGATGCTGTGTAGAACACAGCCACCCTGAGTATGTTGTGTAGTCCACAGTCACTCTGAGTATGTTGTGTAGTCCACAGTCGTTCTGAGCATTCTGTATAGTCCACAGTCACCCTGAGTATGTTGTGTAGTCCACAGTCACCCTGAGTATGCGGTGTAGTCCATAGTCACCCTGAGTATGTGTGTAGTCCACAGTCACCCCGATTATGTTGTGTAGTCCATAGTCACCCTGAGTATTTGTGTAGTCCATAGTCGTCCTGAGAATTCTGTATAGTCAACAGTCACCTGTAGTATGCTGTGTAGTCTATAGTTACCCTGAGTATGCTGTGTAGTCCATAGTCACCCTGAGAATTCTGTATAGTCCACAGTCACCCTGAGTTTGTTGTGTAGTCCACAGTCACCCTGAGTATGCTGTGTAGTCTATAGTTTTCCTGAGTATACTGTGTAGTACACAGCCACCCTGAGTATGTTGTGTAGTCCACAGTCACTCTGAGTATGGTGTTGTGTCCACAGTCACCCTGAGTATGTTGTGTAGTCCATAGTCACCCTGAATATGTTGTGTAGTCCATAGTTACCCTGAGGATTGCTGTGTGTAGTAACTGCACATCTGAGTATGTGTGTATCCACTGTCACCCTGAGTATGTGTAGTTCACAGTCACGCTGAGCATGTTGTGTAGTCCACAGTCACCTGAGAATTCTGTATAGTCCACAGTCACCTGAGTATAGTTGTGTAGTCCACAGTCACCTGAGTATGCTGTGTAGTCTATAGTTTTCCTGAGTATACATGTGTAGTACACAGCCACCCTGAGTAGTTGTGTAGTCCACAGTCACCCTGAGTATGTTGTGTAGTCCATAGTCACCCTGAATATGTGTGAAGTCCATAGTTACCCTGAGTATGCTGTGTAGTACACAGCCACTCTGAGTATGTTGTGTAGTCCACAGTCACCCTGAGTATGCGTGTGTAGTCCACAGCCACCCTGAGTATGTTGTGTAGTCCACAGTCACCCATGAGTATGTTGTGCAGTCCACAGTCACTCTGAGTATGTGTTGTAGTCCACAGTTACCCTGGGTATGTTGTGTAGTCCCCAGTTACCTGAGTATGCTGTGTAGTCCACAGTCACGTGAGTATGTTGTGTAATCCACAGTCCACCTGAGTATGTTGGGTAGTCCACAGTCACCCTGAGTATGTTGTGTAGTCCACAGTCACCCTGAGTTTGCTGTGTAGCCCATAGTCACCCTAAGGGAATGAATGCTGGTAGTACCTTTAGGAGCAAATTTAGGGATTTAAAACCCAGCGAGGCCTAGGTTTGGGAGGATTTCCTTTTCCTAATTCTTTTTTGTTTTGGGGGGTGGAGATGCCTTTAAGGAAACAGATTATAGATAAAGCAAAGTAAATGGTTATTAACCGTGAGAGCCGAAAGTTTGTGGAAGGCTCTACCTGAGAATGTGTCTCCTGACATTGGAAGCAGGGTTAGATGTCTTTGTGGCCATCTAGTGAGAGAAAAGGCCAATGTGGATGTGACTCCGATTTCTTGTGACTAGGAATCACATGGAGAAGCTTGTAATCGTCATTCGTAGTACCTAGCTTTACAAGATCAGATCTAGCTCTTTAATGATAAAATATTAATTCATATGAAAAATGTCAAGGGAATCTATAAATTGCTGGGCATTGTCTTCCAACAGGCTGTATGTGTCTTTTAAAACCATGGAACGTTCATGGTCTCATAGACGCGGGGACTTGCTTGTAGGAATGTGAGGTATTTCTCCTTAAAATAGCAGTCACACAATTGGAGTTTGATATAGTCATTTGCTTGAGATTTTGGCACATGGGCGTGATCCTTGAGGTAACTTTAAATATTGGTGAAATAAAAAAAAAATTTAAAAAAACAGGAAATTGTTTATTCTCTCAAACAGCTTTTCCTGATGGGCAATCCAGTGGCAGCACCGTTGAAGCGTAGGTAATTGATTATCATAAATTTATTTTAAGAAAGACATAACAAGAAATCTAACATGATATTAGAATAAATCTGCAGCCCGTGATGTTCTTCAGGGAAATGTAAGGTTGCGGAAATAATTTCATGCCCTCGCGGTTTTGAACATAAATCAAAGAAAGTTCAGAGAGTTACATAGATTTTCTTAGCAATGGTCGTATAATAACCAGAGGCACGGTATAATATTGTTACTATAATACTATTTACAAGAGCTATGAATATCTGTAAATTATATTCTTTAAACAGTGCTTAGCTATGTCACCAGTTTAATTAGCGACGAGTCTCAGTTTCCAAACAAACCTGCATTCGATATGAACTTCCAAATCTGTGAATCCGACAGAAATTTCGGAATTTTTCATTGAAAAATCTAAAATTAGATTGAAAAATCGTTGTTAAAAACTGAAAATTGCAATCGAATATTTGAAAATTCTGATATAATGGTTTGAATCAGATTTTTGGAACTCGTCAGTTATGTTCCTCTTGTTATAATTGGTTTTAGCTATATATTATTTAATCAGTGTTAGCTATGTCATCAGTGGCACATGACTCAAGAATCTTTTGTTATAGCAAGGAATGCATCCAGTATTGAAATGGAACTCCTTGGTGACTAATATCCTTATGTTTTACATGTGTGTATAACTACAGCTAAACACAAAGCCTATTTTAAAATGGTGTTTGTAGAGGTACATTCAGGGAAATACAATATTGCGTACCTGTGCTACTTATGTTTACGTAATGCAATACGCTATTGCATCTGGCATTGCATCACGGGATCACAGAAAGGTAAGAAGCATGGCTTTGTGCTCCCTTACGGACCCTATAATACCCCGTTAGGGTTTCATGCTAATAGGTAGTACAAAACTTAAAGGTACTAATTTTTACTCATTTTTTTTCTCCTGCAAGTCTATTAATTAGATTAAACCATATTAAGTTTGAATGAATGAACCACATGGACGTGGACTATATGTTCTTCTTATCTACTATTTCTTCTTGGCACTAGGAACCCCCCCCTTTTTGGGTCATGTCTCATAGATATAATGGGGGAGAGGGTTCATATAATTCTTATTATTAATAATATAATAATAATAATAATTAAAAAATGCCTTTTCGTAATTCAATTTTGCCTTTTAATAGATTGTTTGTTGCAATTGTTGTTGTAATTTCTTTTCTATATTTTCCGCCAACCCAAATCTCTTTTTGCCTTTCCGTTAAGCACATCTTTGCTGTATGCTATTGGCTAAATAGCGGAGATACCGTACACCAGCAGCGGAATAGTTTCAGACCCTAAGGGTTTATCGGAATGTTGCTGGTCACACAGCACTTTGCAAGGAATCAGTACAGAATTCATTATGCCTTTTGTTAATTTCATTGTATAATTAGTTTTTTATTTGCCATAAATGGCGTCCCATTTCTTTTAGTTTTCCATTTTAAACCCCAAACAAATCTAAACGTTAAGTGTTCTGTTCCAAATATAACATGAAGTTGTACCGCTTTAAATGGGTCAGGTAATTGGGATAACAGAACAGGTGAAAATAGCCAGGCTCCTAATAATCCCTATAATGGCTGCAATCACTGTACAGAACATTAATTAAAAAAACCCAAAGCCAAAAGAACTAGTGTATATATAGTGGTATATTATAGTGTAGATTATAGTGTAGTATATATAGTGTAGTATATTATAGTGTAGTATATTATAGTGTGTATATATAGTGTAGTATATTATAGTGTAGTATATATAGTTTTGTGGTTGAATAAAGACCACATCTCTAGTGTCTAACGTCTTATCTAGTCCAGTACTACTCAGTAATACCCACATTTCCTGCCTAAGAGTTGATCCAGGAAAGGCAAAACTCCAAGTGGCAATCGAAAAATATCCCTGGATCAGCTCCAACTTTATTTATTAATAACAGTAACATGCAACATCTTTATTTATTGTGGTATTCCACCATATAAGTGCTCGTTATCGAAATAAAAGAAAAATACCATTGGAACATTAGAATATTGAATTTGTTTGGGGATTTAACTTGTTAAGGATGACAAGTAACCCCCTCCCTTATGTACCTAAAACGCTCTCCCTTGGAGGTTGCGTTAAATTGGTGGTACAAATAGAGATCCCCAGTACTCTCCAGGCAGTTCTCTAACTAAGAGACAAGCAACATATGGGAAGTTGCAAGACACACGTCCTCCCCTAGGTGGGGAATTTAATAGGTTGTGGGCAGTAAGTCTAATGTACTCCCAGAAGTGTGGCATTACATATTAGATTCCCACCCAAGAGTACAATTCGGTGGGGGTTGGACTGTAAGCTCCCATTTATTGCATTAGTGATATTGTTTGTCGTGTAATAGTGTTATTTCAAGTATAGGAGAGTGTGTTTACATGCAGAAAGGATTCTGGAAAAAAGTATTTCTGTTGGGAGTTAATGTAACTTTCTAAATCCTTGGGTATAAAGAGCTTAATCCAAATATTACCTTTAAGGCATGTAAAGCAGCACTTACCTTTATTATTGCCATGGGTGAAGCTACGAAGTGCCACACTCTTTTGGCCAGCTGTAGCCATCTATCCTGGACATGCATAGACCAGCTTCCTCACCTTTAACTACTGTTGGAAGAGGGCAGGGCTTATGATGAGGTCACTTTGCCCATTGGCGACCCAAGAACGAATTTAAGTATCTTTATTAAATAATAAATTTTGGAAAATTTAAGGTAGAAAACATGGAAAGGATTTCCGCTTAATTCTACCCCAAAATTAATGTTTGAGTTTGTTCTCTTTTAAAGGAGAACTAACTCTGAAAATCATCATCTAAGCAGATAAAAATGCAGTGATCCAGCACCTTAGACTACTGCCCTATTCCTGGGTACAGCAGCCAGTGCCATTATTTGTGACTCTTTTCGGGTTCACTATTAAGTGTAGAATTAGGTGTGCCAGTGGTCTGTCCTATGTATAATTAGCAGAATTACCTGTGGAATATGGAAACTTGTAGGAGGGGTCATGTCAACATGTAAGTGGATAGAGGATGCCACTCTCTATGTTGAGAGCAAACTTTAAAACATACACAGGGAGATTTACTCAGAGCCGACGTCGCTTTGGCTATATCTCCCTTCCGGAGATTCAATACCGGCTCAGGGTAAATCGCAATAGATTTTGTCTTCTGTTTTCTCCAGATATTAGCTGGCGGGAAATAGAAACACTAAGAAAGAAAAAATGTGAAGCCCTATGGAATAGCTTTCAGTGGCTGCTTGGGTGTCTTTTGTGCAGCCTAAGCAAGTATGGGTTATAGTCATGCTCACCGATATTGACTTTAACATTATGGCACTGCATGTAAACGTGGAAATGAAAAGGAGGTTCTAACTAGAGATGCACAAAGACTGTGAGTTTCTTTCTCGGACATTTTTTGCACTGCCCACCACCACCAATTAGAAAATTCGCAAAACCAACTCAACAGAAGTCAATGAGAGCTGGATATTTGTCTGCTCACTGCACGGCATCATATCTACAGGGAGATTCCCCCAGAGCTGGACTTGCTCTGGGCAAATCTCCCTAGCAGAGGAGGCTGCACGGCTCTGGGTGAATCTCATCTACACGTAAGTATTTAGCTTACGTACGCGCAGCCTCTGGTAATAGGCTTGCGATGGCTGCATGAGTGAGTGTGCAGCTGCAAACAAGGCTTAAAGTCCCGCTAAATGATTGTAAATTGGTTATGCTTGTGAAGGTTCTCATTCATCCAGCTCATGCTAATCTGTTGTATTCAATTAGATCAACGGACTGAAGTTTAGTGCTTGAAGAGTCTGTCTGCCATGTACAATGCTGTTTTGACACCTTACTCTGGGGCGTTCCTATAACACCTCTTATCCACTATCCAATCACACCCTTAACACGGCTGTGATATGCTAATTGGGACTTTCCAGGGTACAAATTGCCACAGATTCTTGTACAAGTCCTTCTGAATTGAGAAAACCAGTCGGATGACTAGCGAACGTCTTCAAGAACTACATTTCAAGTCCGGTTGATCTAATTGAATACAACAGATGTAATTGGTTAGTGTGACATTAACAGGCTATTTACCCAGAGCCGCTGTCGCTCTGTGTAATGCTGCTTTCGCGATTCAATATTGTGCTTGCGAAATCTGGGTAAATCACGGTTTTAGCACAGATTTTAACTCCGTCTTTTAGCCCGCATTAAAATCATGCTGCAGGTAGATGCTTTTGGGATTTATCCATGTGTGCTAACACGATATTGAATTGTGGAAGGGAGATTTTCCCGGAGCTATAGCGACTCTTGGTAAATCTCTACCAAACAGCCTAAAAGAGAGCTGTGTTGACACAGCGCACACTGGTAAATGAACCCCACTAGTGTCCTGTAGGGGGAAATAAAGTGGCCAGTGCCTTATTTGTCTGTAGTGTGCAGAGAAGGTAGGAACCTGGATGGACAGAGTCTTTCGGGACTGTCAGACACAGTTCCTTTACCTCCCATTCTTCAATAAAACTAAATGCCATTTTTCCCCGAGTGGAGATATCCTTTCAGTGTTCCGCCAATGGCTTTTCATGGTTCTGCTCTTTGAAATTCCAAAATTTCTGTGGATTTTGCAAATTTTCTAAAACGCACAGTTCTGCCCAGAAACTAGGTTCGGTTCGAAACTGACTCAGCACTTTTACTTTTCACTTGCAAACACGAAACATCCATGTTGGAGAAAACTTCTCCATGTCACAAAATACTGATACCTCTGGCATAACAGGTGTCAGAATGATTCACAGATGCCACTGGGTTATTTTTTCATTCAGAACTAAAACACTCCATTAACCTAGAGACTTTCATGGCCTAGATCCAGCAGGAAAAATGAAATTTAGTAGAACACAGAAAAAAAATAATTTCAAAAATAACTTTCTTATACCTAATTGTCTTTATCTCTTAAAATAGAAAGTATAAGCCTGACTTGTCTTTTAATTTTTCTTTTTATAAACATTTTTTTGCCATTTAATTTTTTCACATAACAAAACCGGCAGATATTATTTTTATTTGTATACCTCAAGTTTTTCTGGATTCAGTTAAAGATAAACAATAATCGTGACTGGTCTTTTGCTCCTCCCACAGTCTGCTCCCCCTTCATTAATATATGCTTGCCTTTGTCAGAGATATAGTGTCAGTGACACTGACTGTAGGAGGAGCAAGACAGTTAGTTACTGCATGTGTATATACAGGGCGATTTACCCAGAGCCGCTATGGCTCTGTGTAAATCTTGCAAACTCGATTCAATCTCGCGTTTTTGCACGTGGGTAAATCCCACGCCTCAGCACTATATTTAATAAAGGATTGTCCAAGACTGAACTGACAAATTAAAGTAGCGCAAGCGCGATATTGAATCGTCTTTTAAGTCACCCGCGCATCCGGCACTATTAAGTAGTTAAAGCCGCGCTAAGCCGTAGCGAACCGCTTAGAGCGCCAGCTGGGTAACTCGCCCAAATAGTGTCCACGTAAGGTCCTTCGGCTTTACTGAAATATATGCAATAACTGCAGTTTGCACCTGCTGTCCTTATGTAGTTTTGGGCTTCATTATTAAACTGTAACTTTTTTTAAATAAAAAATGAATAGAATCAGATTTTGTTTCCTCGGATTTAGGGTTGTCCTATTTTTAAACAGGAAAATACTGTGGTCATTAGGTTTGGGCAATACTGGCATGGGGTTGCTTATAAAATGGAGTATAATGTCTTAGTTGTTACTTGCATAAGTAAATGTGGTACATTTTGTGGTGAAGATGGGCAACTACTGTATAGTCCTGATAGTCTAGATATGGTTCATTCTGAAGGTTCTATGATCTTCTGTAAGCACATTTTACCTCCTCCCCATGTCAGTTTTCCTTTAAAATGTACATTGGAAATTCAAGGGAAAATGTACAAGATGTGAATGTATTTAAAGAAAATAAACAACATAAACCCGTTTTTTTAAGATATTCCATCTGTTCTTTTATTCACAGGGAGGTAAGAACGTTTATTCCCACCTCCCTGTGGATAATAGAACGCCCAGGGGACACTGGAACTTACCTTACCGGTACTCCACTCTCACCTCCCTGTGAATAATAGAACGCCCAGGGACACTGGAACTTACTTACCGGTACTCCACTCTCACCTCCCTGTGATAATAGAAACGCCCAGGGACACTGGAACTTACCTTACCGGTACTCCACTCCCACCTCCCTGTGAATAATAGAACGCCCAGGGACACTGGAACTTACCTTACCGGTACTCCACTCTCACCTCCTGTGAATAATAGAACGCCCAGGGGAACTGGAACTTACCTTACCGGTACTCCACTCCCACCTCCCTGTGAATAATAGAACGCCCAGGGACACTGGAACTTACCTACCGTACTCCTCCCACCTCCCTGTGAATAATAGAACGCCCAGGGACACTGGAACTTACCTTACGGTACTCCACTCCCAATCCCTGTGAATAATAGAACGCCCAGGGGACACTGAACTTACCTTAACGGTACTCCACTCTCACCTCCCTGTGAATAATAGAACGCCCAGGGGACACTGGAACTTACCTTACCGGTACTCCACTCCCACCTCCCTGTGAATAATAGAAACAGACGGAATATACTTATAAAAACAGGTTTAATGTTCCTTTAAACACTAATTTTACTTCTTCTTTAATGTCATTGTATATATGTATGTCATTAGACATAATAAAGGCATATTCGGAAAAAACCAAACCAATTCTTATCTTTTCTGATTGTGATAATAATTAAAGGATAACTAAAGGTCACATGTTTTTTTTTAGAAGAGTTAAAGGAAAAGTACCTGAGGCAGGGAAGTAGGATCTTTACTTTCTACTTCCCAATATCATTTCTATGAGGAGCGGCAGCACTAAGAAACTGCTTCTTCCTGTCTTCCTGGGTGTCTTTAATACTGGAAGGCCAGGACACTAACCTGGCAGTTCATTTTTACAATAAAGTTGTCCTTAATCAAAGCCAATCATATTACCCACAAGAAAACAATGTTAGGGCTAGGCCACACTAATGCTTTTTTTTGTGTTTGCGCTTGCGATTTTTTTCTAACATAGCAATCACGGCCAACGCATGCGATCACCAATTTAATGTGCAATCGCATGCGATTTCGTATCTCAAAAGGCGCAGTGTGGCCGTGCTCTGAGTCTGTGAATAGTCTGCCTGTTCCCACCCCATTGCACAAAGATGAATTTCATCAAGGTGCAAAGAGTTAAGGAACTATTTAGTCTGTTTCTTCCAATGTAAAGTTGTCCGGGTTTTCTGGTGTCTTGACGCTTGGCACAAACCCTTGTGAAATGCGATGCTATTGGTTTTCAGTAAAGGCTGCTTTCTGCAGGGTTGCAAACAGACATCAGCTGCTTCTGTGTATACAGAACTAGGGAACAAATCACCAGCTCACTGAGCAGGTTTTTAACCTGAGATATTTTCCGAGATTGTCTCTTCATAAAAGAAGTTTCCATTATCTCTGCAGTTTTTAGTTGGTGTCCGTGTAATCAGACAGGAGCTATCATTGCTGGTACGTTGGCAGAAAGACTTCCTTGAGACAATGTGTCCTTGAAACTGCACCAAACTCTTCGAAGGTCCTAAGATCTGTAAGTATGTTTGATTCGAGTTACGAGGGGACAATCAGTTTAGCAGAGGTGAATAGAGGGTGGAGGGAAAAGGTGGAAAACAATGTTTTAAATTTACGTCAGTCCTTTTACAATCCTTTTATTTTCAAGACAAATCAATGTTTGATCCTGTTACCATTGTCGTTCTGTGATTTGCAGCACTTTCTTTCGTCTTTATGAGTGTCAATATTTACAGCTTACTCCACTTTCTTTTGGAGGGATAGGCTTCCGTAAAACGACACATTAGCGTGAAAATATTCTTCTCTTTCATGTTAAAACGTTGGTGGTGTTTGTAGAGGGAAGACTAAATCGAATAGGAAGATTGTAAAAAATCTAAGATTCAACGTAAATCAAGCAAAACTCTTCTGACGAAACCTTTGCAGGGAGACGCAATATCACTTATACGTTTTCATGCACGATTGTGCACGCGATTTGAATAACACAGAAATCGGGAACGCAAAAATTCCTGCGCTTTGCGATGCACTTGCGATTGTGATGCGGTGTCTGTTTGGAACCCATGCGCTCACCATTCCCCCCAATCACACGCGTTTCCATAATGGAAAATAGGAAAAATTCCTGCGCTTTCCGATGCACTTGCGATTGTGCGTGCGTGTCCGTTTTGGTAACCCATGCACTCACCATTCCCCCAATCGCATGCGTTTCCATAATGGAAATTAAAAAATTCCATACGCAAATGCGAGACAAACGCACAGAAATCACATACACAATCACAAAATATACACACAATCAGCTGTTTAAAAGACCAGACAGACTTGAACTTCCGGAACAAACTGCGCATATGTTTAAACAGGATGTGGGGGGGGGTGAATCTGCAGAGGCAGACTGGGCCCTTGCAGTAACACCCCCTGCGTAAATACGTCTTTGTGAATATGAGCTGGCCGTGAAACCCTCCTACCATATAGCACTGATTTGGCGATGTGTTATCTAGCGTAGGTCCATTTGCATTCATTTGCTGAGATTGCAGTTTGTAGCTTAAAAAAGCTTAGAAAGAACCATTGATATTCCGTCCACACGCAGCTAAATAAAGCACATGGGAAAAAGGCAAGGCTTACGAGGAGATCGCTTTATTACCCATGAAAGCTTGTAGAGTTGCACTAAACAGATAAAAAATCCATATTGTAACTGTCCAGACTTTCTCCTTCCTCCTTCCTAAAGCATTGGGCATTGATGCATTCCTAGGCATCCTTACAATTTACATATCAAGCAATACTCACACTAATATAAGCTTTCTCTCCCAATTTCCAAAGAAAGATTGCTATATGGCCAAACGCAATGACTTGTTGTAAACAATACAAATGAACTAGGAGAGCAAAGGCAACCAAACATGGAATGGTTTAATAGAATAATGGGAAAGATCACGTGATTGCTGCCCAGAACTCTAGTTTACTACATACATACTGTGCAGTGTTTTACGGATTTCAAAGTGACTGTTTCTGTAGGTCAAAGGATTTATTTCTTTCCCCTCTGTTGTTTTTGATGTAAGTGTAAAGGCCAGAACACAGATTACATAAATGTTAGTCAAAGCCGCCAGTGAACGACTTCAGCCGACAATGACTGAACTGGCTGTTCGCCCAATGCTGAGCGGCTGGTCTGTATAGCCATTGCTAGATCGCTCCAAAGATCGCTTTGCATGTTTTAGAAATGTTTTTCCATCTCCCCATTAGTAGCTGTTGGGTTCACCAGTCGAGCAACTGGACAGTAAGGTTTGTTAAATAATTAAGAGCAGTAAATTTGTGATTTTGGTGAAACAAATTAAGACCATTATTCCAACCAGGTGACACCTGTTCAGGATATTTGTAACATGAAAATGAAATGTGGGTGGTCAAAGCTCAACTCCTAAACCTCCCCATACCCAGTAGTACCAAGGGTGTGTGACCTAAACCTCTAGGTATTCACCCCTGGTTCTCAAATCTTTAATTTAAAGTCGACATCATACAAAATGAAGAGTGAATTTAACCATTGAGCAAACCTTTATTTTACATGGTAGTGCTAATATGCATGAAAAAAAATGGACAGTGAGGATAAAAAAGTTATGAAAGCGTCCAAATGTTCTGGTATCACTGCAAATTCATAATTTTTTAGTTTCTGATAGATAGATACTATATACTAAATACATTATATACCATATTTATATGCTTTTCTCACATGGCACCATGACATTGTGGGTACTGGGTTTAAAATATATGTCTATAATGCTAAGTCTGTGCCAACCAAGTAACAGCTAATCTCTTTAAAGGACAACTGTGGTCTCAAAACAAGTTAGGGTTGAATGAAAGCCTGCAGTATTATCTTTACACTGAGCCAACAATCACTCTGGCTGGAGGTGAGAAATACATTGGGTGAATGTTGAAATCCTGCTTCCAGTAGGTTGAGGTGACATCACCTGACCTCTGACGTCCTTTTCCCCCGTGGGAGAAGCATGCTCAGTTGATACTTATTGCTGGGGAAATCAGGAAGTACCTGAGGAAACAATGACTATTGAGATGGGAGCCTATTAATGCAGGCAAGGCTGGTCACATGACTACAACCTGGTCACATGGTTAAAAAACAGGAAGAGTGTTCAATAGGAAGTTACATTGCTGAACTTTTGTGCAGCAATAACTTCTCACAAAAATTTTATCTAGAGATGGATTTAGGTTTTATTTTGAAGGTAAGATGGAAGGATTTTTAATAATTCTTACTAGTTTGGAAGAATTTGAGACCACCATTACTATTTAATCTGAATGTTTGCCTGGTGTGTTAACCGAGCTTTAGAAAGTTTGTATTTGGGGGGGTGGATCTTGTTACGAGAGAGCTTACGAGAGAGCTCTATTCATGAGAGCACTTGTGTGGAGACAGTTACCCTTTAATAATTTAGTAATTTAATAATAATAAAAAAAACAACTAAACTTTAATCAGATTAGCATCAGCCAAAGTACAAATTAAAATATAACTGGAAATCTTGGGTTGTATTGTCCAGTATCTTGATGGAATGGTGTGACTTGAAAATATGGAATTAGCTTTATTTTCAAACGTGTCTTTTCCTATTGACTTTTCTCTGTGCGTTCAAACATTTTAAAAATGAATATTTAGATTTTTCAAAGACTATGATATGGTTGTGCAAATATTTTAAAGCGACCCAACCCAAAATATACACTGGCTGAAATGATTGGTTGTGTCAACAAATCTTGGTGCCTTGGTGATAAGATCATCAATATTTATTACATTGTAGAGAGTTTCTGATTTAACAGGTTCCACCACTGGTATGATTTGTGTGTTCTTTGATGACTATTTATTGAATGGCTTGTGGTCTTGGTGGCCTATTCACATAACACATTCCATTGCAGCAATATGTTTTGAGGTCCATCAGCAGTTTGCTTTGATTGAAGTTCCAACACTTAAACCCAAATCAATCTTTCAAATCTCAACGCTTTCCTGAGCTCAGTTTGCAAAGGTGTAGGCAGATTTTTTAATTTTCAACTTATAATGGCTCTTCACTTTATTATTGAGAGTGTATTAATTTGGAAAAAGGCTGCGATGTGGAAAACATAGCGTGTCAATAGATTTACTAGTGTTATGTCCTCAAAGAGTCCGCAAGAGAGAAAAGAAAGAGATATATATGCAAGTTACAAGTCTTTGCACTGTGATCTGTCCGGGCAGTGACCCTTTTAGTAATGGGACTGGAATTATTTGTATTTAATTACTAGAATCTAGTTTTCCTCTAGAGATGTGATCGTGTAATGAACAACGGCCAATGACAAGTGTGCTTTAACATGAACTGCACTGTATTGGATTGGCTTTAGGTGCAAGAAAGGATTTTGGACACACAGACTGGAATCGTCGTCAGCAAGACAGAGGTCACAAAAAGAAAATGGATGGGGATTGATGCATATTAGCTGTGAAAAGGTTTGCCTCTGTACCCAATCAGATGTTAGCTTTTTAGTGTTATTGCAGTTTAGATTGCATTTAGATGGTTTACAGCATATTAATAACACAGGCATAGCTCCTTAACCTCCCGTCTTTTCAAGTGAACTGTTCCTTTAAAGAATATCTACAGTCTCATCACTTACAGTATAGAAATTTGGAACCAAATATTAAAACTGATAAATTCTTGCCACAGAACATGGAGAGGTAACTGATTTCTAAAAATTATTAAGATAAATTTAGAGCCCGTCTTCTGGGGTTTTTGGGTAGCAAGCTCCATAGACAATAGAAAACATTGCAAAAGGTTGGTAGCTTTGACTGGCTCCTTGAGACCATTAAGACCACAGGGGGTGATAAATAAAAGAACAAATGTTAGCCTGTGCTATTAATCTGCTGTTACCATCAGATGAAGACCGGGAGGTTAAGGAGCTATTTCTTCTGTTGTTCAATCAATTGACAGGAGCCACTGACGGATGAAGACTGAAGATATTACCTTTACGAGATCCTCCACAGCAGCACTGAAAGGCCCGACCGCTTCCTGGTTCAGATTAACTAAAGTGCGCATGCAACGATAATGCAACGCTATAGTTAATCTGAACCAGGAAGTGGTCAGGCAATTTTCAATGCTGCTGCTGTAATCGTGCATAAGATAAATATCTTCTATCTTCATCCGTGTCTCCTGGTCAAAATCGATTGAAGAACGCGGTAAGCCATAGCTCCTTAACCTCCTGGTCTTTAATCATGCATTAAAGGAACAGATCACTTTTCAGTAATGTTGGCTTTCCTTTTTTTCAAATATAATTACCAGGATAATATCCTACGTTTCTCCAGTATTGCCCTCCCATTATAAAGGTAATATATTATTATATGACTATATGTTCTATGTTATAGGAGGAGGAAGGGACATGGGTGGAAAATGAGCCATAATTAACTGCTCTTGTGAACCATAATTAAGACCATAATTCAACTTGCACTGCTTTATATTACTTCTATAATCACGGTTGATATCATGGAAATTAATTGGTAATTTTATTGGGGTGTATGGTAATTGGAAAGCAGAAGGGGTCCCACTTATGGATCAGAGGAGCATTTATTATAGACAATAGAGTGATGCCATTCACACCCATTGAAGAAGCTGTGTCCATCAGTGTTGGGTGGAAGATTGTGTGATGATTTTTGGCATTTTTAAAAACGTTTTTACAGCATCTGTCTACATGTTTTGATACATATAGTAACATATGATTTGTCTTGCTGTTTTGATGGAAAGTTTTTGGATGTAACACCTGGACCACCACTTGGTCATCGTCTAAAGGTTCCAGCCTCTTATGAGCTGGAGAGGAGGGTGGCTCAGGACAAGTAACCTAGGTCAAGACCTTGATGTCATGTGACGGCTGCTACCTGGAAAGGACTAGGGGAAAATTAAGATGGTCATGTTTGTGGTGGATATCTGTCTGCAGAACGTATAATGGTAAGTACACAGTTGGTTTCGGGAGCGGTCCTGGGTCCTGCATGGAAATTCTAATGTGGGGTGGATAAATACTTAAAATTTAGATGATGGATAAATTATAAATTTAGATTCACATTTTTAAAGGTTTTTTCAAAGTTTAAAGGAAACTAAACCCAATTTTTTATTTCAGAATCTGAGCATATCCCCTCTAAAAACACCAATAAACTGTAAAATAGCAATACATAAATACATTAAAGTAAATGTTACACTTTAAGAACTGGATGAATAACTGTGTGTATGTACAGTGACTGCCACACCCCTGACCTCAGTCACATGTTCCCTTGCATATTATGTCCTGTAAAAGGATTGGCTAGAGGCTACTAAGGGTGTGTGACCAACACGTAACAAAACATAAGGTCGTGACACACTGTGTGTACTGGAACACTGGGAAATAAGACGACAAACAGAAACAGTGTAGAAATACGCTGTAAAATTGTCCACAAACATAAAATGATTGAGGTGAGACACAAAGACGCCACGAGAAAATTAACATGGCATTTAATCAAGATGATCTACCTCTAATTCAATGTGACTGATCTATCTCACCCTCTCTCTGTAGGGTGTGTTTAAATAAAATCTAATAAAAACGCTTCCTCTCTAAGTTGCCATACATGTTTCAAAAATATATATCACGAAAAACTAGTATGTGACGTTAAGGGACTTCTCCACAAGTTCATATTGTGCCACAGACATGGACTCCAAACATGTAAGTTCCAGGCTATTTAATTTTGCAGCTTAATTTAGATAGAGAGATAAAGAAAAGGGGATGAATCCAAACTAACACACTGTATGGCATGTGCAGCTTCCATTAATAAAAAAAATCACCAGACTTCGATTAAAAATTCAACAAAATGGCCCCCTTGCCTAACACGAATAAAGACGAGAAAACAAAATAAATTTCATGGTCCAAATCCTGAAATCCAGCCACAGACAATAAAACAGGAAACCCCTGAGAATGCTGTGTAGTCCACAGTCACCCTGAGTATGTTGTGTAGTCTATAGTCACCATGAGAATGTTGTGTAGTCCATAGTCACCCTGAGTATGTTGTGTAGTCCATAGACCCAACTAGCTCAAATGGGACGCATGCACCAGTGTAATTACAAGAAAAATATCAAGTGCTCTGTAATTTCAAACAGCCCCAAAACTTTGAAATGCCCCCCGCAAATAAACCCCCCCACTAAATATCAATCTCCCACATTTTCTGAATTCAAACGGTATGCCATGGCGTGGATGCCACAGCAGAGACGTGGCCACCAACTAGCTAAATGGGACGCATGCACAAATGCAATTACAAGAAAAAAAATCAAAGTGCTCTGTAATTTGAAACAGCCTAACTTTTTCTAAGGAAACCAGTCCCGAAACATGGAAATTCCTCCAACAAACTATATATATTTTGGAATCTACACGCCTTCAGCTACGGTACGGTGCCATGCTTTATACATGCATGAAGAATTCCAGACCCAGCGATCCAAGAACTCGGTGTTTTACAGATTGTTGTGTGATAAAATAAAATGAGATGATTCAAGGGTTGAAATCCTACCTAAACCCACCCACTTGACCAGCAAAAAAACCCACTAAAATAGCAATCTCCCACATGTCCTGAATAAAACGGTGTGCCATTTGCGTGGGTTGCAAACCAGGACGGGCCACCAACTAGCTCAAATGGGACGCATTTAGAAGTGCAGTTACAAGAAAATTTTTTAAAAACGCCACAACCCACCCCCCCCACACACACTCTCCCCCTTTAGTGGTATTTTAGTGAAGTCGGTAGTATGGAGAGTCACAACGTTTTTGCACACTTACTGATCCTAAAAAATTCAATACGGTCTTATTTGGTACCTCTGCAAAATTCCTTAAAAATATAGGCTTAGTTTCCCTTGAAATCGAACAAATAAGTATCCGCGTTTACTTTACCGATATCACTGGGGACATTGGGAGCTTGGAGAAGACAACTTTTTTTTTCTAATTATAGTTTTAGGGTAAAAAAAAAAAAAGGTGTGTGTATCACTTAAGAATTTTTTTGTGTGTATTTCCTTTTTTCCCCGATCATCCAAAGATAATCATCAAGATATCTTAGGGAATGATACCGACTTGGGATACGGGCATAAATGCCCGTTTTCCAATTCGAAATCCGATCGGAAAAATCACTTCCCGGAAATCATTTCCAGGAAGTGATTTTTCATTCATTGGCAAAGATCAATAATTTGGTGATCAGAAGTGATCACCAAATATGATCTCTGTCCCCATTTTTTTCTAAGTCTTCGCTAAGTAGCAAAGACTTAAGAAAAATCTATTTGTGAATGGAACTTTGAGTTCCATTCACAAAATGTATAGAACAAGCTGTCAGCTTGACAGCTTGTTCTATACTAGGTTACTGCAGCATGATCAAATTGAGATCAAGCTGCAGTACCTCAACTAGACCACCAGGGGCAGTCTCTACCCACTTCAAGGGAGACCCGGTGAATGAGGAAGCTCCGTGACGTACCGGGGTCTCCTTTCGCTTCCTCACGGGGACGACCGGCACATCGCGGGACCCGGCTAAAGAGTGAGTGTATCTTCCGATCCCCCCCTCGGATTTGGATCACACCGAGGGGGGATCGAGGGGGCTAGGGGGAGTTGAATGCTGCCCCCCGATCGGCCCTAGCAGGGGGGGGAAATTTTTTTTGCAGGGGGGAAGCCACAGATAGTATATTCACGATCTTGTGGCAGTGTTAAAGCATTCTCTGCACAGATCGTGAATATACATCTGTGGCAGGGAAAGGGTTAAGGGCAACATAACATCAAGAAACAGGGCAGGGGTAGCCAAGTACTAACGTGAGTGAATGGCGCCTAGAGGAAGAGCAGTGGTTTAGGAGAGGAGACCCAGAGTATGTTTGCAGACTGCTGTGTTCTTGGCTGCCTTCTGCTGGTTTGGACCGACGGCATGCCGGAAGTAAAAACTAACACGCCACTTTTACACAGGTCATGTCATCACAAAACGCTGCGGCTTTGCACTGGTCTGGGAGACTGGAGGCGGCAACAAATAAGGTTAATTTGGAGCAGCTAGGGTAAGCCGCCTTACATTTTATGGTACAATCTTCCCCACACCAACACCCCCTAGCAGTGATGCTGTCCTAGGGTGGCCTAGTGAGAAAATTCGCTCCTGAACAATGAATGCAAAGCAATCTGGGCCAGACGGTTTGAAGTATGTTATGGGAATGTGTGATGGTAGTCACCAGTGTAGGGCACCTACTCTGGCATTAAAGGGGAAGTTCAGTGCAAATACATATGCTTTTAGAAAAAAAAAGAGCAGTATTTTCCATCCTAATGACCTTAACCTGCCCATTCAGCATTGGGTCTGTGTATGATAAATGCAAACGAAATACTGACTTCCTGTTTGCAGGGACCCCTAGTAGAGACCGTTATGGTTTGCCCTGACCCAGTGCTTGGGTTGATTCAGTTGTCTAGTAGAGACTGTGAGCATCTTTGACCCATCCAACAGCAATCAGTAGAAATTACTGTTAGGAACATTACAAGGATGTGGTGCATCCTGGGGAAGAAGAAGGACCGTTAGAACCTGAAATGTCAGCTACTAATATCAACAGAGGGAACAGCAAAAGTGTAGAATCAACAATTTTTCAAAATGGGAAGGAGAATATGTAGAATAACTAGGAAGGCATCACACAAACTACAATTTAACAAATATGATCATTTCCACTGAACTGTCCTTAACTCCAGCCAAAAACTGTGTGTCTGGGAGATTCTTAGGATGGGAATGGAATCATAAAAGTTTCTGTAACGTAATGGGCACAGAAACCCGTGTTCCTATATGCCTCCAATCTCGCGGGGGCGGGACCCCTGCAGTTATGCCCGTTTGCCTGTGTGTGTTAATTTGCCTTAACCAATTAGATGATACCTTTTTACTAGTCCACTACAAATGTGCAAGTCTTATTGAATAAGCCCCCAAACACCTTTACGAACAGGTTATTTTTATCAAGAATAAACAATATACCCTAAAATATTGAGATATTCTGTATAACTGGGGAGACTTTTTCTTTAATATAGTTTATCAAGATTCCTTTTTTTTTTCGTGTTTTGTTTCTATGAAATTTGACTTTCCATGACCATTTCACTAACAGCATCCTTAATTCTCCAGTGGCATTCTACCAGAATTTGTCATTTTCTCTGATGTGAAAGCCTAGACTGAACAATACATTTTTGGCCTTTGGGTGCTCAGATTTTTGCTGTGGACTTGGGGAAATGCATACAGGTAGAGTGCCGTTCAGGAAAGCTGGGAGTGCGATGAATCACCTAAACAAAAAAAACAAAACAACAAACAAACAAACAAAAAAAAAACAAAAAACAAACAAACATAAATAAAAATTTTTATATGTGTTTCAGGTTTTTGATAATGAAACACGTAGATTATTTAAAATAAAGCATTGTGATTTAAGCCTTTCATGAATTATTGATGTAGATTCATTTTGGATGAATTTTTATTGGGACGAGCTGGAGTGCAGCTTCATGTGTTGTCTATATGTATTAATAAAGGGCAACTAATGACTCAGAAGAAAAGAACACTCTTTCAGAAGGAAGAGCTTGCTGGAAGGGTCTAAAATGGCAGCTGGGTCTGTGATTGGCTGAGTGTAGCCAATCAAGACGTGGGCTGCTGGCAATTGAGAGAGCGAGGAGGGAACATGGTTGTGTCTATATCTGGGCCTAGTTTAAGAAAGTAACACAGGGCTGAGTTACCTACATTACAGAAAAGCGGTTTATAGGTAGGGGTGAGGCAGCCATGAAGGATCCAAGAGGCGGGGGGGGGGAGGAAGGAAGGGGGAGGGGTGGGAGGGCTCCCCTGTGCATGCCAGAGTCCTCAGAGAGGACAAGGAAGAAGCAAGGACCGGATGACTCACATACAGCTCCCACTTTCACTTTCTGGGACTTTAAACAGACACTGCGAAGAACCATAAGGAGCAGAGGGAGGTACGGTAAGGATTTTTTAACACTATTACGGTGGGGCAGTGTGGGTAAAATTTTTGTGTTAGGGGTGGACATGCCCTTAAAATTGTTTTATTTCCAAGCACATTTGTAATTTATTTGATTTTGATCAGCAATGGTCTGATATCCATAAAATATAAGCTACCCCAAACTGTCCAGATTAGACGTGTCTGAATCTCATTACTTCTAATTGAAAAGATTATGATCATTAATGTACATTAATAAATACTCTAGAACATTTTCTTTTGTGAGAATTGCATTGCACATACCCTATTGAAAATAAGATAATTTATTTAATTCGATATGTATCTATATTGATTATTGATAAATTGGAATAAAAATGGAATATCAAAAAAGAGACACAAACTTTAAGGTTTCCACACTTTAAATATTTAAATGTTACTACAATATACTGTATATACTCGAGTATAAACCGAGGTTTTCAGGCTTTAAAAAAAGCCTGAAAATTTACCTTGGTTTATACTCGAGTGTAAACCTTTCTCCTACCTTGTCCGGCGGCCGCGCGATCCGCATCTCAGTGCACATCCGGATTATGTCACTACCCGGGCCCTCTCCTTTGGGCGACGAGTAGTGACATCATCCTGAAGGCAGAGGATGTGGCAGCGAGGAGCGAGCGGCCGCCGGACAAGGTAGGAGAATACCACAGGGACACCGGGGCAACATCCAACATCTAAGTGGCAAATATTTACAAATAAGAGAAAACCTTCTTTATGTGCATTACGTATGCAAAAATAAAGGAGGGATTTACCCCTATTGCAAGTATTTGCCACTTAAGATGTTTGAAAACTACAACTCCCAGCAATAAAGCATATAATCGAGTCAGCAATATCTTTTTTCTCCTTTTTAGCTAAACTAGGTACCTCGGTTTATACTCGATACGGTTTATACTCGAGTATATACGGTTAAATGAAAACCCATCTGTTTGATTAACTCGAGAGGTTACAAATAATGACTACATTGATACCCACACACAAATAGCAGTATGGCACAATCGGTAATAGGTGACTAAAAACTTTTTCAACTTTCCTAATAGGTGGAAAAAAAATGAAAACATTCTCACCGTGTATGGCAAATATTGAACAATGCCTATTGGGCAGGTTAAAAAAGTATAGTCTGCCAATACCGATTTGTACTATAACGAAATGTATGATTGGGATCCTTTTATGTATGGCCACCATAATTCCCTGGAAACAATTATAGTACAGTGCCAGTTAATTGATATTTACATAAGAATCACCATCAGCTTTGTAAAATGGAATTAGACCTACCAAAACAAATCAAACAATCTCTGGGTGCTAATTTCAGTTTATTATCCTGGGGACATAAACTAATTACCATGTTTTCCTAACTGTTTATCAACAATGTTATTGTAGTTGGTTCTTATCTTGGAGTGACCTTCAATCACAATGTCACTCAGAAACTCGCTGCTGCAGAGAGTCACAGAAATCAAAAGGGCAGTCACACTCACTGTTAAAGAGAGACCCAAAGCAATCGTAATTATGATGTAATAAATTATATAACCAGTCCAGGGTCAGAGTTATAAAATCCCATGTGGTCGGAGGAGGTTTCTGAAAAGAGTTATACCACTTAATTCTTTCTTATACTTTTTAATTTCCCTGCAAATTGCAATCGGGGAGGAGAAGATCTGAGAGTGATTAGGACCAAAGGAAAGAATGACCCAGAACATAAGGGAGAGCTGGAGGAGGGGTTAGCACCAAAGTGCAAAGGAGCGTGGATGTGTCGGAGACTCAGAGAAGTCGACTCTGGAGTGATCTGTGGTAAATTCTTTCTTTCTTTCACTGAAGACATACCGTAGCTCATTTACCTCTGATTCTTCAGTTAAACAGATAAAAGAAAGTTAAAAAAACAGTGGACATACCCTTTAACAGCGATATAACTAAAAGTAATTTTAACATTATACAAAATGTGCGCTGTGTAGACTGCGTTGCAATCTGTTATTTCAAACCGGTAAATCTAAAATTTGCCTGATCAGCATCCGGCTATTCTGCATCCTGCGAGGTGTATAGGAAATGTTTTTTTATTTCAGATCTCAGCCTTGAGAATCTCCTGTTTCAGCTGAGATTTCAAAGGTTTCATTTCTTGCAAGAATTTTCTATTGAATGTGTATAAAAGCCTATCTGCCCCCCTCTGCTTTGAATGCCCTGTAATCCCAGTACGTTAATGCTAACTTTGATGATTGAGATAACAGGTAAATCTAATACGGGAAATCTGTCAGAACTGAAACATTTTGGACAGATAAAGTAATGGTTTGGAGTTTGGTTTTGTTTTTCTAATCTTTGCTTTTCAGTGTGGTGTTTGGTTGGAGCTACAGTACGTTGATGACTTAATTGACATAAAATAACCAGTCAAGTTGATCTAGGAAAAGGGCTGGTGCCAAGAAATAAACATTCTACCAGCCAAGGAGGGAAGTCCTAAAGGGCATGTCCACCCCTAAAACTAAAATTTAACCCCATACTGGCCCCATAGTACAGTTTAAAAAATGCTCACCTTACATTCCTGCTCTTATGGTTCCCCTGTAGTCCATGTCCAAAGTCCAGGAAACTGAGGAGTAGGAGCTGTTTCCTGTCCAAACTTCTCTCTGCTTCCTGTCTTGCCCCCAGTCGAGATGGAGACATGTGCAGAGGAGCGCTCCCCCCCCCTCCCGATCCCTCTCTTATAATCTCTAACCTTGCGTAAAAAACCTTAATCTTTATTGCGGGACATACCCCAACCGCTATGTTAGAAGTTTAAAAATAAGATCCAAACTGTACTAGAGATATGGTTCCAGCGTCTTCTCTATTGCTGGCAGCTGCGGCTGTAATTGGCTGCCGGTCTGGCCCCCTGCTTGTAGTTCTGGAAGGCAGGGGGAGCAGGACCAGAATGACGCTGGAACGAGGAGCTGTAAGTACAGTTTGGAATCTATTTTAAACTAATATAGCGGTTGGGGTGGGAGGGTATGCCCTGCAATATAGATAAAAGTTTCTATGGAGGGTGGAGATGTCCTTTAGGTGCATGCACATGTGCGATCGCGGGATAATCGATAATCGTGCTGTGTACGGGCACTTTGGCATCCGAAATGGCCATTTGGTCGAGACTTGTTGACCGATCCGCCAGGTGGTATCAAATGAGCCCCCGACCGACGAACAAGCACTTTGACTGAAAAAATGCCCATAACATGGCAAGATTATTGGCCGTGCTACCCACCGTGTGTTGCAGGTAGGCCCCTGCGATCACAGTGTGTATGAGATTTTGAATACATCAATTTATCTCCAAATATAGGATATAACCTATGAATATTGGACTTTCCATTGTCTCCAAGGTGGACACAAAGGAACGGGATGTACCCACCTCATATATTCAAATATATAATATTTGAATATATTGAATATATGATAATGTATGTGGTTCTCACATAAAAAGTTTTAAAGAGTTTGCTTGTTACCATTTGTAAAGTGTATGGACAACGGCTCTACCCAAAAGGTAAAGGAAGAGGAGAGTATAGGTCAGATAACAAAACCAAACACATTTAAGCTGGTCTCTTAAAGGGTGTATAAAGTTGTATTATTATTATATATATATATATATTTTTTTTAAACAGTTAAAAAAAAGTACATGGGAAAGGGAGGCTGGTTATTCCTACCTCCCAATATTGTTTCTGTGAGGAGCATCAGTCCAAAGAAAACTGATTCTGCCAGTCTTCCTCCAATATCTTTAATACATGAATAGTCCAGGACTAACCTGGCAAATGAAAACTGTACGTGCTGTATTCCTCAACAAAACAATATTGGGAGGTAGGAATAATCCAACCGCAATAATTGATCAATCCGTGCCACAGTGTGTTCCATTTTTAAAAAGTTATTATTAGTTGTATGTTATCCTTTAAGTAAAGAAAGAAAGTTAATACAATGTAAGAAAAAAATGCTACCATTATTATTATTTGATAATTATTATAAATATATCTTTGATGGCCTAGATGGAGGCCTGGCAATGCTCACTATAAGCAATAGGGAGAAATTCTTTAAAGAGGAGGCATGAGGCCGTTAGTTTGTGTAGGCCAAACATGGCACCGTGCAGATGCTATTCCATTATTTGTAACATTGCACACAAACAAATAGCTGGAGAATGTCTCTTTAAAACATGTGTCTCCCCAGGGCTTCTGGGAACACTAGGGTTCGCTAAGAGGAGGCTGAGGTTCCTCAATAGATAACGTAAGGAATTGTACAGATCCAACCTTGTGATGAATTTGAGAGCAATTTATAAATATTGATATTTTTAAAAGACAGCCATTGAACTTTTGACAGTAAATGGTAACCCAAGAGTTAACATACATGAATATCCACATACAATGTTTACTAATTTCTCGCCTCCTTGAAAACTGTGGGATTTTATAAAAAACTGGGTTTAAAAATTAAACAGAGCCATTTTGTCCTGACATTCTGAATCTATTTTTATGGCAACTCATGAAACAGACAGGACATTTTCTCCTATTACACCAGCCTGGGTTGAAATATAGAAACAGAAACCTGAATAGACTTAGCTAAGATAGAACATGACCATGCCGGCACGTAATGGGTTAACTCATAGATCACATCATCAGTAATGTCCAACATTGGCACTCCAGATGTTTAGAAACGACCAACTCCAGCATTCCTTGTTTGTTAGCGAGTAACTACCAGGGGAGCAGGGGGAGTGACCGCAGGGGGGCCCGGGAGCCAAGGGGCCCCATCTTATTTTTCCTATGACAGATATAGCCTCCTCCCAGAAAACCACTGAGGATGAAGCAGAGATAGGGGCCCCTTCATAGTTTTGTAGGGGGGGGCAGTGATTCCTAGTTACGCCACTTAAGTTGGTTAGATTCTGCAAACAAGGCATGCTGGAAGATGTAGTTTCCAAAAACATCTGGAGATCCAAGCTCAAGGTCACATGCTAGAATGCAAACATGAATCACATGAATCATTCTCTCTTTGTCAGAGGGGTTTGTGGGAACTGTAGTCACCAGGAAGGATACACCTTTTTTTATTTTTAAAAAAACAGGTTGTTAGAGGGAAGAGTAACCAGTGTGTTGGGATTCTTAGTGTCAGAACAAGAGTTTCTGCAGCAGCTGAAGTCCCACCAACTATAATGTGAGGGACCCTGAAGAGGTTCTGCAGCAGTTGAGGTCACTTGGTTTATCAGCAGTGGGACTTGATAGAGGACGCACGTGGGTTTAGTGGCCACCTAGAAATGAGAGTGACAGCTTTGGGTTGGCAAGAGGTTCTGCAGCATCTGATGCCAGCAGCCCACCTCCCAACCCCCCCAACCCTGCCCGGTTCCCATGAGCTGCAGAGCTGTGCATGGTGAATGTGAACCAGTCGGCCCGGGGAGACCTTCACCGAGGGAGGAGGGTACCTGCACCACCGGAGGGGGCACGCTGCTTCTATTGGTGTCCAGCGCTGTGACCGAGACACCGGTTCCCTCCCTACCAGTGACGGTGACAGTGCCCTGCCTGCTGTGCCGGACTCCGGTGTGTCCTTCCTCCACCACCGCAAGGTACAGTGTCAGTGTCATTCATGGGACTGGCAATGGGCACCACTTTACACCCCCCCCTTCTCCCCTCTAATTTCCCTTATTCCATGGGAGTCTGCAATGTTAAGATATGTAGTTGGTGTTTCAACTACAACTCCAGAAATGCTATGCTGACTCAGGGGGGTTTTAGTTTTCCTAGCAGTTGGAGAATAAGAAAGAATGATGTGGTGGGTAGTTGAAGGGTTAATGGTGACGGTGGGGGTTGCCCTGGAGTGTTTAGAACTTACTAAAGGACCTTAAACAGAGGGTCACAATGTCCTTACCCTGGGCCCGGGGGGTTCCTAATCTTTATGCCTGGATAATAATGGGTTAAGGGGGTAGGGTTTATAAATGAGCCCAATTAAAAAGTCCAGCTCCATAATCGATGACCTGTAATTGCTAATTTGTATTGCACTTGAACTCAATAGCATTATTAATGAGTTAAAAATTGTGTGTGTGTGTGTGTGATGGGGATAAGTATGAATGAGACCCACCTCTCCCCCCAGTTATACCCATATGGTTATTGTAATTGCTAATGTCAATTGCACTGTTAGAATTCAGACAAGGACCAGAGGTCATTTAGTTTTTTTTTTTACAATGTGTCTCTGCATGAACGTAATGAACAAGTGACACTTATCTTTTTACTTGCTGAGTGGCCTCACATGGGGTCTCTTAGTGGAACTTCAACTCATACAGTAGCTGGTGGTGGATCTGTAAGGAAGTCAATGAGTGGTGTCATCTCCGCACTAGAGAAAGCAAAGTACAGGTAGGTCGAGGAGACACTTTGTGGTCTCTGTGCAGGGAGTGGGGGATACTGGGGAATGTGAGTGGCCAGGTGAGGGTTACATTGACCTGATAATGCAAATAGAAAGGGGTTGGGTTCTGGTCTCTATCTTCGAAATATTTAATGGAATGTTAATAAAAACACCCCCTAGGAGAGCTTTCATGGTTGGCTCTAGTCATCTAATGTTCTCCTCTAACATTGCATGTAGCCTATCATTAAACAGAGTTCTTCTTGTAGCTGGTACTGCTGTTCCATGACCATAGACAAGCCACTATAAGTTCCTTGCAGGGGACAGTGCAGTTATCTATTCATCACATCCTATGTCCTGGGCCACCCAAATTGTGAACTACAGCAATGTTTTAAGCATGCTGGGATCTATAGTACATCAACAGCTTGAGAGCTACAGTGTGGTTTACCAGAAGCTTTATTGTCCTATAAACGGCCTAATAAGATTCACCTGCCCACCCCCACCACTAATAGTGGTGAGCAAGATGACTACAGCTCCACACTATATCCCCCTCTCTCTCTGGTAAAGTAATTGCTTTTCTCACTGAATTACTGATTTCTGTAATAACCTGAATAAGATAGCAGGTAGATAGGCCTGGTGGGATCTTGACTTGACTCCATTTAGATTTTTTTTTAATAACTGTTATGATTTTACAGACACAAGAAGCTCTTCTCCTATATCATCTTTGTGTAGATTGGTGCACAGCGTGTCCTATAAAGGGATTGAAAATTGATTGAAAAGTGAAAACCAGTTGTTAGTGTAACGTGGATCATTTGGATTGGGTAGAGGACTCAGACATAGAATGCTGCCAGATCTGTGAAGATCTAAATACACTGAGGCTGTGTACACACCATGCAGTTTTTCGGGCTAATCAACCGATAGTTCAGAGTACGGTTCAATCGGGCCCAAAAATTGCATGGATTTTCAGACGTTCATTTGTCTGAAAGGATGAATGGGTGGACGTTGCGGCCGAAAAACCAAACCAATTTTACCGCGACCAACAGTCCATCCTAGATGACCAGTCGGGCCAGCTGTACTAAAGGGTTCATTTTTATGTTACATGTGACAATAGGTACAATAACCTGAAGAATTGACAAAGGGTAGTTCTACCCAAAACTGTTGTGTAAACCTCATAAAGCACTTTTCTGCATTTAAGCTTGCTGGTTCCCTGATCTTATTGTTCCATGGTGAGGCCTCTGTCCCAGTCTTCTTGAATGTTTTAGTGTGAACTTCCCCTTTAAGGCTCTGACACTATATTTGGAAAGAGATACTTATTAAAAGTGCTGAGGATGATTATTACATTTATAATATTATATTGATTATTTCATGGATTCCCAGCCTTACCACAAACTGTAATTTAGAACAGGACTAAAGACTGAACATGAATAATTTAAAGGGACAGTAACAGGCAAACAAACCTTACACGTTTTATGTAATACGTTCAGCTAAAAAAACATTTCTAGCACACATATTGCCATATAGTACAGTAGTTATATGACAGTAGGTTGTTGGCTGTGAGGATTGGCCGCTTTTGGCCACATGCAGCCGGATAAAAGTTCCCTCTGTGTGCAATATATTTTTGTGCGCTTACAAAATGAAATTGGTGCACTTTTTCAACAGACTTTAACTGCACATCATTTAAACCGAGTGCATAGGTTAGAGGACAATGACTCTGGGTCCTCAACTTAAGTTTTTTTTTTTCAGCAACCTCGACCACTATTTTTACCAGTTTAATACATGCATTTGTCACCAGATATTTAATGATAAGTTCTTTCTATTCTGGCAAAGGTATCTGCCTACTTCCTTTGCTCAATGAGTTTTTAGGAGCTTGAGCATGTGTAGAGGAGGCAGAAGGGGGGGAGGGGGGCGGGTAACTGACAAGTGATCAGTTTAAAGTTAAACATTTTGGCCAGCTTCTTGTATTGTATTTAATACATGTCATGAGCAGCCAGAATAAAGTTATTGATTATCCAAGAGCAGGGGTGTCTCTCTAATGAGGCAATATGAGCAAAATGCTCAGGGCAGCACCCCTGATAAACATCAGAGAGGCGGCAGGCAGAGCTCACTTAATTTTTTTTAAGAAAAACGGCAGGAATTATGGTACGGATAAATGTCTTTTTGAGGAATTTTATAATATGCTGTGAGGTGCCATTTAAAAAGACCAAATGTTTAACCACACCAATTCCTGGAAGCACAACACACCTAACAGTGGTTTGCGGTAGCGCACTTCATTGCGCCTAGTGGGTACATAAGGGCAGCATTCAAAAGTTGGCTCAGGTGGCAAAAACCCTAGAGACGCCCCTGTCCAAGAGGAAGGTATTAACTGCATAGGTGTCATTTTTTCCATTTACACAGTGCATATTTCACCAGGTGGTTTTTACTGGCTTTGGTGAATGGTGGAACATTAATGCAAATATTATGTTTTCCGCTTCATGTAGCAGTTTTGTATTTGTAGTTTTTTATGTTATTCTAAACTTTATTGGCCAATAAATAAACATATTTCCATATACCACCGAGTAAACCAGGCACGTTAAAAATAGGGATTTTAAAGAGAGAGATTGTGTTCAAATGCAGGCTTTATTAGAATGCAAGAGAGATAGCACCAGAGAGTGAAAATGTAGCTCACGCCATTTTCTGCATTGTAAAGGACAGTAGCACTGATAGAGAGAAAATAATTACGTGGCCTTCTAGGATGTTATAAATGTTTTATAAATGTTTCTTTTTATTGAAATAAAAGCCCTTCCCAACCCACGTTTTTACTGTGTCCCCCAGTGGTTCTTGGTTGAGGATCACAAGAAAAATCCTCCTACAATCTTAAAGTAGGATCTGAGAGTGCCATACACTAATATTAGCCAAATCCCATCAGATCCAACTAAATTTTTCTGATTTCAGCAAGGCATATGGGCAAAGTGCAGGGGTGTCCACCATGAAGGAAACTTAACATTTACTCAGGGCACACCCCTGCAGAACACTTAAAGGCGAGTGTAGTTAAAAAAAACTTCTTCCTGCAAACTGCATTTCAGCACCAGTCCACCCATAAGTGTTAGTCAGCCCCCCACTCCCACCTCCACGCCTATGTTCCCTGATGATAAAGCCACGCCTACTTCACGTGCCACCACCATCTACCAATAGGCAGCATTTAAAAGTTGTTTCAGGTGTCAAAAACCCTAGGAACACCCTGGCAAAGTGTATAGGATTGACCATGTCATCATCAAGTCAATAGGACCGCCATGGAAAATATCAAGTAGAGCTAGGCAATACCATCACAAAGTCTATGCTCACCTAGCTGGCCAATCCCAGACAGAGCATAGGATGGATGCACAGGTGGGGTCTATCTTTATGGCCATTTATGAAAATGAATCGAGGGGGCTCAGCATGTAAATGTACAAAATAAAATGAGTACGTGGTCTAAAACCACCGATGAACGTCCGCTGGTGTAAACCTCCATATACCGATGGTTGAGAGCGATCAGTTAGCAAGTAGTATGCGGGGATAAGAATGAAGAATAAAGAAGACGAATAGTAAAGTTCCCTGGGAGAAAAACAAAAGAGAAAAACAAATGAGATATTCACATGGATTTCCCAATCTATTCAGTTGCTATTCTGCAGTAACAAGTAAAGCAAAATGAAATATATAAGATTTTATGACATGAACATGAATTAGTGTAAGTGCATCACACACACTCTGTGTACCAGGCTTGGTGGAAAATGAAATTACTGGGCCGAGATAGCAAGGCTGTCATTATATCCCTCCTAGTATCCACTGCACGCTGTGTGTGTGTAAATAGGTGTGTGCCTGGTGAATCCCGACAAATGTATTCAATATAAAATAAAGCGCTTGTTTTCAGAGCATATTATTATATAGAAAGTAAACAAGCACGAGTCACTATAATCAGATTTGATCTGGCAGATCAGCTGGATTCCCTATGGTAGCCGCTCGCAAACTACTTTTCCTTCGGATTCAGCAGACAGACGTCTCTGGTCAGTTCTCAGGAAGGCCAGTTAAGCATGTATGCTTTTTTTTGGTCTGCATTAGGCATGATGCCGTCTGTCTTCGGTACAGCCGTGTCTTTTCGTAAGGCTTACATCATACTAGGGAATTGATTTTTGTGCAATTTGATGGAAATATTTTAAACTCCCAGGTTACTTTAGATTGAAAGGGAACACGAGAATTCTACATTCCAAATAGCCATAGATATCTCTATCAAATAGCATTGTGGGAAAAACCATCTGTAGAGGAGAGGGAGATTGGCTAGAAAACTATTTACTGATCTTGAGTCTCTACATGTGTTAATTCAAAGAACACGGCTATAATTAAAAAAGAAAACTTTTATATAGTTCAGAGGTGTTTGTATAACCTTGTCACTAGTGGGAATGGGGATAAATAATAAAATATGGGATATTTTTATTGAAGGAATTGATATCGGAGTCCAAGGGTAATATTATGATTTGAATGGGTTAACACATTCTTATTTACTCATAGTTGGTGCTTTGATAAAGGTCTATAACCAGGTCTTTCTGGGTGTAAGGGGTAGAGTGGCAATTCTGTTGTAAGTGGGAGTGAGCGGGGTGTGGGGAAATGGGTCTGCGGAGGTTGGGGTGGATTGAAGATGTGACTGGGACTGTGCAAGTTTGGGGGAGGATCAGGGTAAGTATATGAAGCAGGACCTGATGAAGGGGGTTGTACCCTCGAAGCGTTGTCACTTTGATTGTTGGCTTATAATAACCTACCATTTCACGTTGGAGTGCAAGTCTACATTGTATCATTGCTCAGGTATTTATGTTCCCTTTGAAGTAGGGAAAACAGACGCCTGCGCCCACAGGGGGAGTGTGCATATGGACTTTGCTGTTCACTTTGGATGAAGCGGGCAGTCACTTACAAAACTGCCACTAGTGCTTGGGTCATTTTTGTTTTACCTTTAGTTCCCCTGAAGATAAAGTTTGAGGAACTTGATCAGCAAATGAGGTAGTAATGTACCGGATATACTCGAGTATAAACCGAGGTTTTCTGGCTTTAAAAAAAGCTGAAAAATCTTACCTCGGTTTATACTCGAGTCAGCCTATCTCCTACCTTGTCCGTCGGCCGCGCGATCCGCATCCTCGCTCCACAGCTTCTGCGCATCCGGATGAGTCACTACCCGGCACCGCAAAGTGAGAGGGGGTTAGTGACATCATCCGGATGCGCAGAGGCTGTGTAGAAGGATGCGGATCGCGCGGCCGGCGGACAAGGTAGGAGATAGGCTGCTTTTTGCTTCCAAAGTTCCAAGACCGCACAATGGCAACTGTTGTGGGTCCTTTGCCAGACAAATAAGGTAGGTGCAATCCTCTTAGCCCCCTACTTCCAGGGCTGCAACATCCAAGCAAGGAAAAAAGGTAGAGGAGCACACTCTGGGGTGAATGTTTCTTTATTAGTGCAAAAAAACAACAAGCAACGTTCGGGACTCAAGGCCCCTCCTCAGGAAGGGGCCTTGAGTCCCGAAAAAGTTGCTTGTTGTTTTTTGCACTAATAAAGAAACATTCACCCCAGTAGTGTGCTCCTCTACCTTTTTCCTTGCTTGCTTTTGCTTTCACAGGGAATTGGCAATACTTACAAAGAAGGTAAAACCTTCTTTATTTGGCATACTGTATGCACAAATATGGAGGATTTACCCCTATTTGCAAGTATTTGCCACTTAAGATGTTTGATAACTACAACTCCCAGCATGCTTATTGGTGGGAGTTGTAGTTTCCAAACATCTTTAGTGGCAAATAACCCCCTCGGTTTATACTCGGGTCAGTGTGTGTTTCCTACTTTTTTCCCAAAACTTGGTACCTCGGTTTATACTCGAGTATATACGGTATCACTATTTTTTTCTATTTTACTGATGTTAGCAGTAAATCTTTCAAACTTTCTCAACATAATCAGCTGAACCTTAACTAAGAGATTGCCATGTGCAGTGCAGACCACCTTCTCTATCCCATGATGCAATAATTTTGGGGTGTTGTGTAAGAATGTCTTGGCTAATGTCAGAGTGCAAACCTCATTGGCATTTTCACATGGTGATACAGATGAAACAGAAAAAACTTAGAAGGGTAGCGACTTATAGATCGATAGGGAAACTGAGCAATTTGCAAAGGAAAAAGGGCAGCATTCAGCGTCTAATGTAGAATTTGTAGAGTGTTACTTTGTTTGTGGTACATGTGATAGCATTAAATAATTGCAGTGATAATTGCTAGAAAAACAATCTAAGCTTTTTTTTTGTTTCTTTATTTTGTAACTCCTACTATATTGCATAGTTTCTCTCAGCGTTTCTCAGAACCGATTTGTTTTTTTTTTAGAGAAATCAACAATTTATTGCCTTCAATAAATTTCCAATAACCAAGAATAAAGGAAGAATATTTAGTAGCGCTACATGATTAACTTGTGTACAGCTGCAATAAATGGAACGTACGGGGGAAACCGTGTTCTGAATCAATTTCATTTGGCAGTAATTTTCTAATTTAGAGAAGGTACAGTTGGGAAAAAAAGTAGGGCTGCACTTTTGCTTAAAAAAAAAGCAGTGTATGAGCAGGCTGCTTATTGGTTCAGCAGTCAATCATGTTTAAGTCTGGTTACACTCCATCCAATTTTCGAAGGCAACCGACCAATATTACTGTGTTTTGGTTGGTCTGCCCGAAAAATTGATTGTTATATGTGCGTTGTGCCACAAATGATCTTGGTGGCCCATTCGGCAGGATCAGACAAACATATCAACGGTATGCCTGAAAATCATGGCTAATTGTGCTTGCGCCCCCCTATGGACCGCACAACCATTTTGCAAATTGTCGGCTGTGGTGGACTGTCGGGTGATGGAAATGAATCTATTTAATGACCTACAAACGGACACTTTTGAGTGTTATAGAGCTATAAGAAAGGTTCTATAAGAACTCTGTATTTAGGAAATGCTGGGAGTTGTAGTTTTCCAACATCTAGAGATCTACTGGTTGCCTATCCCTATAGTCACTGTGATTGTGACTAAGTTTTTAAAAATTAAAAAAATGATCTAGTTTCTTAAGCAAATACTTTATAAAGTGCATTTTACCATTTAAATAAGAACCGCTGTTACAGGGTTAATGACGTTCATATAGCTTTATTCGGCTGGTGAATGTAAGAACAGGTAGACATAAGTTCAATTTGCCATTTGCCTTTTCGAATGCTGAATTGGCTTTAAGTCTTAATTATGTATGGCCATCATAAACTAGGTACACACAAGCAGATATTTTGTTCCGACTGACCAAATTTGGTCGATTGGCCAGAAATATAGTGGTACTTTACTGACCAATGTCTGTCTTCTTTCGTCCACAGAACCCGAAATATCTGCCACAGTTACCTTTTTATTTGCTTCTATAGGGGATTAAAAACTTGAAGTTTTAACATCCTAGTACTAGTACTAGTTTTAACAGTCCAAACTCTTCACAACTTTGCTTAATCTCTTAGTAATTCATACTCTTCTCCCTGGGATGAAGCACACCGAGCATGCTCGGGTCATAAAACAGGGGAGGGGGCAGACACTGGTAAGACAGTTATATCATCATAATATTTATTTCCTGTATATATGTAGAAAAAATACATAACTTGTGAGTTTCTTTCTGCGAAAATAATGAAATTCGAAAAATCCGATTAAATCCCAATGAAGTGGAATTTAATCTCGATTTTAAAATTTTCGTCTTTCAACGTGATTTCTAATTTTCTATTGTGATTTTATAATTTTAATGCTTCAAATATTCTACAATTTCCGACTTTTGGAATCTCCTCCAAAAATATGCTGGATCCATGATATTGTAACCGGAAGGACCATGGATATTCGTAACCGGAACTCATCTCTAGTTTGCAGCAGTTTTAAAACATTCCCTCATAATTTCCAATAATTTGTAAGTTCTTGGAAAGTCCTGGCACAGCTGCTACTAGAAAAATGTTAATTCTTTTCATTATCTATTCCAAAGTATGTAAATTGTCCCAGTAAAGTATGAGAAGCTCTAAGTAAACACAATCTTATGGCTTGAACTGGAGGTTTAATGTTATGACAGCCTATAATTTAACAATTTTATTTAGTGACCACAGGCGCGGAGAGCCCTGCATGTTAAATATGAACGTTACTACAATAAAAAGAGATTGGTTTGCAGACACACACATTAAAAATTTTGGGTTAAGTGATTATTATCATTTAAAGGGCATAAAAATCAAAACCCGACAAGCAAATAAAATGTAAAATTCATAGGCAAAGCCTTAGAAACGAAAAGCATCTAGGACATGAACGATATCTTAAATATTTGTATTAACTCAGTAAGAAAGTCTGACAGTTGCTGCCTCAGGTAGTTGGCTTCTGAAAGATATTTCTCTATTTAAATGCGATCGCAGTTTTTCTCCAGGGGCTGTTGGTGAATCTTTGATTGAGCCTGTTCTAACTAAAAGAAAATGGCTGACAATTTGCCAGTCAACAGAGATCTTTAAGACTTTTGTTTCCAGGAAAAAAACCTCCTTAAATATTTTTTTAAATAGTTAATAATAATATTTAGACTTTATAGAAATTGATTAACCAAATGGAATAATTTAGAGATTTTAGACCACTATTGCTATTGTTGTATTCCTTAAAGGGGAACTGTGGTCTCCATACAAGTGCACGCTAATAAAAAGAACATTCTCTTTAAAGGAATAGTTCACTGAAAAAGTGAACTATTCCGTTAATAGTTGATTGACGACTTACCTTCCGTTCTTCAATCAATTGACAGGAGCCAGGACCGTGGGCTCCTTCACAGGTCCATTTTCCGGGCTTAGTTTAACTAAATGGCACATTACCTTGCATGCACGCTATAGTTAAACTAAAGCTGGAACTGGTTGGGACTTGTCAATGGAGCTGGTGGTGGAGTGCTCAAGGTAAATTTACTTATCTTATTCCTGGCTCCTCGTCAATTGATTGAAGAACGGAAGGTATGCACAACTTAACCTTCCGGTCTTAAATCAATGGATTTAAGAAATTGTTCACTTTTTTAGTAAACTATTCCTTAAAAATTAGTCTAGGAACATCCTTCTACCGCAGTCTATCCAAAAAGTAAAGCAGTATAAAGTGTGTTCATCACAGTGAGGTGTGACAGCACCAGCAAGCCCCTGGATTGCGCATGCCACTTGTATTATACTGCTGGGACAAACTATTATCAACTGCATCATAAGCTCACCAGTAAGCTTCTTTATAATTTTAAAGCTATCCACAAGCCTGAAAAAATATGTTTCTCCAAAGGTGTCCATAGGCAGAGGTAGCACAGATATTGATTATTACCTGTAACTAGCTTCGGAAAAGAGAACATTTTGTGGGATCGGGTTATAACACAGCTTAAACAAAGTAGAGAAGAAAGATTTAACAACACTATAACTTTGTATTGACAACAGCTATAGACATGTTTGAATGTATGAGTAGTATTTTCAATGTTGTGGAGTTGATTGATTGGCTGATAGAACCCTTTTCCTAGCCAGGTAGTTATAGGCCTGTCAATTGACATCCAAATATTGATTTTTATAACATATTGCAATACATTTCAGACACACCATTGTACTGTAAGTTGGTCAGCCTAATTAATTTGCCACAACCAATCAGATGTTTGATTTTTACTTGGTCACTGCAGTAGGGTAGTTTCATGTTTGCTGCCAGATTAATAGCACGGGCAGACTATTGCACATTTATTTCATTAGGCCTAAAGTTTCACCTAAAGTATGCTGTGAAGTCCCAGTCACCCTGCATATGCTGTGTAGTCCATAGTCACCCTGAGTATGCTGTGTAGTCCATAGTCACCCTGAGCATGCTGTGTAGTCCACAGTCACCCTGCATATGCTGTGTAGTCCATAGTCACCCTGAGAATCTGTCTAGTCCACAGTCTCCCTGAGTATGTTGTGTAGTCCACAGTCACCCTGAGTATGTTGTGTAGTCCATAGTCACCCTGAGTATGTTGTGTAGTCCATAGTCACCCTGAGAATTCTCTATAGTCCACAGTCACCCTGAGTATGTTGTGTAGTCCACAGTCACCCTGAGTATGTTGTGTAGTCCATAGTCACCCTGAGAATTCTCTATAGTCCACAGTCACCCTGAGTATATTGTGTAGTCCACAGACACCCTGATAATTCTGTATGTCCACAGTCACCCTGAGTATGTTGTGTAGTCCATAGTCACCCTGAGTATGTTGTGTAGTCCATAGTCACCCTGAGTATGTTGTGTAGTCCACAGTCACCATGAGAATGCTGTGTAATCCACGTTCACCCTGAGTAAGTTGTGTAGTCCATAGTCACCATGAGAATGCTGTGTAGTCCACAGTCACCCTGAGTATGTTGTGTAGTCCATAGTCACCCTGAGAATTCTGTATAGTCCACAGTCACCCTGAGTATGTTGTGTAGTCCATAGTCACACGAGTATGTGGTTGAGTCCATAGTCACCCTGAGTATGTTGGTAGTCCATAGTCACCATGAGAATGCTGTGTAATCCACAGGCACCCTGAGTATGTTGTGTAGTCCATAGTCACATGAGAATGCTGTGTAGTCCACAGTCACCCTGAGTATGTTGTGTAGTCATAGTACCTGAGAATTCTGTTATGTCACAGTCACCCTGAGTATGTTGTGTAGTCCATAGTCACCATAAGAATGGTGTGTAGTCACAGTCACCCTGAGTTTGTGTGTAGTCCACAGTCACCCTGAGTATGCTGTGTAGTCTATAGTTTTCCTGAGTATACTGTGGTAGTACACAGCCACACTGAGTATGTTGTGTAGTCCACAGTCACTCTGAGTATGTTGTGTGTCCACAGTCACCCTGAGTATGTTGTGTAGTCATAGTCACCTGAATATGTTGTGTAGTCCATAGTAACCCTGAGTATGCTGTGTAGTACACAGCATCTGAGATGTTGTGTAGTCCACAGTCACCTGAGTATGCTGTGTAGTTCACAGTCACGCTGAGCATGTTGTGTAGTCCACGTCACCATGAGAATTCTGTATAGTCCACAGTCACCCTGAGTATGTTTGTGTAGTCCACAGTCACCCTGAGTATGCTGTGTAGTCTAGTTTTCCTGAGTATACTGTGTAGACACAGCCACCCTGAGTATGTTGTGTAGTCCACAGTCACCTGAGTATGTTGTGTAGTCCTAGTCACCCTGAGTATGTTGTGTAGTCCACAGTCACCATGAGTATGTTGTGCAGTCCACAGTCACTCTGAGTATGCTGTGTAGTCCACAATCACTCTGAGTATGTTGTGCAGTCCATAGTGGCCCTGAGAATTCTGTATAGTCCAGTCACCCTGAGTAGTTTGTGTAGTCCATAGTCACCCTAAGTTGTGGTGTAGTCCATAGTCACCCTGAGAATTCTGTATAGTCCACAGTCACCCTGAGTAGTTGTGTAGTCCATGTCACCATGAGATAGCTGTGTAGTCCACAGTCACCCTGAGCATGTTGTGTAGTCCATAGTTACCATGAGAATGCTATGTAGTCCATAGTCACCATGAGAATGCTGTGTAGTCCATAGTCACCCTGGGAATTCTGTATAGTCCACAGTCACCCTGAGTAGTGTGTAGTCCATGTCACCCTAGAATTCCGTATAGTCCACAGTCACCTGCGTAGTTTGTGTAGTCCATAGTCACCCTGAGTAGTTGTGTAGTCCATAGTCACCCTGAGAATTCTGTATAGTCCACAGTCACCCTGAGTATGCGTTGTAGTCCATAGTCACCATGAGTATGTTGTGTAGTCCATAGTCACCATGAGAATGCTGTGTAGTTCAGTCACCCTGAGAATGTTTGTGTAGTCCATGTTACCATGAGATACTGTGTAGTCTATAGTCACCCGAGTTTTGTTATGTAGTCCTTACTCACCTGAGCATGTTGTGTTAGCCATAGGTACCATGAGAATACTGTATAGTCCAAAGTACCTGAGTAGTTATGTAGTCCACAGTCACCCTTGAGTATGTTAGGTAGTCCACAGCACCCTGAGTATTTTGTTGTAGTCATAGTTACCATGAGAATGCTATGTAGTCCATAGTCACCATGAGAATGCTGTGTAGTCCATAGTCACCCTGGGTATTCTGTATAGTCCACAGTCACCCTGAGTATGTTGTGTAGTCCATAGTCACCCTGAGTATGTTGTGTAGTCCATAGTCACCCTGAGAATTCTGTATAGTCCACAGTCACCCTGAGTATGTTGTGTAGTCCATAGTCACCATGAGTATGTTGGGAGTCCATAGTCACCATGAAAATGTGTGTAGTTCACAGTCACCCTGAGCATGTTGTGTAGTCCATAGTTACCATGAGAATGCTGTGTAGTCACTAGTCACCATGAGTATGCTGTGTAGGCCATAGTTACCATGAGAATACTGTGTAGTCATAGTCACAGAGTATGTTAGTAGTCTACACTCACCCTGAGCATGTTGTGAGTCATAGGTACCATGAGAATACTGATAGTCCAAAGTTTACCCTGAGTATGTTATGTAGTCCACAGTCACCCTGAGTATGGATGTAGTCCCCAGTAGCCCTGAGTATTTGTGTAGTCCATAGTTGTCCTGAGAATTCTGTATAGTCCACAGTCACCCTGAGTTATGTTGTGTTCCATAGTCCTAGTATGTGTTAGTCCATAGCTTCCTGAGAATTCTGTTAGTCCACAGTCACCGTTGAGTATGTTGTGTAGTCCATAGTCACCATGAGAATGCTGTGTAGTCCAGTCACCCTGAGTATGTTGTGTAGTCCTATGTCACCATGAGAATGCTGTGTAGTCCACAGTCACCCTGAGTATGTTGTGTAGTCTATAGTACCATGAGAATGTTGTGGAGTCGTTGTGTAGTCCACAGTCACCCTGAGTATGCTGTGTAGTCTATAGTTACCCTGAGTATGCTGTGTAGAACACAGCCACCCTGAGTATGTTGTGTAGTCCACAGTCACTCTGAGTATGTTGTGTAGTCCACAGTCTTTTTTTTTTTTTCTCCATAGTCACCATGAGAATGCTGTGTAGTCCAGTCACCCTGAGTATGTTGTGTAGTCCATAGTCACCATGAGAATGCTGTGTAGTCCACAGCACCCTGAGTATGTTGTGTGTCTATAGTCACCATGAGAATGTTGTGTAGTCCATAGTCACCTGAGTATGGTGTGTCAAGTCACCATGAGAATTTGTATAGTCCACAGTCACCCTAAGTATGTTGTGTAGTCCATAGTCACCATGAGAAGGTTGTGTAGTCCACAGTCACCAGGGGATGCTGTGCAGTCCACAGTCACCCCGAGTATGTGTGCAGTCCTAGTCACCATGAGAATGCTGTGTAGTCACAGTCACCCTGAGTATGTTGTGGAGGAGCACACTACTTCATTCTCAGTGTTTTATTAAGCAAATAGCAGCATACAACATTTCAGGGGATATTACTTCCCTTCCTCAGGTATGCTGTGTAGTCCATAGTCACCCTGAGTATATGTGTAGTCCACAGTCACCCTGAGGATTTTGTGTAGTCCATAGTCGTCCTGAGATTCTGTATAGTCCACAGTCCACCTTAGTATGTTGTGTAGTCCATAGTCACCTGAGAATTCTGTATAGTCCACAGTCTCCCTGGATGTTGTGTAGTCCACAGTACCCTGAGTATGCTGTGTAGTCCATAGTACCCTGAGTATGAGGTGTAGTCCATAGTCACCTGAGTATGTGTGTAGTCCACAGTCAGCCCGATTATGTTGTATAGTCCATAGTCACCCTGAGAATTCTTTATAGTCCACAGTCACCCTGAGTATGTTGTGTAGTCCACAGTCACCTGAGTAGCTGTGTAGTCCATAGTTACCCTGAGTATGCTGGTAGTCCTAGTCAACCTGAGTTGTGTGTAGTCCACAGTCAGCCCAATTATGTTGTGTAGTCCAGTAGCCCTGAAAATTCTGTATAGTCCACAGTCACCCTGAGTATGTTGTGTAGTCCACCGTCACCCTGGAATTTGTATAGTCCACAGTCACCCTGAGTATGTTGTGTAGTCCACAGTCACCCTGAGTATGCTGTGTAGTCTATAGTTACCCTGAGTATGCTGTGTAGAACACAGCCACCCGAGTATGTTGATCCTACTTGACCCAATGCAAAAATCCATACTTGCTCTCCTGTTTCTGACTCCACGAGGCACCTTTGTGGTGTCACCTACTCTGACCATGTCATGCAGCCGCAACAGCAACGCTGTGGCTAATTTTTCTATGTTTGGGTTGATCCTACTTGACCCAATGCAAAAATCCATACTTGCTCTCCTGTCTCTCTCTCCACGAGGCACCTTTGTGGTGTCACCTACTCTGACTATGTCATACTCAACACCTCATAAGGATCTTTTCATGAGGTGTAACCCCTTCCCCGCTTTCCCTTGCACGAAGCATACTCTGAGGGAGAGAAGCCAATGGGGTATGGGGTCTGTCCGGTGGGGCCAAGCCTGCCTGGCTCCTCAATAATGTTGTCAAACTGAAGTGAATCTACTGCTACTCAATGGTGCTGTTCCTACAAAGCGTATCCCCTTCCCCGCTTTCCCTTGCATGAAGCATACTCTGAGGGAGAGAAGCCAATGGGGTATGGGAAAAGCCTAAATAATTATGTTTGTAGCCAATGTAATTTGTAAAGATAAAACACAGAGATTTGTTTAGTTTAACTTTTTTAGTAAACGTAAGCACCTTGCTTACATATTAATAATAATTATAACAATAATAAAAATAATAATAAAAAAATATATAAACAAAAATAATAACAAACATGGTGCAAAAAAAACCCCCAAAACAGCACCTATTTATTTTTATCATTTCGCGCTTGATGCGCAGAATGTCTCTGTGATGGAGAGCAAGTGCCCTCCATGCGCTCTGGCTCCTCTCCAAGCGCCTCTGCCCGCTCTCCATGCACCTCAGACGCTCAATAATATTTTGCAGCCGGCGTTGGCGTGCTGGCGGTGCTGGTCCCCCCTGGCATGCTGGTGCTGGCGATGCTGGCGGTGCTGCGGTGGCTGGCGGTGGTGGTGGTGAAGGGGAAGGGGAAACAGGAGGCCTTGGTGGGGGTGCTTGTGGAGGTGACCCTCCTCCTCTGCATCACTAGCAGAAATCGATTCCTCCTCATCTGCAAATTTATATATTAAAAAAGTAAATTTAATTATAATAATACTAAAAAATAATGAAATTTGTGAATATTTTTCGTGTGTACTAAAACTTACTAACATTAACTAACAGTTAAATTTACTAATACAACACTAACATTAACTAACAGTTAAATTCTAATACTAACTACATTAAGGCTAGGCCACACTAGCGCGTTTTTAGCGCGTTTGCGCACATGTTTGCGCACAGTGATTTTAGTAAAATGGAAATAGCGGGAATGCAAAAATTCCGCGATTTCCGATGCACATGCGATCGCGCTCCTTCACGTTTTGGTAATGCATGCGTTCACCATTTTTGTGCGTTAATGCATGCGTTTCCATAACGCAAAAAGGCGAAGAAAACACATGCGCAAAACGCGAACGCAAAACGCGAACGCAAAACGCACACAATCGCGTGCGATAACGCAGGGTGAGGGGTGAGGCCACACTGTGAGCGTTATCGCACGCGATTGTGTGCGCGATTCTTGTGCGATTCTTAGGGTGAGGCCACACTGCAACGCACAGGAATCGCGCACACCAAATCGCCTTTTCGAGTTATGGAAACGCATGCGTTAACGCACCAAAAATGGTTAAAGCATGCGTTACCAAAACGCAAACGGACGCGCAATCGCATGTGCATCGAAAATCGCCAGAAAGAATTTTCGCGTTACCGCGATTTCCATTTTAGAAAAATCGCGGGCACGAAAGCAAAACACGTGCGCAAACGCACGCAAAAGGCGCTACTAACATTAAAAATTATATACTTTGAGTCGTTTATGAAAAAAGAGCTTTCAAAATCTGTATTCTAATTAAATATTGTAAATATTTTTCGTGTGTACTTGTCCTTTAACTAACATCTACTAACATTAACTGTTACATTAAAATTTCCTAACACTAATTAACACATGCACTTTGAGTCCTTAAGGAGAAAAGCACTAAAGGCCCCGCAATCGTTTGTGGCAGTTTGCAAAATTTCAAAGCGCTATCGCCAATCACAAGTGCTATAAAAGTAACAAGAAAAGTGCAGTAACTTCGTATAGTGGTTATACTTAGACAGAGCTTGTCAGAAAGATCTGCCGCAGAACCGCCTGATTAGTGGTGCAAAAGGTGGTGTTTTATACAACTCAATCACAGATAAAAATGAATATATAAATGTGATACTTGCCTTGGATATTCCGCTGAATGTCCTGGACGTAGACGCGACGCTGCCGCTTGAGGTCCGACCACCTCTTTTGGAGTTGAGAGGTGGTCAGCTCAATGCGAAACTGCGTCCGCAGTTTCGCCTGCAGGTGGCGCATTATGCGACGTTTGCGCTCCTTAATGTTCGGTGTGCCGATTGGCATCCCGTCATAACCCAGCCGGGTTAGATATTCTACCATCAGGCGCTGCCATTGCATGGTGGCCATGCTCTCTGGTGGGTAAAGTAATGGTGGAATAACTACACCCACTTTCCAGACTCGATTTTAGATCCTGGATTGCATATAGAAGTCAATGGGAAGAAGGGATTATAATCGAATGTCGAATCCGCGAGTAAAATGTCCATGTTATCTAGGCGCGAACATCGAATCCGCGAGTAAAGTGTACATTACAGCCTATACGCGAATATCGAATCCGCGAGTAAAATGTCCATGTTACCTCGAACGTTCGAACGCGAGATTGCGAAAGTAGCTTGCGTGAGAGTAAAATCGATTTTACGAAAGTCCTGGATATTGGAACATGCTCCCCAGACCATTTCCCAGGTCCCACAGCCATTTACATTAAGTTACCCTTAATATTTTAGTTGTATTTGACTCGAACTTTTCGAACTATTTGCCTCCCATAGACTTTAATGGGTCCGTTTTCGAACTTTCGAACTTTCGAACTTTCCCAATAGTTCGAAAGTTCGAAAACGGACCGAACTTTCAATAGTTCGACCATCTCTACTAATAAGATGATCTCTGGAGACAAAGTCAAGGATATGATCCCTTAACAAAGTTTCCATCACCTTCCCTACCACTGATGTTAGGCTTACAGGTCTATAGTTATCATGTACCAACTGTCACAATTACAACAACAGCAAAACTGTACAAAATAGAAGTGTTTATGTTAATATGGTACTTGATTGACAGATGAAATGTAAAAAGTTTCAGAATGGATATCTAAAGAAATAGGGGACAGATCAACAAAACAATTATTATTCAGTGATAGTTGGAAATAATTATAGTTTCCAGTAATGGGCAATTTACAAAAACAAATTTCCTAAACTTGAATTTTAAACAGGACAATTGTGCAGTTATTGCTCCAACCCCCTTGTGGTCCAGGGCCTAACCTGGGAAGACACATTTTGCAATAAGGTACTTTTTCCTATTCGTTAGATCCCAGACTGAGTTGGGGCGGAGCTTAGACAATGCAGTTGTCCTTTATTAATTCTGCAGGTTTGTGACTCCATGACGCATGATCTGGTTGATCTTCTCATGAACTCTACAGTTAAGAATGAACAATAAGAAAACTGATTGGACCTTTGGCTGCGTAATTCAAGACATTCCAGAAACTGTAGATCATTTCTCCACAGTCAAAGAGAAATGTTGTAGCTCTTGGCTAGTTATGAATGATAGAATCTATTTAAGCTTATTTACATGCCATGTTTTACAAAACATGGGCAAAATTCCATTTTGTGATTTATATGGGACGAAATGTATGTGAATGTTTTTTTTAATTTACTCTATGAAGACAGACCCTTTTTTCAAATTTTAATTAGTAGCTTAGTACCTTTAGCTACATTCTCACATTTTTTTTACAGTTTTCAGTCAGTGAATCAATGTTATCCAATTTGAAAAACAAATTAAACGTATCTCATGATAACACATCAGTTATCAGAATAAATCACTAACCTCTAGAAACGAGTCAAGGTGAATGAATGGTAAATATTATCTTTGTTAAGTAGGATTTACTAAAGACCTGAAAAGAAGTATGGCTAGCTACACACGGACCAATATTTTCAACCCGACCGAACAATGTTTCAGTATTTTGGGTCAAATACCTTTTTGGCCAACTGTCAAACGTTCATCCAAATCGAACGAAAGTTTAATTTGTCAGTTTGAATGTGACTGATGATAATTCGGTCTAACGGATGGCCCAATATTGGTGACTGATGGATTAGGTTGACATATTGAGCCTTATGTCCAGTGGCTGACCACCAGGACCAACAACTCTATGTGTTTGACAGCTCTCGTTAGTGTTATTCATTGTCCTCGCAGAATGGATCACAAGTGATGGGACCCCATCAGGAACCGCAACACGTATGATTGTCTGGCAAAGTCGTCAGACAGGCTTGAGGCCTAGGACATACATGCTGATATTTCATCACCATTGATTGCTCCACCCAATCAAGATTTTTAGACACACCCTATTGTTCCTGACATATAAGTAAAAAATATGATCAATTTAGCCAATATATCAGTATATACAGACCATTCATTCTGTCAACAGTTATAATGGCCCAATGGTTGCACCTTATGTACCAGGCTAACATTGCAAGAGAGCATGCTATTTTAAAGGAAAAAGATCACATTGCTTGAAACACATACTCGCTAATAAACAACACTTTTTGCAGCAAGTGATTTGCTTGTCTATTGCTTACCTCTACCCATCCTACAACCATTGCTTAAAGGGTATGTCCACCCAAAAAAACATTTTTTATATAAGATTCCCCCTGGGCTCCCAGCCCCAACTGCTATGTTTTTTTCTTTAGAAAGCCCCCCAAACTCTACTTACCTCCCCTCTTTCCTCCGCCGCGCTCCCGGCCCTCTGCTTGCGAGAAAATGCAAGCAGAGGGGCGGGACCGGCAGCCGCGTCTGTGATTGGCTGAGCGGTTGCCAATCACGGACGCGGCTGCCGGCAGCTCACTTCTCCGGAGGAAAGAGGAGAGGTAAGTAAAGTTTGGGGAGCTTTCTAAAGATAAAAACATAGTGGTTGGGGCTGGGGGCCCAGGGGGAATCTTATATATTAATGTTTTTACGCTAGGGGGAGGGAATCGGGAGAGGGAGGGAGAGGGAGGGTGAGAAGGGCTGCAGTATGCATGCCAAACTTCTACCGGAGGCCAGGTAGCAGACAAAGTCCTACATGGACTCTGCTAGCCTCCTGGTGGGCAGTTTTGGGACTTTGGGGGGGGACTACAGGAGAACCTTATGGAGCTGGGATGTGAGGTAAGGATTAAACTACACTACATGGTGGGGCACCCCCTTCCCCTCCACTTCTTCCTGCCATGTATTGTACCCAGGGTACTATATTTCTTCTTAAAACTGCAGCCGCACTTATCTAAAATTGATGCTCTGGTCCTCTTTGCCTTTGTGAAGAACTGGGGGGCTGGCCTAGCAGTGGCTGATGAACTGGAGGGCTGACCTAACAGTGGCTGGAGAACTGAGGGGCTGACCTAGCCGAGGCTGATGAACAGGAGGGCTGACCTAACAGTGGCTGGAGAACTGGGGGGCTGACCTAGCAGTGGCTGGTGAACTGGAGGGCTGACCTAACAGTGGCTGGAGAACTGGAAGACTGACCAAACAGTGGCTGACAAACTGGAGGGCTGACATAACAGTGTTTGCTGAACTGGAGGGCCCAGAAGCCACTGTTAAGTCAGCCTTCCAGTTCACCAGCCAGTGTCAAGTCAGCTCTCCAGTTCACCAGCCAGTGTTAGTTAAACAATGTTACTAAACATTAATAATTTAATGACAAAGCAAGCACAGATAAAAATGTACCACCATTTTAAATTGTAGTTTCAGATAATGTAAAGTTGTTTCAGTGAGTATAGTGACCCTTTAATTCTAAGGCTCTTAATGTATTTTTCCCTTTTCTTAAGCATCTTACCCATGTTACACTTTTCCTAGATCATCCACTGAATAGGCATTGTGCGGGAGAAAAATCTACTCATCGGACAAGCTGTCTGATATATGTAACAATACTGTACTGTGCTGACTGCAATAAAACCAAATATATATTTTAGAAGACCCATTACATTGTCTTTCTGGGAGGATTGCCAAAGTTAGGTATAACTTAAATATATATAATTATTTCACAGCTTCACCCTTAATGAACCATAGCAGACCCGGGATCTTATAATGTGATGATTTGCATGTCATTTAAAGTAATGCACTACTAAATAGGTTAAACGTATTACAGAAGATAAAACATTGTGACATCATACACTTGGACTAGTTTGATCCTTGTAATATATATTCATTACTATCTGTCCTACCATACTGAACATTTTTAAAGGTTATAAGATTTAAAGACCAGTAAAGTGCCAAAAGTAAAACTTTTTCTTTAACCCCGCCCCATCCTTTTTTTTTAAGCCTACCTGCAGTTTTTGCTTCTGTAACAAATCAACTACTTACCATAATAATGGTTTTAGAAATTTATGGCCATCATAATCAATGTTCTTGTCTTCACTTCACTGCACTCCTAATCAATTAATATCTTACATTAGTAATCTTTGTGATGAATATTGCAAAAAACTATAGTCTTCTATAAACTTCTGAAGTGGATTTTAATCCCCCAAACCCCATTCACCAATACTACTCAAGATAACAACCTAAACTGCTAGGTCCTAACCCTGGGTTTGGCCTAAATCAAGCACACAATACCTTTAAAGTCCACCTTGTTGTGCCGGTGTTGTCCATCTATACTCAGAGTCCCAAACACAGTAAATGAGAAGCCCAACTTCACATTGGACAGTCTTCTCAGAGTCTTAAAATCGAGTTTATTTACATTACACGTTGATGGACTTTTTCACTCCTCTTACAAACCAGTTGTCCTCTCTGTTAAAAATATAATATACATACTAGCAAAAGTGTGCCCGTTGATGCACAATGAAATTATGTGTGTGTGTGTGTTTTGCTATGTGTGGATATAGTGGATATAGAATATTTACACAGGTATATTTTAAACTGTTACTCAGACAGTCACCAGCTTCCAGAGGAACCAAATAGGATAATCCTGCAGGTCTGAGAGTAGACCCAGGCAATCCTGCCACACAGTGGTTGAAACTAAACATGCTAGATTAATACTTATTAGTAATCACCAAGGCAAGTGATGATGGTACCTTATATATTATAACAGAAGGTACCTCACAGCGTCATGTTATTATAATAATATTGCCCTAATAATCTAACGTATAAACAAACATTTCTCATTCCCAGATTACCTAAAGAAATTGATTTATCCTTTATATACTCTTCTATACAGATCTAATTGAAAAAAAATTGCTTCAGAGCAATTTTTAATAACTGATAACTGCTTTTTGTTTCAGTATTACAGTAAATCCTTGGTATACCTGCCTGGCTTTACCACTAAGTAAAAGGCTAAGGACTTGAAAGTGAGCACCTTCATCCCAACCATTAATAGTGACTACCAATTCAAATTGTTCTAGCCAATCAGTCCACTCCCTAGTTACCCTATCAAATGGATCAGGTTTAAAAATAGGTTAGGCAATTAGGCCTGGTAGAGCTACTGTGTCTAATTGGGGCATTTCATGTGCAGGTAAAAGGACAGGAGGATTTAAATCAATACTATCCGTAGCAGCCTCCATAGCTTAATACAGAGAACAAATATACAGAGAAAACAGGGAGATTAAATGGTATTACCAGCACCGCTGCCACCAATTTGTACCAGATCACTGCTTTATGGAAGGATTATGGGTAGCATGGCACATGGTGTTACTCTGGTGGTCTGGCATAGAGTCTAATTTTTCAGACCCGCACCCGACCCGACAAATCAGTTTCCCCAGAACCCGACCCGCTTTTAGTATTTCTTCCTAAAATTTGTACAGGGAATATCTGTTGTATTCAATTAGATCAACTGGACTTGAAATTTAGTTCTGTGCAGTGCAGTGAAGATGCTCTGATTTGTATGTGGGGGAGACCAAACAGCAACTGCATCAACGTATGGCCCAGCACAGAAGAGCCAATTCCTCGGGTCAGGACTCAGCCGTGTACCTGCATCTTAAGGATAAAGGACATACCTTTGAAGATTGTAATGTTAACATATTGGCAAAGGAACGTGACTGGTTCAAGAGAGGTGTTAAGGAGGCCATTTATGTACTACCTACCCATGGACCACTACTGTCCCCTACTACCTACCCATGGGCCACTACTGTCCCCTACTACCTACCCATGGACCACTACTGTCCCCTACTACCTACCCATGGGCCACTACTGTCCCCTACTACCTACCCATGGACCACTACTGTCCCCTACTACCTACCCATGGGACAACACCTTGGATACAAAAGGGGGAAGTGTCCCTTCATCTAACAAGGATGAATGGGTGAGAAACTTGTCTAACAGGACTCTGACCCAGCAGAAATGGAAGTCCTTGCTAAGGGCTGAATTTTGCCATAACTCCTAAAGCCATCCCTGTGGTGGGAATTATAGCAGCCACAGAAGCCTCAATCACACATAATAGGTACCACAGAGTGAGGCAGAACATCTTTGCCTTAAGGTATCTGCAGCCTTAGCCAGTGCTAAAACTCCTTCACCTAACCTGACAACAAAGGAAAGAAGAGCCTTAACATCCCTCAAGAAAGATTCTAGTATCACCATTCTACCGCAGACAAGGGAAGATGCACAGTGGTACTTAACATCTCAGACTACCATGATAAGGTGACCATGCTCCTGGCCGATAAAAACACATATGAGGCTTTAACAAGGGATCCCACAGCCGGTTACAAGAAAAGCGTATAGACTTACTACAACAGCTGCAAAAGGATAAAGCCATTGATCGAGCAATGTATCATCGCCTCTACCCTGGTGAGGCAACACATGCATATATGGACTCCCAAAGATACACAAGGAAGGGGCACCACTAAGACCTATAGTCAGCAGCATCAACTCTGTTACATACAAGGTGGCAAAATACATAGCCAACATCTTAGGAGCATTGGTGGGAAGTTCTAAGCATCACATCCAGAACTCTCAGGATTTCACAACAAGACTGAAGATATAGTACTCGTGTGCAGGAAGAAGAAACTATGTGTCTATATGTGACATCTCTCTTCACCTGTATACCCACCAACGAGGCTGTTGTCATGGGTGAGAAAACGGCTAGGCCAAGACAGCACTTCACCAGCAGAAATGATCTAACCCAGAACAGGTGTGTTCCTTACTGGACTTGTGCCTGAATACCACCTATTTCAAATACAGGGATAAGTTCTATAAGCAAAAATACGGATGTGCTATGGGATTCTAGTTTCACCCATTGTAGCCAACCTTTACATGGAGGAGGTAGAAAAACTGGCGCTTAATACCTTTAAGGGCATAACACCAGCCACTGGTTCAGATATGTGGATGACACCTGGGTTAAAATCCACCAGAAGGAAGTACAAGCTTTCACAGAACACATAATGCGGTAGACCAAAACATCAAATTTACAAGGGAAGAGGTAAAAACAACAAACTGGCTTTCTAAGACTGCTTGGTAGAAGTCAGGGAGAATGGTAAACTGGAAGTAGAGGTTTACAGAAAACCAACACACACAGATCAGTATTTGATTGTTGACTCCCACCACCTTTAGATCACAAGCTGGGGGTCATCAGAACCCTGCAACACAGAGTGAGAACACCCACTAGCACAGAGGCGAAGGCTAAAGAATGAAATATCTCAGAGGAGCCCTTCAAACTGTGGATATCCAGACTGGGCCTTGTCAAAAGAAGCAGAGAGAAAAGAAAAAGACACGATACCAACAGTGAAGGGGAAAGCAAGACAGGAGGAAGAAAATGGTCATCCCATATGTAGCAGGGGTCTCGAGAAATTAAGAAGAGTTTTCAAAAAACACCGTATCCCTGTCTGTTTTAACCGAGCAACACCTGAGGCAGCAATTGGTACATCCAAAAGACCCAATACCTAAACACAAGAAAAGCGACATCATATATGCAGTGCAGTTCAGTGAAGAATGCTCTGATTTGTATGTGGGGGAACCAAACAGCAACTGCATCAACGTATGGCCCAGAAGAAGAGCCAATTCCTCGGGTCAGGACTCAGCCGTGTACCTGCATCTTAAGATAAAGGACATACCTTTGAAGATTGTAATGTTAACATATTGGCAAAGGAACGTGACTGGTCAAGAGAGGTGTTAAGGAGGCCATTTATGTGAAATAAAAGAAACCAAGCCTAAATAGAGGTGGGGGGTTCGACACCATTGTCTGCCATGTACAATGCTGTTTTGACACCTTACTCTGGGCGTTCCTATAACACCTCTTAGCCACTATCCAATCACGCCCTTAACACTTGGCTGTGATATGCTAATTGGGATTTTCCAGGGTACATAATTGCCACAGATTCTTGTACAAGTCATTCTGAATTGAGAAAGCCAGTCGGATGACTAGCGAAATGTCTTCAAGAACTAAATTTCAAGTCCAGTTGATCTAATTGAATACAACAGATATACCATGACCTGGATGAATGAGAACCTTCATAAGCATATTTGTACAGGGAAGTTAAAAAAAAGTCTAAAGTTAAAATAAATGTTTTATTCATAACCAAAAATTTTCATAGAAACAAACCTACCACACCAGTAAAATATATAGCAGGGCTCTTCAACTTGCAGGCATCCAAATGTGTGAGAACTACAAACTCCCAACATTCCCTGAAAGCCTTCTGATATTGTAAGTGCTGTAGTGGAATGCTGGGAGTTATGTTTTCAAACAAATAAATACCCACACAGGTGGGAGATCCCTGGTAACAATGTACATTATATAATATATCCCCACTGTGCCCAAACTACCTACCCATGGACCACTACTGTCCCCTACTACCTACCCATGGGCCACTACTGTCCCCTACTACCTACCCATGGCACACTACTGTCCCCTACTACCTACCCATGGGCCACTACTGTCCCCTACTACCTACCCATGGACCACTACTGTCCCCTACTACCTACCCATGGGCCTCTACTGTCCCCTACTACCTACCCATGGGCCTATACGGTCCTAAACTTCTACCTACCCATGGGTCTCTACTGTTCTGTACTACGTACCCATTAGCCTCAGCTCATTTTAAATCTTTATCTGCAACTATATTCTTGTTGATCTGTGACAGGGATAGTTAACCAAGAGTTATCCAGATGGTTTAAAAACTTTAACTCCCAGCATTCACTCTATAGCCAAGGAATGCTGGGAGTTTTCAAACATCTGGAGATCTACTGGTTACCTATCTATGATTTTATAACTATGTCCTGCAGAATATACATTTTAATTTCCACACACTGTCAAAACTTGCATTATGGGAGACAGTAAAGTTACAACGAGCAGGTACCTAAACAGAGAATTATGGGTAGGGAGCAGATGTAGCTGCAGTGAAATATCTACACCTTTATATGGGTGTAGATATTCATGCTCTGTTTTGAAAACTACAACTCTCAGCATTCCCTGTCTGCACTCTGCTTTTGTACAATGATTGGGAGTTTTAAATGGCAATCATCTTGAGGTCCACATACCTGCTGTAGTTCTAGCTGAACCTCATTAAGTGGTAGATTATTCTTATCATCACTAGAATCATCCACATCCTATAGATCATTATGGTCAGAAGGATTTAAACAGACCAATTAAATCACATGTCATCTGTTCCCATGCAGACACTTGCTCTGGTCTCATGCATAGGTGCAGGTGCAGAAAGAAGTTTGTTACTTTGTTCAATGGGAGATTGTTAGACCTGCTGCTGAAATTAACCCTTTACCAGTAATTTTAGATAGATATGAGCAGGCAGACACACCATCTTTGGGTGAAACAAAAGGCCACAGCTTTTATTGACACATTATAACATCATGTGATCAATTAATTAGCCAAATTTTAATTTATGCATCCTTGCATATTAATTAGATATAAAACCCAACTAGCCGTAGCCAATGCTAAATGCCAAGCCTCTGGATCCCCAGAGGGCATGTAACGGCTCCAAACATAACCTCTGCAAGGATGCCCCCGCCGCTGTGACTCCAAAAAAAACTTTCACACTTATGGACAATAAAAACATTATCCTATCATAACTATAGGGAGGAAGGGTGGGGAGATCCTTCTCCTGCCAGGCGCCTGCCGCCTTGTGGCCCGCCCCTTTTATACTTGCGGGGACGTCACCGCTTTGATTGATAACAATGTATTCTCACTTCACAGACAGAAAAAACCCAAACCCGACCCGCAACCAATTCAAACTCAATACGGGTTACCCGAACCCGACCCGAGAAACGGCCAACCCACAGGTACCCAAACTGATGTAGGACTTTAGTCTGGCACAAAGCAGACAGTGCGCATAAACAGGTTCCCCACATAACATGTGCAGTAATCAGGGGTGTCCCTGCTTATGGTGCACCACTTTGAATATTGACCAGTCCTGTATATTGTGTGTCCTTGTAAGTTGGTGTACACATATCTGTTGCCTCAGAGTTTGTATCCAATAAGGCAAATTGTCTGTCCAATAATCTGTCCTCCCAACAGGATCTTATACACAGGATCTTATACACAGGATCTTATACACAGGGTCTTATACACAGGATCTTATACACAGAGTCTTATACATAGTATCTTATACACAGGATCTTATACACAGGGTCTTATACAGAGGGTCTTATACACAGGATCAATATCACTCCAAAGCACACACCATAATCTACTTTCACCTTCTCTCCTCCTAGCCATAGAAAGCAGGGATGTCTTGTCTTTTATTACTCACTGACACAACCTGCAGGCTGGGGGTGTTATATAAGGAGCCATGGTGTATATGCCCATTACAATACACATAACATCCTGTGTAGCAGACTGAAATTTTTTTGGATTAAACTTCCTTTCACATGGAGCAGACACGGGTGTGGGTTAACCTCCCATTTTGACCATTCAATGTTGAAAAAGGGATCTCAGCTCTGTAAGTAAGTTTATGTATTTTGTATATTTTGTGTTGTACCTAATATAAGTCAGTGCTGTTCTCTATATACATTTACTGATGGTCATTTAAATGGTAATAGTGAGATAGTACACACATACATATACACCTTTCCTATATGTAATATTATATACCCCCCCACCTCATTGGTATCTCCTAAAAATTAAATGCAATCTCCTATGAAGATATAAATATATATATTTGTTATATAAGGGATATAATTTAGGACCAAGGGCCTACGAGGAAGCATTAAAGGACCAAACTCAACGTTCATCTTTTCATTTATCACACTTTTATTTATGTATCTCACTCCTCCTGACTTCTTATATGTATTAACTTGCCTTTTGTTATTCTCCCCTTGTTATTTTAATAATAACATGGTATCAGAGTGGGCCAGTCCATCACTGAGTGAGGAAGAAGTATTAAAGGGCTCACTGTAAAGAAAGATTTTGATGACTTGAGTGTTGTTGGATATGAAAATGTTTTTGTTCTACAAGTCGGGTTTTATAAAGATGTCTCTATGTTATGCCATGTATAATGGGGCATCATTACTGAAAGGTACTCCAGATAACTTAGTTGATCTGGATAAATGAGTTGATTATTCAACGTACCAAAATATGAGAGTTCCTAGTTTTATTCAGATCCAATAAGTCTCCATAAAACTGTTTCCTGTCCATTCTGTCTTCCCTAGAAACCTCCAGTTTGTTTTATACCGACTTTCCATTTAATCTATGCCTTTTAAAAGATCATAAGCCCGACGCCTAATTTGGTTCTCTCATCCTTTCTTAATGCTCAAATTAATTTTTCTCGTGGGAATATATAATACTTTTCATGTTGTAAGAGTGTTTTCCCCTTGATAAGAACATTTAGAATTTCAATGCTAAATTAAGTCAACAGCCCATTATACTTGAGTACGAAACATCAAAGTATTTATGGATTGGAATCTTTAATTAAGAATAATGTTTTTATTTTCATGAATGCAACAATTGATTTCCGTAAGAGGGTAATTGACTGTTGCTGCATCCGTCTGTGCCAAGAAATATTCATCTGTCAATATATGGGAAGTCTTGTCTTTTTGTAATTTTCCTGTGTAATAACCTGGAATTTAAAGAGGAATTTGTTATTACCAATGCTATAAAAACAGAATAATATATGACTTATTGATAGCTTGTACAGTCAACATGTTGACATTACTCAGTAAAGACGACAATAAATAACCTTCCCTTTATTGGGTAGGAAATGTATTAGTGTGTATTAACTAGCAATGTTGCGTGAATATCATTGAATATTTACACAGCAACAAAGATATATAAAATGAGGTCCAAATCTAATCTAATAAGTCTGGAAGATCACAGCTTAAGAATAAATGTCTCTTTAGTCTAGGGGTCTGACTGAGAATCCAAATATATAGTATAAATTGGGAGGGGGGAACTTTTCTGGATTAAAAAATCAATCTTTGAAAGCTGATATAGTGCATTTTATAGGACTGGAGGTGAAAGGAATGGTACACTGACAATTTGGCTTTGCCTCATTTTAATTTGTAAATGAATACATGTAAGCAGCACTTACTCTGCTGCATGTGTTGCTGCATGACTTCAATCCTGCACTAGTTTTGCTCAAGCTCAGTCCCCCAGCCCCCTGCCAGACTATCTGACTCTCTGTGAGGGCAAGCGTGCTCAGTAATCTCTATGAGGCAGCATTGGTAGAGGGAATTTCCCACCATGCAGTTCACATACCAACTATCACCATTCCAGCTACAGTAAAACTATGCATAACAGAAGAGTTTATGATAGTAGGGCGCTTTGATTTACATCTAAAATGTTAGATATTTCAGATCAACCAAAAAATGGTACAGTGATAGTTGGGAAGAATTATTTTGGGAGATTCAATATGTTTGCCGCGTATTACTTACCTTAGCTTGATCCTGTGATACCATATCAGATGTAAACAAGAGTAAGTCTGGTATTGCATTGTGGGATTGCGTAAAGCTAAGAAGTTCCAGTTATGCCGGATTAAAGACCTCTGGCGCAACTGTTAGGTTTTGAAACGGTTAAGAAACTTAACCAAAGGGCTTTTGTATCAGTAGCACAGCGCTATTTCCAAAAACATATGGAAATAGCGCTGTGCCCTAAAAACACATTAACCAGATATTACTTCGTGTTAACGCTTGTTTTACACAGATTTGACCCATATAGAATCTCCCTGATATTTTGTAGTAATGGGCAATGAAAAATAACAAATTTCCCAGTGTGCATATCCTTTAAAGACAAAAAACATCCACCAGCTCCACAAAGTATAATGTTGAAGACATGGGGATAATATAATTGTGTGGGTGAATCTTATCGGTGTTGTTGGACGTCAGACATAAAATGATGTAGCATGGCATAAATCAAATTCTAACAAGTATCTACTGTCTCTATGCAAAATGGGAGTGTACCTTATGTCTCAGTACAGAATATGGGCAAAAATAAATGACTAGGATAAGGAAATAACAGAATCAATGAACAGTACAAGGGGGGTAGAGAGTTCTAAGAGGGAATCCTGATAGAAACCCTGTTTTAAATGAAGTTTTCTCCGTGATCTCGCTGACTACTTAGACAAATGAGGATATTATTGAAACAAGGGCGTATCTACAGCTTGTGCCTAATCATGTCCATTGTATCTCACCATATTTTTACAGTTCTGGCTCCAGTCTGATTAATGGACCTTAGAAAGTCATGAATAATAAGACGTGTAAGGAGGGAATTGCTAACATTCTCATATGGTGAAACACACTGAAAATCCCACTGGGTCTTCCTTCTATAGAATACACAAGCTCCTATACAGTCCTATACATATTGTATGCAGTACAGATATCCCATAGTTACAATATACTGTACCGCAGAGTGATCTTTGGGGAAATGTTCCAACTGTTATTACAAGATCAGGGGAGTTCCTGGACACCTTACAATCTGATTCCACACAATGCACCTTACAATCTGGTTCAACACAATACACATTACAATCTGGTTCCACACAATACACCTTACAGTCTGGTTCCACACAATACACCTTACAATCTGGTTCCACACAATACACCTTACAATCTGGTTCAACACAATACACCTTACAATCTGGTTCCACACAATACACCTTACAATCTGGTTCCACACAATACACCTTACAATCTGGTTCAACACAACACACCTTAAAGTCTGGTTCCACACAATACACCTTATAATCTGGTTTCACACAATACACCTTACAAACTATATCTGTTGTATTCAATTAGATCAACTGGACTTGAAATGTAGTTCTTGAAGACGTTTCGCTAGTCATCCGACTGGCTTTCTCAATTCAGAATGACTTGTACAAGAATCTGTGGCAATTATGTACCCGGAAAATCCCAATTAGCATATCACAGCCAGGTGTTAAGGGTGTGATTTAATAGTGGCTAAGAGGTGTTATAGGAACGCCCAGAGTAAGGTGTTAAAACAGCATTGCTTGTGAAGGTTCTCATTCATCCAGGTCATGGTATATCTGTTGTATTCAATTAGATCAACTGGACTTGAAATGTGTTCTTGAAAGACGTTTCGCTAGTCATCCGACTGGCTTTCCAATTCAGAATGACTTGTACAAGAATCGGTGGCAATTATGTACCCTGAAAATCCAATTAGCATATCACAGCCAGGTGATGGGTGTGATTAGATAGTGGCTAGAGGTGTTATAGGAACGCCCAGAGTAGGTGTTAAAACAGCATTGTACATGGCAGACAGTTGGTGTCGAACCCCCCCACTCTATTTAGGCTTGGTTTCTTATTTTCACATAAATGGCCTCCTTAACACCTCTCTTGAACCAGTCACGTTCCTTCGCCAGTATGTAACATTACAATCTTCAAAGGTATGTCCTTTATCCTTAAGATGCAGATACACGGCTGAGTCCTGACCCGAGAATTGGCTCTTCTGTGCTGGCCATACGTTGATGCAGTTGCTGTTTGGTCTCCCCCACATACAATCAGAGCATTCTTCACTGCACTGCACTGCATATATGATGTCGCTTTTCTGTGTTTTGGTATTGGGTCTTTCGGATGTACCAATTGCTGCCTCATGTGTTTGTTCGGTTTAAAGCAGGGGATACGATGTTTTTTGAAAATTCTTCTTAATTTCTCGGAGACCCCTGCTACATATGGGATGACCATGTTTCTTCCTCCTTTCTTGCTTTTCCCTTCACTGTTGGTATTCGTGTTCTTTTCTTTCCTTCTACTTCTTTTGACAAAGGCCCAGTCTGGATATCCACAATTTTAAGGGCTCCTCTGAGATGCTTCTTTCTTTAGCCTTCCCTCTGTGCTAGTGGGGATGTTCTCGGCTCTGGTTGCAGGGTTCTGATGACACCCAGCTTGTGATCTAAAGGGTGGTGGGAGTCAAACATCAATACTGATCTGTGTGTTTGGTTTTCTGTAAACCTCTACTTCCAGTTTACCATTTTCCTTAACTTCTACCAAGCAGTCCAAGAAAGCCAGTTTGTTGTTTTGTACCTCTTCCTGTGAATTTAATGTTTTGGTCCACCGCATTATGTGTTCTGTGAAAGCTTGTACTTCCTTCTGGTGGATTTTAACCCAGGTGTCATCAACATATCCCTGTCTGCTTTAAACCGAACAACACACTGAGGCAGCAATTGGTACATCCGAAAGACCCAATACCAAAACACAAGAAAAGCGACATCATATATGCAGTGCAGTGCAGTGAAGAATGCTCTGATTTGTATGTGGGGGAGACCAAACAGCAACTGCATCAACGTATGGCCCAGCACAGAAGAGCCAATTCCTCGGGTGGAACTCACCGTGTACTGCATCTTAAGGATAAAGGACATACCTTTGAAGATTGTAATGTTAACATACTGGCGAAGGAACGTGACTGGTTCAAGAGAGGTGTTAAGGAGGCCATTTATGTGAAAATAAAGAAACCAAGCCTAAAAGAGGTGGGGGTTCGACACCAACTGTCTGCCATGTACAATGCTGTTTTAACACCTTACTCTGGGCGTCCTATAACACCTCTTAGCCACTATCTAATCACACCCTTAACACCTGGCTGTGATATGCTAATTGGGATTTTCCAGGGTACATAATTGCCACAGATTCTTGTACAGTCATTCTGAATTGAGAAAGCCAGTCGGATGACTAGCGAAACGTCTTTCAAGAACTACATTTCAAGTCCAGTTGATCTAATTGAATACAACAGTTAAAACAGCATTGTACATGGCAGACAGTTGTGTCGAACCCCCCCACCTCTATTTAGCTTGGTTTTCTTATTTTCACATAAATGGCCTCCTTAACACCCTCTCTTGAACCATCACGTTCCTTCGCCAGTATGTTAACAGGAACGTGACTGGTTCAAGAGAGGTGTTAAGGAGGCCATTTATGTGAAAATCTGGTTCCACACCATACACCTTACAATCTGGTTCCACACAATGCACCTTACAATCTGGTTCCACACAATAGACCACCAGTCTGATTACACACAATAACCTACAGTCTGGTTCCACACAATACACCTAACGTCTGGTTACATACAATACACCTTACATCTGGTTCCTCACATACACCTTACAGTCTGGTTACACCAATACACCTTACGTCTGTTCCACACATACACCTTACAATCTGTTCCACACAATACACCTTACAATCTGGTTCAACAATACACCTAGTCTGGTTCCTACCAATACTTCACTTCAATCATCACCTTACAACTACACCTTACAAATACATGGTTCCACACAATACACTTACAATCGAGTTCCACACAATACACCTTAAAATCTGGTTCCACACCATACACCTTACAATCTGGTTCCACAATGCACCTTACAATCTGGTTCCACACAATGCACCTTACAATCTGGTTCCACACAATAGACCCTACAGTCTGATTACACACAATATACCTTACAGTCTGGTTCCACACAATACACCTTACAGTCTGGTTACATACAATACACCTTACAATCTGGTTCCTCACAATACACCTAACAGTCTGGTTACACACAATACACCTTACAGTCTGGTTACTCACAATACACTTTACAGTGTGGTAACACACAATACACTTTACAGTCTGGTTACACACAATACACATTACAGTCCGGTTATACAAAATGCACCTTACAGTCTGGTTACACAGAATACACCTTACAATCCTGTTACACACAATACACCTTACAGTCCGGTTACACAAAATACACCTTACAATCTGGTTATATCACACAATACCAGTAGGTCATGGTATATCTGTTGTATTCAATTAGATCAACTGGACTTGAAATGTAGTTCTTGAAGACGTTTCGCTAGTCATCCGACTGGCTTTCTCAATTCAGAATGACTTGTACAAGAATCTGTGGCAATTATGTACCCTGGAAAATCCCAATTAGCATATCACAGCCAGGTGTTAAGGGTGTGATTAGATAGTGGCTAAGAGGTGTTATAGGAACGCCCAGAGTAAGGTGTTAAAACAGCATTGCTTGTGAAGGTTCTCATTCATCCAGGTCATGGTATATCTGTTGTATCTGGATATCCACAAGTTTTAAGGGCTCCTCTGAGATGCTTCATTTCTTTAGCCTTCGCCTCTGTGCTAGTGGGGATGTTCTCGGCTCTGTGTGTGTTGGTTTTCTGTAAACCTCTACTTCCAGTTTACCATTTTCCTTAACTTCTACCAAGCAGTCCAAGAAAGCCAGTTTGTTGTTTTGTACCTCTTCCCTTGTGAATTTAATGTTTTGGTCCACCGCATTAATGTGTTCTGTGAAAGCTTGTACTTCCTTCTGGTGGATTTTAACCCAGGTGTCATCAACATATCCCTGTCTGCTTTAAACCGAACAACACACTGAGGCAGCAATTGGATCCGATCGGAAAAATCACTTCCCGGAAATCATTTTCCAGGAAGTGATTTTTCATTCATTGGCAAAGATCAATAATTTGGTGATCAGAAGTGATCACCAAATATTGATCTCTGTCCCCATTTTTTTTCTAAGTCTTCGCTAAGTAGCAAAGACTTAGAAAAAATCCTATTTGTGAATGGAACTTTGAGTTCCATTCACAAAATGTATAGAACAGCTGTCAGCTTGACAGCTTGTTCTATACTAGGTACTGCAGCATGATCAAATTGAGATCAAGCTGCAGTACCTCAACTAGACCACCAGGGGCAGTCTCCTACCACTTCAAGGGAGACCCCGGTGAAGGAGGAAGCTCCGTGACGTCACCGGGGTCTCCCTTTCCGCTTCCTCCACGTGGGACCGGCTGCACATCGCGGGACCCGGCTAAAGGTGAGTGTATCTTCCGATCCCCCCCTCGGATTTGGATCACACCGAGGGGGGATCGAGGGGGCTAGGGGGGCAGTTGAATGCTGCCCCCCGATCGGCCCTAGCAGGGGGGAAATTTTTTTTTGCAGGGGGGAAGCCACAGATCGTATATTCACGATCTGTGGCAGTTAAAGCATTCTCTGCACAGATCGTGAATATACGATCTGTGGCAGGGAAAGGGTTAAGGGCAACATAACATTCAAGAAACAGGGCAGGGGTAGCCAAGTTACTAACGTGAGTGACTGGCGCCTAGAGGAAGAGCAGTGGTTTAGGAGAGGAGACCCAGAGTATGTTTTGCAGACTGCTTGTTTCTTGGCTGCCTTCTGCGTGTTTGGACCGACGGCATGCCAGGAAGTAAAACTAACACGCCACTTTTACACAGGTCATGTCATCACAAAACGCTGCGGCTTTGCACTGGTCTGGAGACTGGAGGCCGGCAACAAATAAGGTAATTCTGGAGCAGCTAGGGTAAGCCGCCTTACATTTTATGGTACAATCTTCCCCCACACCACACACCCCCTAGCAGTGATGCTGTCCTAGGGTGGCCTAGTGAGAAATTCGCTCCTGAACAATGAATGCAAAGCAATCTGGGCCAGACGGTTTGAAGTATGTTATGGGAATGTGTGATGGTAGTCACCAGTGTATGGGCACCTCTACTCTGGCATTAAAGGGGAAGTTCAGTGCAAATACATATGCTTTTCAGAAAAAAGAGCAGTATTTTTCCATCCTAATGACCTTAACCTGCCCATTCAGCATTGTGTCTGTGTATAGATAAATGCAACCGAAATACTGACTTCCTGTTTGCAGGACCCCTAGTAGAGACCGTTATGGTCTTGCCCTTGACCCAGTGCTTGGGTTGATTCAGTTGCTCAGTAGAGATCTGAGCATCTTTGACCCATCCAACAGCCAATCAGTAGAAATTACTGTTAGGAACATTACAAGGATGTGGTGCATCCTGGGAAGAAGAAGGACCGTTAGAACCTGAAATGTCAGCTCACTAATATCAACAGCAGGGAACAGCAAAGTGTATGAAATCAACAATTTTTTCAAAATGGGAGAGAATATGTAGAATAACTAGGAAGGCATCACACAAACTAACAATTTAACAAATATTGATCATTTCCACTGAACTGTCCCTTTAACTCCAGCCAAAAACTGTGCTCTGGGAGATTCTTAGGATGGGAATGGAATCATAAAAGTTTCTGTAACTGTAATGGGCACAGAAACCCGTGTTCCTATATGCCTCCAATCTCGCGGGGGGCGGGACCCCTGCAGTTATGCCCGTTTGCCTGTGCTGTTAATTTGCCTTAACCAATTAGATGATACCTTTTTACTAGTCCACTACAAATGTGCAAGTCTTATTGAATAAGCCCCCAACACCTTTACGAACAGGTTATTTTTATACAAGAATAAACAAATATACCCTAAAATATTGAGAATATTCTGTATAACTGGGAGACTTTTTCTTTAATATAGTTTATCAAAGATTTCCTTTTTTTCTTTCTTGTTTTTGTTTCTATGAACTTTGACTTTCCATGACCATTTCACTAACAGCATCCTTAATTCTCCAGTGGCATTCTACCAGAATTTGTCATTTTCTCTGATGTGAAAGCCTGATATCTGAACAATACATTTTTTTGGCCTTTGGGGTTTTCTCAGATTTTTTCTGTATGACTTTGGGGAAATGCATTACAGGTAGAGTCCGTTCTAGCTAAATCTGGAGTGCTTTTTGTATGATATCACCTAAACAAAAAAACAAAACAACAAACAAACAAACAAAAAAACATACAAACAAACATAACATATACATATAAATATTCTTAATATATGTGTTTCAGGTTTTTGATAATGAAACACGTAGATTATTTATAATAAAGCATGTGATTTAAGCCTTTCATGAATTATTGTATGTATGATTCATTTTGGATGAATTTTTATTGGGACGAGCTGGAGTGCAGCTTCATTGTGTTGTGCTATATGTATTAATTAAAGGGCAACTAATGACTCAGAAGAACACTCTTTCAGAAGGAAGAGCTTGCTGGAAGGGTCTAAAATGGCAGCTGGGTCTGTGATTGGCTGAGTGTAAGCCAATCATAGACGTGGCTGCTGGCAATTGAGAGAGCCGAGGGAACATGGTTGTGTCTATATCTGGGCCTAGTTTAAGAAAGTAACACAGGGCTGAGTTACCCTACATTACAGAAAAGCGGTTTATAGGTAGGGGATGAGGCAGCCATGAAGGGATCCAGGGGGGGGGGGGGGGGGAAGGGAAGGGGGGGGGGGGGGGGGCTCCCCTGTGCATGCCAGAGTCCTCAGAGAGGACAAGGAAGAAGCAAGGACCGGATGACTCACATACAGCTCCCACTTTTCACTTTCTGGGACTTTAAACAGACACTGCAGAAGAACCATAAGGAGCAGAGGAGTACGGTAAGGATTTTTTAACACTATACGGTGGGGCCAGTAGTGGGTAAAATTTTTGTTTTAGGGGTGGACATGCCCTTTAAATATTGTTTTATTTCCAAGCACATTTGTAATTTATTTGATTTTGATCAGCAATGGTCTGATATCCATAAAATATAAGCTACCCCAAACTGTCCAGATTAGACGTGTTCTGAATCTATTACTTCTAATTTGAACAGATTATGATCATTAATTGTACATTAATAACTACTCTAGAACATTTTCTTTTGTGAGAATTGCATTGCACATACCCTATTGAAAATAAAAGATTAATTTATTTGAATTCGATATGTATCATTATATTGATTATTGATAAATTTGAATAAAAATGGAATATCAAAAAATAGATCACAAACTTTTAAGGTTTCCACACTTTAAATCTTTAAATGTTACTACAATATACTGTATATACTCGAGTATAAACCGAGGTTTTCAGGCTTTAAAAAAAGCCTGAAAATCTTACCTTGGTTTATACTCGAGTTAACCTTTCTCCTACCTTGTCCGGCGGCCGCGCGATCCGCATCCTCAGTGCACATCCGGATTATGTCACTACCCGGCGCCTCTCACTTTGGGGCGCCGAGTAGTGACATCATCCTGAAGTGCAGAGGATGTGGAGCGAGGAGCGAGCGGCCGCCGGACAAGGTAGGAGAATACCACAGGGACACCGGGGCAACATCAAACATCTTAAGTGGCAAATATTTACAAATAAGAGTAAAACCTTCTTTATGTGCATACTGTATGCACAAATAAAGGAGGATTTACCCCTATTTGCAAGTATTTGCCACTTAAGATGTTTGAAAACTACAACTCCCAGCAATAAAGCATATAATCGAGTCAATATCTTTTTTCTCCTTTTTTAGCTAAAACTAGGTACCTCGGTTTATACTCGATACGGTTTATACTCGAGTATATACGGTAAAATGAAAACCCATCTGTTTGATTAACTCGAGAGGTTACAAATAATGACTACATTGATACCCACACACAATAGCAGTATGGCACAATCGGTAATAGGTGACTAAAAACTTTTCAACTTTCCTAATAGGTGGAAAAAAAATGAAAACATTCTCACCGTGTATGGCAAATATTGAACAATGCCTATTGGGCAGGTTAAAAAAATGTATAGTCTGCCAATACCGATTGTACTATAACGAAATCGTATGATTGGGATCCTTTTATGTATGGCCACCATAATTCCCTGGAACAATTATAGTACAGTGCCAGTTAATTTGATATTTACATAAGAACTCACCATCAGCTTTGTAAAATGGAATTAGACCTACCAAAATCATAAACAATCTCTGGGTGCTAATTTCAGTTTATTATCCTGGGGACATAAACTATATACCATGTTTTTCCTAACTGTTTATCAACAATGTTATTGTAGTTGGTTCTTATCTTGGAGTGACATTTCAATCACAATGTCACTCAGAAACTCGCTGCTGCAGAGAGTCACAGAAATCAAAAGGGCAGTCACACTCACTGTTCAAGAGAGACCCCAAAGCAATCGTAATTATGATGTATTATAATATTATATAACCAGTCCAGGGTCAGAGTTATAAAATCCCATGTGTTCGGAGGTTTCTGAAAAGAGTTATACCACTTAATTCTTTCTTATACTTTTTTAATTTCCCTGCAAATTGCAATCGGGGGAGGAAAGATCTGAGAGTGATTAGGACCAAAGGAAAGAATGACCCAGACCATAAGGGCAGAGCTGGAGGAGGGGTAGCACCAAAGGTGCAAAGGAGCGTGGATGTGTCGGAGACTCAGAGAAGTCGACTCTGGAGTGATCCGTGGTAAATTCTTTCTTTCTTTCACTGAAGACATACCGTAGCTCATTTACCTCTGATTCTTCAGTTAAACAGATAAAAGAAAGTTAAAAAAACAGTGGACATACCCTTTAAACAGCGATATAACTAAAAGTAATTTTAACATTATAACAAATGTGCGCTGTGTAAGACTGCGTTGCAATCTGTTATTTCCAACCGGTAAATCTAAAATTTGCCTGATCAGCAATCCGGCTATTCTGCATCCTGCAGGTGTATAGGAAATGTTTTTTTTATTTCAGCATCTCAGCCTTGAGAATCTCCTGTTTCAGCTGAGATTTCAAAGGTTTCATTTCTTGCAATGAATTCTTTCTATTGAATGTGTATAAAAGCCTATCTGCCCCCCTCTGCTTTGAATGCCCCTGTAATCCCAGTACGTTAATGCTAACTTTGATGATTGAGATAACAGGTAAATCTAAATACGGGAAATCTTGTCAGAGACTGAAACATTTTGGACAGAATAAAGTAATGGTTTGGAGTTTGGTTTTGTTTCTAATCTTTGCTTTTCAGTGTGGTTGTTTGGTTGGAGCTACAGTACGTTGATGACTTAATTGACATAAAATAACCAGTCAAGTTGATCTAGGAAAGGGGCTGGTGCCAAGAAATAAACATTCTACCAGCCAAGGAGGAAGTCCTAAAGGGCATGTCCACCCCTAAAACTAAAATTTAACCCCATACTGGCCCCATAGTACAGTTTAAAAAATGCTCACCTTACATTCCTGCTCCTTATGGTTCCCCTGTAGTCCATGTCCAAAGTCCAGGAAACTGAGGAGTAGGAGCTGTCTTCCTGTCCAAACTTCTCTGCTTCCTGTCTTGCCCCCAGTCGAGATGGAGACATGTGCAGAGGAGCGCTCCCCCCCCCTCCCGATCCCTCTCTTATAATCTCTAACCTTGCGTAAAAACCTTAATCTTTATTGCGGGACATACCCCCAACCGCTATGTTAGAAGTTTAAAAATAGAATCCAAACTGTACCTAGAGATCCTGGTTCCAGCGTCTTCTCTATTGCTGGCAGCTGCGGCTGTAATTGGCTGCCGGTCTGGCCCCCTGCTTGTAGTTCTGGAAGGCAGGGGAGCAGGACCAGAATGACGCTGGAACGAGGAGCTGTAAGTACAGTTTGGAATCTATTTTTAAACTAATATAGCGGTTGGGGTGGGAGGGTATGCCCTGCAATATAGATAAAAGTTCCTATGGAGGGTGGAGATGTCCTTTAAGGTGCATGCACATGTGCGATCGCGGGATAATCGATAATCGTGCTGTGTACGGGCACTTTGGCATCCGAAATGGCCATTTGGTCGAGACTTGTTGACCGATCCGCCAGGTGGATCATCAATGAGCCCCCGACCGAACAAGCACTTTGACTGAAAAAATGCCCATACATGGCAAGATTATTGGCCGTGCATACCCACCGTGTGTTGCAGGTAGGCCCCTGCGATCACACGTGTGTATGAGATTTTGAATACATCAATTCATCTCCAAATATAGGATATAACCTATGAATATTGGACTTTCCATTGTCTCCAAGGTGGCACACAAAGGAAGCGGGATGTACCCACCTCATATATTCAAATATATAATATTTGAATATATTGAATATATTGATAATGTATGTGGTTCTCACATTAAAAAGTTTTAAAGAGTTTGCTTGTTACCATTTGTAAAGTGTATGGACAACGGCTCTACCCAAAAGGTAAAGGAAGAGGAGAGTATAGGTCAGATAACAAAACCAAACACATTTAAGCTGTGTCTCTTAAAGGGTGTATAAAGTTGTATTTATTATATATATATATATATATATTTTTTTAAACAGTTAAAAAAAAGTACATGGGAAAGGGAGGACTGGTTATTCCTACCTCCCAATATTGTTTCTGTGAGGAGCATCAGTCCAAAGAAAACTGATTCTGCCAGTCTTCCTCCAATATCTTTAATACATGACTAGTCCAGGACTAACCTGGCAAATGAAAACTGTACGTGCTGTAGTTCCTCAACAAAACAATATTGGGAGGTAGGAATAATCCAACCGCAATAATTGATCAATCCGTGCCACAGGTGTGTTCCATTTTTAAAAAGTTATTATTTAGTGTATTGTTATCCTTTAAGTAAAGAAAAGAAAAGTTAATACAATGTAAAGAAAAAAATGCTACCATTATTATTATTATGATAATTATTATTATAATTATATCTTTGATGGCCTAGATGGAGGCCTGGCAATGCTCACTATAAGCAATAGGGAGAAATTCTTTAAAGAGGAGGCATGAGGCCGTTAGTTTGTGTAGGCCAAACATGGCACCGTGCAGATGCTATTCCATTATTTAGTAACATTGCACACAAACAAATAGCTGGAGAATGTCTCTTTAAAACATTGTTTCTCCACCAGGGCTTCTGGGAACACTAGGGTTCGCTAAGAGGAGGCTGAGGTTCCTCAATAGATAACGTAAGGAATTGTACAGATCCAACCTTGTGATGAATTTGAGAGCAATTTATAAATATTGATATTTTTAAAAGACAGCCATTGAACTTTTGACAGTAAATGGTAACCCAAGAGTTAACATACATGAATATCCACATACAATGTTTACTAATTTCTCGCCTCCTTGAAAACTGTGGGATTTTATAAAAACTGGGTTAAAAAATTAAACAGAGCCATTTTGTCCTGACATTCTGAATCTATTTTTATTGGCAACTCATGAAACAGACAGGACATTTTCTCCTATTACACCAGCCTGGGTTGAAATATAGAAACAGAACACTGAATAGACTTAGCGTAAGATAGAACATGACCATGCCGGCACGTAATGGGTTAACTCATAGCATCACATCATCAGTAATGTCCAACATTGGCACTCCAGATGTTTAGAAACGACAACTCCCAGCATTCCTTGTTTGTTAGCGAGTAACTACCAGGGGAGCAGGGGGAGTGACCGCAGGGGGGCCCGGGAGCCAAGGGGGCCCCATCTTATTTTTCCTATGACAGATATAGCCTCCTCCCAGAAAACCACTGAGGATGAAGCAGAGATAGGGGCCCCTTCATAGTTTTGTAGGGGGGGGGCAGTGATTCCTAGTTACGCCACTTAAGTTGGTTAGATTCTGCAAACAAGGCATGCTGGAAGATGTAGTTTCCAAAGACATCTGGAGATCCAAGCATCAAGGTCACATGCTATGAATGCTAAACATGAATCACATGAATCATTCTCTCTTTGTCAGAGGGGTTGCTGGGAACTGTAGTCACCAGGAAGGATACACCTTTTTTTATTTTTTAAAAAAACAGGTTGTTAGAGCTGGAAGAGTAACCAGTGTTGTTGGGATTCTTAGTGTCAGAACAAGAGTTTCTGCAGCAGCTGAAGTCCCACCAACTATAAGTGTGAGGGACCCTGAAGAGGTTCTGCAGCAGTTGAGGTCACTTGGTTTTATCAGCAGTGGGACTTGATAGAGGACTGCACGTGGGTTTAGCTTGGCCACCTAGAAATGAGAGTGACAGCTTTGGGTTGGCAAGAGGTTCTGCAGCATCTGATGCCAGCAGCCCCACCTCCCAACCCCCCCAACCCTGCCCGGTTCCCACTGACTGAGCAGAGCTGTGCATGGTGAATGTGAACCAGTCGGCCCGGGGAGACCTTCACCGAGGGAGGTACCGTCTGCACCACCGGAGGGGGCACCGCTGCTTCCTATTGTTGTCCAGCGCTGTGACCGAGATCACCGGTTCCCTCCCTACCAGTGACGGTGACAGTGCCCTGCCTGCTGTGCCCCGGACTCCGGTGTGTCCTTCTCTCCACCACCGCAAGGTACAGTGTCAGTGTCATTCATGGGGACTGCAATGGGCACCACTTTACACCCCCCCCTTCTCCCCTCTAATTTCCCTTTATTCCATAGGGAGTCTGCAATGTTAAGACTGTAGTTGGTTGTTTTCAACTACAACTCCCAGAATGCTATGCTGACTCAGGGGGTTTTAGTTTTCCTAGCAGTTGGAGAATAAGAAAGAATGATGTGTGGTGGGTAGTTGAAGGGTTAATGGTGACGGTGGGGGTTGCCCTGGAGTGTTTAGAACTTACTAAAGGACCTTTAAACAGAGGGTCACAATGTCCTTACCCTGGGCCCGGGGGGTTCCTAATCTTCTTTATGCCTTGGATACTAATGGGTTAAGGGGGTAGGGTTTATAAATGAGCCCAATTAAAAAGTCCCAGCTCCATAACGTATGACCTGTAATTGCTAATTTGTATTGCACTTGAACTCAATAGCATTATTAATGAGTTAAAAATTGTGTGTTGTGTGTGTGTGATGGGGATAAGTATGAATGAGACCCACCTCTCCCCCCAGTTATACCCATATGGTTACTTGTAATTGCTAATGTCAATTGCACTGTTAGAATTCAGACAAGGACCAGAGGTCATTTAGTTTTTTTTTTTTACAATGTGTCTCTGCATGAACATGTAATGAACAAGTGACACTTTATCTTTTTACTTGCTGAGTGGCCCTCACATGGGGTCTCTTAGTGAACTTCAACTCATACAGTAGCTGGTGGTGGATCTGTAAGGAAGTCAATGAGTGTGTCATCTCCGCACTAGAGAAAAGCAAAGTACAGGTAGGTCGAGCGAGACACTTTGTGGTCTCTGTGCAGGGAGTGGGGGATACTGGGGAATGTGAGTGGCCAGGTGAGGGTTACATTGACCTGATAATGCAAATAGAAAGTGGTTGGGTTCTGGTCTCTATCTTCGAAATATTTAATGGAATGTTAATAAAAACACCCCCTAGGAGAGCTTTCATGGTTGGCTCTTAGTCATCTAATGTTCTCCTCTAACATTGCATGTAGCCTATCCATTAAACAGAGTTCTTCTTGTAGCTGTTACTGCTGTTCCCATGACCATAGACAAGCCACTATAAGTTCCTTGCAGAGGACAGTGCAGTTATCTATTCATCACATCCTATGTCCTGGGCCACCCAAATTGTGAACTACAGCAATGTTTTAAGCATGCTGGGATCTATAGTACATCAACAGCTGTAGAGCTACAGTGTGGGTTTACCAGAATGCTTTATTGTCCTATATAACGGCCTAATAAGATTCACCTGCCCACCCCCCACCACTAATAGTGATGAGCAAGATGACTACAGCTCCACACTATATCCCCCTCTCTCTCTGGTAAAGTAATTGCTTTTCTCACTGAATTACTGTATTTCTGTAATAACCTAGAATAAGATAGCAGGTAGATAGGCCTGGTGGGATCTTGACTTGACTCCATTTAGATTTTTTTTTAATAACTAGTTATGATTTTACAGACACAAGAAGCTCTTCTCCTATATCATCTTTGCTGTAGATTGGTGCACAGCGTGTCCTATAAAGGGATTGAAAATTGATTGAAAAGTGAAAACCAGTTTGTTAGTGTAACGTGGAATCATTTGGATTGGGTAGAGGACTCAGACATAGAATGCTGCCAGATCTGTGAAGATCTAAATACACTGAGGCTGTGTACACACCATGCAGTTTTTCGGGCTAATCAACCGATAGTTCAGAGTACGGTTCAATCGGGCCCAAAAAATTGCATGGATTTTCAGACGTTCATTTGTCTGAATTGGATGAATGGGTGAACGTTGCGGCCGAAAACCACAACCAATTTTACCGCGACCAACAGTCCATCCTAGATGACCAGTCGGGCCAGCTGTACTAAAGGGGTTCATTTTTATGTTACATGTGACAATAGGTACAATAAGCCTGAAGACTTGACAAAGGGTAGTTCTACCCAAAACATGTTGTGTAAACCTCATTAAAGCACTTTTCTGCATTTAAGCTTGCTGGTTCCCTGATCTTATTTGTTCCATGGTGAGGCCTCTGTCACTGTCTTCTTGAATGTTTTAGTGCTGAACTTCCCCTTTAAGGCTCTGACACTATTATTTGGAAAGAGATACTTTATTAAAAGTGCTGATGGATGATTATTACATTTATATATATTATATTGATTATTTCATGGATTCCCAGCCTTTACCACAAACTGTAATTTAGTAACAGGACTAAAGACTGAACATGAATAATTTAAAGGGACAGTAACAGGCAAACAAACCTTACACGTTTTATGTAATACGTTCAGCTAAAAAAACATTTCTAGCACACATATTGCCTATATGACAGTAGTTATATGACAGTAGTTTGTTGGCTGTGAGGATTGGCCGCTTTTGGCCACATGCAGCCGATAAAAGTTCCCTCTGTGTGCAATATATTTTTGTGCGCTTACAAAATGAAATTGTGTGCACTTTTTCAACAGACTTTAACCTGCACATCATTTAAACCCGAGTGCATAGGTTAGAGGGAACAATGACTCTGGGTCCTCAACTTAAGTTTTTTTTTTCCAGCAACCTCGACCACTATTTTTACCAGTTTAATACATGCATTTGTCACCAGATATTTAATGATAAGTTCTCTTCTATTCTGGCAAAGGTATCTGCCTACTTCCTTTGCTCAATGAGTTTTTAGGAGCTTGAGCATGTGTAGAGGAGGCAGAAGGGGGGGAGGGGGGCGGGTAACTGACAAGTGATCAGTTTAAAGTTAAACATTTTGGCCAGCTTCTTGTATTGTATTTTAATACATTGTCATGAGCAGCCAGAATAAAGTTATTGATTATCCAAGAGCAGGGGTGTCTCTCTAATGAGGCAATATGAGCAAAATGCTCAGGGCAGCACCCCTGATAAACATCAGAGAGGCGGCAGGCAGAGCTCACTTTAATTTTTTTTTAAGAAAAACGGCAGGAATTATGGTACGGATAAATGTCTTTTTGAGGAATTTTATAAATACTGCTGTGAGGTGCCATTTAAAAAGACCAAATGTTTAACCACACCAATTCCTGGAAGCCACACACACCTAACAGTGGTTTGCGGTAGCGCACTTCATTGCGCCTAGTGGTACATAAGGGCAGCATTCAAAAGTTTGGCTCAGGTGGCAAAAACCCTAGAGACGCCCCTGTCCAAGAGGAAGGTATTAACTGCATAGGTGTCATTTTGTCCATTTTACACAGTGCATATTTTCACCAGGTGGTTTTTACTGGCTTTGGTGAATGGTGGACACATTAATGCAACAATATTATGTTTTCCGCTTCATGTAGCAGTTTTGTATTTGTAGTTTTTTATGTTATTCTAAACTTTATTGGCCAATACATAAACATATTTCCATATACCACCGAGTAAACCAGGCACGTTAAAAATAGGAAGTTTTAAAGAGAGAGATTGTGTTCAAATGCAGGCTTTATTAGAATGCAAGAGAGATAGCACCAGAGAGTGAAAATAGTAGCTCACGCCATTTTCTGCATTGTTAAAGGACCAGTAGCACTGATAGAGAGAAAATAATTACGTGGCCTTCTAGGATGTTATAAATGTTTTATAAATGTTTCTTTTTATTGAAATAAAAGCCCTTCAACCCACCACGTTTTTACTGTGTCCCCCAGTGGTTCTTGGTTGAGGATCACAAGAAAAATCCTCCTACAATCTTAAAGTAGGATCTGAGAAGTGCCCATACACTAATATTAGCCAAATCCCATCAGATCCAACTAAATTTTTCTGATTTCAGCAAGGCATATGGGCAAAGTGCAGGGGTGTCCCTACCATGAAGCAAACTGAAACATTTACTCAGGGCACACCCCTGCAGAACACTTAAAAGGCGGTAGTTAAAAAAAAACTTCCTTCCTGCAATACTGCATTTCAGCACCAGTCCACCAATAAGTGTTAGTCAGCCCACCACTCCCACCTCCACGCCTATGTTCCCTGATAAAGCCACGCCTACTTCACGTGCCACCACCCATCTACCAATAGGCAGCATTTAAAAGTTGTTTCAGGTGTCAAAAACCCTAGGAACACCCCTGGCAAAGTGTATAGGATTGACCATGTCATCATCATAGTCAATAGGACCGCATGGAAAATATCAAGTAGAGCTAGGCAATACCATCACAAAGTCTATGCTCACCTAGCTGGCCAATCCCCAGACAGAGCATAGGATGGATGCACAGGTGGGTCTATCTTTATGGCCATTTATGAAAATGAATCGAGGGGGCTCAGCATGTAAATGTACAAAATAAAATGAGTACGTGGTCTAAAACCACCGATGAACGTCCGCTGGTGTAAACCTCCATTATACCGATGGTTGAGAGCGAGTCAGTTAGCAAAGTAGTAGCGGGGATAGAATGAAGAATAAAGAAGACGAATAGTAAAGTTCCCTGGGAGAAAAACAAAAGAGAAAAACAAATGAGATATTCACATGGATTTTCCCAATCTATTCAGTTTGCTATTCTGCAGTAACAAGTAAAGCAACATGAAATATATAGATTTTATTGACATGAACATGAATTAGTGTAAGTGCATCACACACACTCTGTGTACCAGGCTTGTCTGGAAAATGAAATTACTGGGCCGAGATAGCAAGGCTGTCATTATATCCCTCCTAGTATCCACTGCACGCTGTGTGTGTGTAAATAGGTGTGCCCTGGTGAATCCAGACAAATGTATTCAATATAAAATAAAGCGCTTGTTTTCAGAGCATATTATTATATAGAAAGTAAACAAGCAGAGTCACTATAATCAGATTTGATCTGGCAGATCAGCTGGATTCCCTATGGTAGCCGCTCGCAAACTACTTTTCCTTCGGACATTCAGCAGACAGACGTCTCTGGTCAGTTCTCAGGAAAGGCAAGTTAATGCATGTAATGCTTTTTTTTTTGGTCTGCATTAGGCATGATGCCGTCTGTCTTCGGTACAGCCGTGTCTTTTCCGTAAGTGCTTGTTACATCATACTAGGGAATTTGATTTTTGTGCAATTTGATGGAAATATTTTAAACTCCCAGGTTACTTTAGATTGAAAGGGAACACGAGAATTCTATCATTCCAAATAGCCATAGATATCTCTATCAAATAGCATTGTGGGAAAAACCATCTGTAGAGGAGAGGGAGATTGGCTAGAAAACTATTTACTGGATCTTGAGTCTCTACAATGCTGTTAATTCAAAGAACACGGCTATAATTAAAAAAGAAAACTTTTATATAGTTCAGAGGTGTTTGTATAACCTTTGTCACTAGTGGGAATGGGGATAAATAATAAAATATGGGATATTTTATTGAAGGAATTGATATCGGAGTCCAAGGGTAATTAATATATGATTTGAATGGGTTAACACATTCTTATTTACTCTATAGTTGGTGTGCTTTGATAAAGGTCTATAACCAGGTCTTTCTGGGTGTAAGGGGTATGATTGGGCAATTCTGTTGTAAGTGGGAGTGAGCGGGGTGTGGGGAAATGGGTCTGCGGAGGTTGGGGTGGATTGAAGATGTGACTGGGACTGTGCAAGTTTGGGGGAGGATCAGGGTAAGTATATGAAGCAGGACCTGATGAAGGGGGTTGTACCCTCGAAGCGTTGTCACTGTTGATGTTTGGCTTATAATAAACCTACCATTTCACGTTGGAGTGCAAGTCTACATTGTATCATTGCTCAGTATTTATGTTCCCTTTGAAGTAGGGAAACCAGACGCCTGCGCCCACAGGGGGAGTGTGCATATGGACTTTGCTGTTCACTTGGATGAAGCGGGCAGTCACTTACAAAACTGCCACTAGTGCTTGGGTCATTTTTGTTTTACCTTTAGTTCCCTGAAGATAAAGTTTGAGGAACTTTATCCAGCAAATGAGGTAGTAATGTACCGTATATACTCGAGTATAAACCGAGGTTTTCTGGCTTTAAAAAAAGCCTGAAAATCTTACCTCGGTTATACTCGAGTCGCCTATCTCCTACCTTGTCCGTCGGCCGCGCGATCCGCATCCTCGCTCCACAGCTTCTGGCACCGGATGATGTCACTACCGGCACCGCAAAGTGAGAGGCGCCGGGTAGTAGTGACATCATCCGGATGCGCAGAGGCTGTGTAGAAGGATGCGGATCGCGCGGCCGGCGGACAAGGTAGGAGATAGGCTGCTTTTTGCTTTCCAAAGTTCCAAGACCGCACAATGGCACACTGTTGTTGGCTCCTTTGCCAGACAATAAGGTAGGTGCAATCCTCTTAGCCCCCTACTTCCAGGCTGCAACATCCAAGCAAGGAAAAAAGGTAGAGGAGCACACTACGGGGTGAATGTTTCTTTATTAGTGCAAAAAACAACAAGCAACGTTTCGGGACTCAAGGCCCCTTCCTCAGGAAGGGGCCTTGAGTCCCGAAACGTTGCTTGTTGTTTTTTGCACTAATAAAGAAACATTCACCCCAGTAGTGTGCTCCTCTACTTTTTCCTTGCTTGCTTTTGCTTTCACAGGGAATTGGCAAATACTTACAAAAGAGAGTAAAACCTTCTTTATTTGTGCATACTGTATGCACAAATATAGGAGGATTTACCCCTATTTGCAAGTATTTGCCACTTAAGATGTTGATAACTACAACTCCCAGCATGCTTTATTGGTGGAGTTGTTAGTTTCCAAACATCTTTAGTGGCAAATACTACCCCCCGTTTATACTCGGGTCAGTGTGTGGTTTCATACCTTTTTCCCTAAAACTTGGTACCTCGGTTTATACTCGAGTATATACGGTATCACTATTTTTTTCTATTTTACTGATGTTAGCATGTAAATCTTTCAAACTTTTCTCAACATAATCAGCTGAACCTTAATACTAAGAGATTGCACATGTGCAGTGCAGACCACCTTCTCTATCCCATGATGCAATAATTTTGGGGTGTTGTGTAAGAATGTCTCTGGCTAATGTCAGCTCTGCAAACCTCATTGGCATTTTCACATGGTGATACAGATGAAACAGAAAAAACTTAGAAGGGTAGCGACTTATAGATCGATAGGGAAACTGAGCAATTTGCAAAGGAAAAAGGGCAGCATTCAGCGTCTTAATGTAGAATTTGTAGCAGTGTTACTTTGTTTGTGGTACATGTGATAGCATTAAATAATTGCAGTGATAATTGCTAGAAACAATTCTAAGCTTTTTTTTTTGTTTCTTTATTTTGTAACTCGTACTATATTGCATAGTTTCTCTCAGCGTTTCTCAGAACCGATTTGTTTTCTTTTTTTAGAGAAATTCAACAATTTATTGCCTTCAATAAATTTCCAATTAACCAAGAATAAAGGAAGAATAATTTAGTATGCGTCTACATGATTAACTTGTGTACAGCTGCAATAAATGGATACGTACGGGGGAAACCGTGTTCTGAATCAATTTCATTTGGCAGTAATTTTCTAATTTAGAGAAGGTACAGTTGGGAAAAAAAGTAGGGCTGCACTTTTTGCTTAAATAACAAAGCAGTGTATGAGCAGGCTGCTTATTGGTTCAGCAGTCAACATCTGTTTAAGTCTGGTTACACTCCATCCAATTTTTCGAAGGCAACCGACCAATATTACTGTGTTTTGGTTGGTCTGCCCGAAAAATTGATTGTTATATGTGCGTTGTGCCACAAATGATCTTGGTGGCCCATTCGGCAGGATCAGACAAACATATCAACGGTTATGCCTGAAAATCATGGCTAATTGTGCTGTGCGCCCCCCTATGGACCGCACAACCATTTTCTGCAAATTGTCGGCTGTGATGGACTGTCGGGGTGATGGAAATGAATCTTATTTAATGACCTACAAAACGGACACTTTTGAGTGTCTATAAGAGCTATAAGAAGAGTTCTATAAGAACTCTGTATTTAGGAAATGCTGGGAGTTGTAGTTTTCCAACATCTAGAGATCTACTGGTTGCCTATCCCTATAGTCACTGTGATTGTGCACTAAGTTTTTAAAAATTAAAAAAATGATCTAGTTTTCTTAAGCAAATACTTTATAAAGTGCATTTTACCATTTAAATAAGAACCGCTGTTACAGGGTTAATGACGTTCATATAGCTTTATTCGGCTGGTGAATGTAAGAACAGGTAGACATTAAGTTCAATTTGCCATTTGCCTTTTCGAATGCTGAATTGGCTTTAAGTCTTAATTATGTATGGCCATCATAAAACTAGGTACACACAAGCAGATATTTCGTTCCGACTGACCAATATTTTGGTCGATTGGCCAGAAATATCAGTGGTACTTTACTGACCAATGTCTGTCTTTCTTTCGTCCACAGAACCCGAAATATCTGCCACGTGTACCTTTTTATTTGCTTCTATAGGGGATTAAAAACCTTGAAGTTTTAACAATCCTAGTACTAGTACTAGTTTTAACAGTCCAAACTCTTCACAACTTTGCTTAATCTCTTAGTAATTTCATACTCTTTCTCCCTGGATGAAGCACACCGAGCATGCTCGGGTCATAAAACAGGGGAGGGGGCAGACACTGGTAAGACAGTTATATCATCATAATATTTCATTTCCTGTATATATGTAGAAACATACTAAACTTGTGAGTTTCTTTCTGCGGAACTAATTGAAATTCGAAAAATCCGATTAAATCCCAATTGAAGTGGAATTTAATCTCGATTTTAAAATTTTCGTCTTTCAACGTGATTTTCTAATTTTCTATTGTGATTTTATAATTTTTAATGCTTCAAATATTCTACAATTTCCGACTTTTGGAATCTCCTCCAAACATAATGCTGGATCCATGGATATTCGTAACCGGAATGGATCCATGGATATTCGTAACCGGAACTCATCTCTAGTTTGCAGTTTTAAAACATTCCCATCTAATTTCCAATAATTTGTAAGTTCTTGGAAAGTCCTGGCACAGCTGCTACTAGAAAAATGTTAATTCTTTTTCATTATCTATTCCAAAGTATGTAAATTGTCCCAGTAAAGTATGAGAAGCTCTAAGTAAACACAATCTTATGGCTTGAACTGGAGGTTTAATGTTATGACAGCCTATAATTTAACAATTTTATTTAGCTGACCACAGGACGCGAGATGCCCTGCATGTTAAATATGAACGTTACTACAATAAAAAGAGATTGGTTTGCAGACACACACATTAACAAAATTTTGGGTTAAGTGATTATTATTCATTTAAAGGGCATAAAAATCAAAACCCAGACAAGCAAATAAAATGTAAAATTCATAGGCAAAGCCTTAGAAACGAAAAGCATCTAGGACATTGAACGATATCTTAAACTATTTTGTATTAACTCAGTAAGAAAGTCTGACAGTTGCTGCCTTCCAGGTAGTTGGCTTCTGAAAGTATTTCTCTATTTAAATGCAGATCTGCAGTTTTTCTCCAGGGGCTGTTGGTGAATCTTTGATTGAGCCTGTTCTAACTAAAAGAAAATGGCTGACAATTTGCCAGTCAACAGAGATCCTTTAAGACTTTTGTTTCCAGGAAAAAAACCTCCTTAAATATTTTTTTAAATAGTTAATAATAATATTTAGACTTTATAGAAATTGATTAACCAAATGGAATAATTTAGAGATTTTAGACCACTATTTGCTATTGTTGTATTCCTTAAAGGGGAACTGTGGTCTCCATACAAGTGCACGCTAATAAAAAGAACATTCCTCTCTTAAAAGGAATAGTTCACTGAAAAAGTGAACTATTCCGTTAATACGTTGATTGACGACTTACCTTCCGTTCTTCAATCAATTGACCAGGAGCCAGGACCGTGGGCTCCATTCACAGGTCCATTTTCCGGGCTTAGTTTAACTAAATGGCACATTACCTTGCATGCACGCTATAGTTAAACTAAAGCTGGAACTGGTTGGGACTTGTCAATGGAGCTGGTGGTGGATTGTGCTCAAGGTAAATTTACTTATCTTTATTCCTGGCTCCTCGTCAATTGATTGAAGAACGGAAGGTAATGCACAACTTAACCTTCCGGTCTTAAATCAATGGATTTAAGAAATTGTTCACTTTTTTAGTAAACTATTCCTTTAAAATTAGTCTAGGAACATCCTTCTACCAGCAGTCTATCCAAACGTAAAGCAGTATAAAGTGTGTTCATACACAGTGAGTTGTGACAGCACCAGCAAGCCCCTGGATTGCGCATGCCCACTTGTATTATACTGCTGGGACAAACTATTATCAACTGCATCATAAGCTCCACCAGTAAGCTTCTTTATAATTTTTAAAGCTATCCACAAGCCTGAAAAAAATATGTTTCTCCCAAAGGTGTCCATAGGCAGAGGTAAGCACAGATATTGATTATTACCTGTAACTAGCTTCGGAAAAGATACATTTTGTGGGATCGGGTTTATAACACAGCTTATAACAAAGTAGGAAGAAAGATTTAACAACACTATAACTTTGTATTGACAACAGCTATAGACATGTTTGAAATGTATGAGATAGCTATTTTCAATGTTGTGGAGTTGATTGATTGGCTGATAGAGACCCTTTTCCTAGCCAGGTAGTTATAGGCCTGTCAAGTTTGACATCCAAGATATTGATTTTTATAACATATTGCAATACATTTCAGATCACACCATTGTACTGTAAGTTGGTCCCAGCTAATTAATTTGCCACAACCAATCAGATGTTTGATTTTTACTTGGTCACTGCAGTAGGGTAGTTTCATTGTTTGCTGCAGATTAATAGCACGGGCAGACTATTGCACATTTTATTTCATTAGGCCTAAAGTTTCACCTAAAGTATGCTGTGAAGTCCCCAGTCACCCTGCATATGCTGTGTAGTCCATAGTCACCCTGAGTATGCTGTGTAGTCCATAGTCACCCTGAGCATGCTGTGTAGTCCACAGTCACCCTGCATATGCTGTGTAGTCCATAGTCACCCTGAGAATTCTGTCTAGTCCACAGTCTCCCTGAGTATGTTGTGTAGTCCACAGTCACCCTGAGTATGTTGTGTAGTCCATAGTCACTCCACCTGAATTGATGTTGTGTATCCATAGTCACCCTGAAATTCTCTATAGTCCACAGTCACCCTGAGTATGTGTGTAGTCCACAGTCACCCTGAGTATGTTGTTGTAGTCCATAGTCACCCTGAGAATTCTCTATAGTCCACAGTCACCCTAGTTATTGTGTAGTCCACAGACACCCTGATAATTCTGTATAGTCCACAGTCACCCTGAGTATGTGTGTAGTCCATAGTACCTGGTATGTTGTGTAGTCCATAGTCACCCTGAGTATGTTGTGTAGTCCACAGTCACCATGAGAATGCTGTGTAATCCACGTTCACCCTGAGTAAGTTGTGTAGTCCATAGTCACCATGAGAATGCTGTGTAGTCCACAGTCACCCTGAGTATGTTGTGTAGTCCATAGTCACCCTGAGAATTCTGTATAGTCCACAGTCACCCTGAGTATGTTGTGTAGTCCATAGTCACCCGAGTATGTTGTGTAGTCCATAGTCACCCTGATATGTTGTGTAGTCCATAGTCACCATGAGAATGCTGTGTAATCCACAGTCACCCTGAGTATGTTGGTGTAGTCCATAGTCACCAGGAGAATGCTGTGTAGTCCACAGTCACCCTGAGTATGTTGTGTAGTCCATAGTCACCCTGAGAATTCTGTATAGTCCAGTCACCCTGAGTATGTTGTGTAGTCCATAGTCACCATAAGAAGGTGTGTAGTCCCATCACCCTGAGTTTGTTGTGTAGTCCACAGTCCCCTGAGTATGCTGTGTTAGTCTATAGTTTTCCTGAGTATACTGTGTGTACACGCCCACTGAGTATGTTGTGTAGTCCACAGTCCACTCGAGTATGTGTGTGTGTCCACAGTCACCCTGAGTATGTTGTGTAGTCCATAGTCACCCTGAATATGTTGTGTAGTCCATAGTAACCCTGAGTATGCTGTGTAGTACACAGCCACTCTGAGTATGTTGTGTAGTCCACAGTCACCCTGAGTATGCTGTGTAGTTCACAGTCACGCTGAGCTTTTGTGTAGTCCACAGTCACCATGAGAATCTGTATAGTCCCAAGTCACCCTGAGTATGTTGTGTAGTCCCAGTCACCCTGAGTATGCTGTGTAGTCTATAGTTTTCCTGAGTATACTGTGTAGTACACAGCCACCCTGAGTATGTTGTGTAGTCCACAGTCACCCTGATGATGTTGTGTAGTCCATAGTCACCCTGAGTATGTTGTGTAGTCCACAGTCACCATGAGTTATGTTGTGCAGTCCACAGTCACTCTGGTATGCTGTGTAGTCCACAATCACTCTGAGTTGTTGGGCAGTCCATAGTGGCCCTGAGAATCTGTATAGTCCAGCACGTCATCCCTGAGTATGTTGTGTAGTCCATAGTCACCCTAAGTATGTTGTAGTCCATAGTCACCCTGAGAATTCTGTATAGTCCACAGTCACCCTAGTATGTTGTGTATCCATAGTCACCATGAGAATGCTGTGTTAGTCCACAGTCACCCTGAGCATGTTGTGTAGTCCATAGTTACCATGAGAATGCTATGTAGTCCATAGTCACCATGAGAATGCTGTGTAGTCCATATCCCCGGGATTCTGTATAGTCCACAGTCACCCTGAGTATTTTGTGTAGTCCATAGTCACCCTGAATTCCGTATAGTCCACAGTCACCCTGAGTATGTTGTGTGTCCATAGTCACCTGAGTATGTTGTGTAGTCCATAGTCACCCTGAGAATTCTGTATAGTCCACAGTCACCCTGAGTATGCTGTGTAGTCCATAGTCACCATGAGTATGTTGTGTAGTCCATAGTCACCATGGAAATGCTGTGTAGTTCAGTCACCCTGAGAATGTTGTGTAGTCCTATTGACCATGAGAATACTGTGTAGTCTATAGTCACCCTGAGTTTGTTATGTAGTCCTTACTCACCCTGAGCATGTTGTGTAGTCCATAGGTACCATGAGAATACTGTATAGTCCAAAGTTACCCTGAGTATGTTATGTAGTCCACAGTCACCCTGAGTATGTTAGGTAGTCCACAGTCACCCTGAGTATTTGTGTAGTCCATAGTTACCATGAGAATGCTATGTAGTCCATAGTCACCATGAAATGCTGTGTAGTCCATAGTCACCCTGGGTATTCTTTATAGTCCACAGTCACCCTGAGTATGTTGTGTAGTCCATAGTCACCTGAGTATGTGTGTAGTCCATAGTCACCCTGAAATTCTGTATAGTCCACAGTCACCCTGAGTATGTTGTGTAGTCCATAGTCACCATGAGTATGTGTTGTAGTCCATAGTTCACCATAAAATGCTGTGTAGTTCACAGTCACCCTGAGCATGTTGTGTAGTCCATAGTTACCATGAGAATCTGTGTAGTCCATAGTCACCATGAGTATGCTGTGTAGTCCATAGTTACCATGAGAATACTGTGTAGTCCATAGTCACACTGAGTATGTTATGTGTCTACACCTCACCCTGAGCATGTTGTGTAGTCCATAGGTACCATGAGAATACTGTAATGTCCAAAGTTACCCTGAGTATGTTATGTAGTCCACAGTCACCCTGAGTATGTTATGTAGTCCACTAGCCCTGAGTATTTTGTGTAGTCCATAGTTGTCCTGAGAATTCTGTATAGTCCACAGTCACCTGAGTATGTTGTTAGTCCATAGTCACCCGAGTATGTTGTGTAGTCCATAGTCTTCCTGAGAATTCTGTATAGTCACAAGTCACCCTGAGTATGTTGTGTAGTCCATAGTCACCATGAGAATGCTGTGTAGTCCAGTCACCCTGAGTATGTTGTGTAGTCCATAGTCACCATGAGAATGCTGTGTTCCACAGTCACCCTGAGTATGTTGTGTAGTCTATAGTCACCTGAGAATGTTGTGTAGTCCATAGTCACCCTGAGTATGTTGTGTAGTCCATAGTCACCATGAGAATTCTGTATAGTCCACAGTCACCCTAAGTATGTTGTGTGTCCATAGTCACCATGAGAATGTTGTGTAGTCCACAGTCACCATGGGGATGCTGTGCAGTCCACAGTCACCCCGAGTATGTTGTGCAGTCCATAGTCACCATGAGAATGCTGTGTAGTCCACAGTCACCCTGAGTATGTTGTGAGGAGCACACTACTTCATTCTCAGTGTTTTATTAGCAAATAGCAGCATACAACATTTCAGGGGATATTACTTCTCCCTTCCTCAGGTATGCTGTGTAGTCCATAGTCACCCTGAGTATATGTGTTAGTCCACAGTCACCCTGAGTATTTTTGTGTAGTCCATAGTCGTCCTGAGAATTCTGTATAGTCCACAGTCACCCTTAGTATGTTGTGTAGTCCATAGTCACCCTGAGAATTCTGTATAGTCCACAGTCTCCCTGAGTATTTGTGTAGTCCACATTCACCCTGAGTATGCTGTGTAGTCCATAGTTACCCTGATTATGCTTGTGAGTCCATAGTCACCCTGAGTTGTTGTGTAGTCCACAGTCAGCCCGATTATGTTGTATAGTCCATATCACCCTGAGAATTCTTTATAGTCCACAGTCACCCTGAGTATGTTGTGTAGTCCACAGTCACCTTAGTGCTGTGTAGTCCATAGTTTACCCTGAGATGCTGTTAGTCCATATCAACCTGAGTTTGTGTGTAGTCCACAGTCAGCCCAATTATGTTGTTAGTCCATAGTCACCCTGAAATTCTGTATAGTCCACAGTCACCCTGAGTATGTTGTGTAGTCCACCGTCACCCGATGAGAATTTTGTATAGTCCACAGTCACCCTGAGTTATGTGTGTAGTCCACAGTCACCCTGAGTATGCTTGTATTCTATAGTTACCCTGAGTATGCTTTAAACACAGCCACCCTGAGTATGTTTGTTAGTCCACAGTCACTCTGAGTATGTTGTTTAGTCCACAGTCGTTCTGAGCATTCTGTATAGTCCACAGTCACCCTGAGTATGTTGTGTAGTCCACAGTCACCCTGAGTATGCGGTGTAGTCCATAGTCACCCTGAGTATGTGTAGTCCACAGTCACCCCGATTATGTTGTGTAGTCCATAGTCACCACTAGTATTTTGTGTAGTCCATAGTCGTCCTGAGAATTCTGTATAGTCAACAGTCACCCTGAGTATGCTGTGTAGTCTATAGTTACCCTGAGTATGCTGTGTAGTCCATAGTCACCCTGAGAATTCTGTATAGTCCACAGTCACCCTGAGTTTGTTGTGTAGTCCACAGTCACCCTGAGTATGCTGTGTAGTCTATAGTTTTCCTAGTATACTGTTAGTACACAGCCACCCTGAGTAGTTTGTGTAGTCCCACGTCACTCTGAGTATGTTGTGTGTCCACAGTCACCCTGATTATGTTGTGTAGTCCATAGTCACCCTGAATATGTTGTGTAGTCCATAGTTACCCTGAGTATGCTGTGTTAGTACACTGCCACTCTGAGTATGTTGTGTAGTCCACTGTCACCCTGAGTATGCTGTGTAGTTCACAGTCACGCTGAGCATGTTGTGTAGTCCACAGTCACCCTGAGAATTCTGTATAGTCCACAGTCACCCTGAGTATGTTGTGTAGTCGCACAGTCACCCTGAGTATGCTGTGTAGTCTATAGTTTTCCTGAGTATACTGTGTAGTACACAGCCACCCTGATATGTTGTGTAGTCCACAGTCACCCTGAGTATGTTGTGTAGTCCATAGTCACCCTGAATATGTTGTGAAGTCCATAGTTACCCTGAGTAGGCTGTGTAGTACACAGCCACTCTGAGTAGTTGTGTAGTCCACAGTCACCCTGAGTATGCTGTGTAGTCCACAGCCACCCTGAGTATGTTGTGTAGTCCACAGTCACCATGAGTATGTTGTGCAGTCCACAGTCACTCTGAGTATGTTGTGTAGTCCACAGTTACCCTGGGTATGTTGTGTAGTCCCCAGTTACCCTGAGTATGCTGTGTAGTCCACAGTCACGCTGAGTATGTTGTGTAATCCACAGCACACCTGAGTATGTTGGGTAGTCCACAGTCACCCTGAGTATGTTGTGTAGTCCACAGTCACCCTGAGTTTGCTGTGTAGCCCATAGTCACCCTAAGGGAATGAATGCTGGTAGTACCTTAGGAGCAAATTTAGGGATTAACCCCAGCGAGGCCTAGGTTTGGGAGGATTTCCTTTTCCTAATCTTTTTTTGTTTTGGGGGGTGGAGATGCCCTTAGGAAACAAGATTATAGATAAAGCAAGTAAATGGTTATTAACCGTGAGAGCCGAAAGTTTGTGGAAGCTCTACCTGAATGTGTCTCCTGACATTGAAGCAGGGTTAGATGTCCTCTTTGTGCCCATCTAGTGAGAGAAAAGGCCAATGTGGATGTGACTCAGATTTCTTGCTGACGAGAATCACATGAAAGCTTGTAATCGTCATTCTGTAGTACCTAGCTTTACAAGATCAGATCTAGCTCTTTAAATGATAAAATATTAATTCATATGAAAAATGTCAAGGGAATCTATACATGCTGGGCATTGTCTTCCAACAGGCTGTATGTGTCTTTAAAACCATGGAACGTTCATGGTCTCATAGACGCGGGAGACTTGCTTGTAGGAATGTGGGTTATTTCTCCTTAAAATAGCAGTCACACATTGGAGTTTGATATATGTCATTTGCTTGAGATTTTGGCACATGCGGGCGTGATTCCTTGATGGTAACTTTAATATTGGTGAAATAAAATAAAAATTTAAAAAAACAGGAATTGTTATTTCTCTCAAACAGCTTTTCCTGATGGGCACTCCGTGGCAGCACCGTTGAAGCGTAGGTAATTGATTATCATAAATTTATTTTAAAGAAGAGACATAACAAGAAATCTAACATGATATTTTAGAATAAATCTGCAGCCCGTGATGTTCTTCAGGGAAATGTAAGGTTGCGGAATAATTTCATGCCCTCTGCGGTTTTGAACATAAATCAAAGAAATTGTCAGAGAGTTACATGATGTTCTTAGCATGGTCGTATAATACCAGAGGCACGGTATATATATTGTTACTATAATTACTATTTACAAGACTATGAATATCCTGTAAATTATATTCTATAAACGTGCTTACTATGTCACCAGTTTTAATTAGCGACGAGTCTCAGTTTCCAAACAAACCTGCATTCGATATGGAACTTCCAAATCTGTGAATCCGACAGAAATTTCGGAATTTTCATTGAAAAATCTAAATTAGATTGAAAAATCGTGTTTAAAAACTGAAAATTGCAATCGAATATTTGAAAATTCTGATATAATGGTTTGAATCAGATTTTTGGAACTCGCAGTTATTTTCCTCTCTAGTTATAATTGGTTGTTAGCTATATTATTTAATCAGTGTTTACGCTATGTCATCAGTGTCACATGACTCAAGAATCTTTTGTTATAGCAAGGAATGCATCCATGTATTGATGGAACTCCTTGGTGACTAATCCTTATGTTTTACATGTGTGTATAACTACAGCTAACACAAAGCCTATTTTAAAATGGTGTTTGTAGGGTACATTCAGGGAAATACAATATTGCGTACCTGTGCTACTTATGTTTACGTAATGCAATACGCTATTGCTCTGGCATTGCATCACGGATCACAAAGGTAAGAAGCATGGCTTTGTGCTCCCTTACGGACCCATATAACCCCGTTAGGGTTTCATGCTAATAGGTAGTACAAAACTTAAAGGTACTAATTTTTACCTTATTTTTTCTCCCTGCAAGTCTATAATTTAGATTAAACCATATTAAGCTTTGAATGAATGAACCACATGGACGTGGACTATATGTTCCTTCTTATCTACTATTTCTTCTTGGCACTAGGAACCCCCCCTTTTTGGGTCATGTCTCATAGATTATAATGGGGGAGAGGGTTCATATAATTCTTATTATTAATAATATTAATAATAATAATAATAAAAAATGCCTTTTCGTAATTCAATTTTGCCTTTTAATAGATTGTTTGTTGCAATTGTTTGTTGTAATTTCTTTTCTATATTTCCGCCAACCCAAATCTCTTTTGCCTTTCCGTTAAGCACTCTTTGCTGTATGCCTCATTGGCTAATAGCGGAGAATCCCTTACACCACAGCGTGGAATAGTTTCAGACCCTAAGGGCTTTATCGGATGTTGCTGGTCACACAGCACTTTGCAAGGAATCAGTACAGAATTCATTATGCCTTGGTTAATTTCATTGTATAATTAGTTTTTTATTTCCATAAATGGCGTCCCATTTCTTTTTAGTTTTCCTTTTAAACCCCAAACAAATCTAAACGTTAAGTATGTTCTGTTCCAAATATAACATGAAGTTGTACCGCTTTAAATGGGTCAGGTAATTGGGAAACAGAACAGGTGAAAATAGCAAGGCTCCTAATAATCCCTATAATGGCTGCAATCACTGTACAGAACATTAATTAAAAAAACCCAAAGCCAAAAGAACTAGTGTATAATAGTGTAGTATATTATAGTGTAGTATATTATAGTGTAGTATATATAGTGTAGTATATAAGTGTAGTATATTATAGTGTAGTTATATAGTGTAGTATATTATAGTGTAGTATATATATTTTTTTGTGGTTGAATAAAGACATACATCTCTAGTGTCTATACGTCTTACTAGTCCAGTACTACTCAGTAATACCCACATTTCCTGCCTAGAGTTGATCCAGGAAAGGGCAAAACTCCAAGTGGCAATCGAAAAATATTCCCTGGATCAGCTCCAACTTTATTTATTAATAACAGTAACATCAACATTCTTTATTTATATTGTGGTATTCCACCATATAAGTGCTCTAGTTATCATGAAATAAAAGAAAATACCATTGGAACATTAGAATATGAATTTGTTTGGGGATTTAACTTGTTAAGGATGACAAGTAACCCCCTCCCTTATGTACCTAAACGCTCTCCCTTGGAGGTTGCGTTAAATGGTGGTACAAATAGAGATCCCCAGTACTCTCCAGGCAGTTCTCTTAACTAGAGAGACAAGCCAACATATGGGAAGTTGCAAGACACACTTCCTCCCCTAGGTGGGGATAAAATAGGTTGTGGCAGTAAGTCTAATGTACTCCAGAAGTGTGGCATTACATATTAGATTCCCACCCAGAGTACATTCGGTTGGAGGGTGTTGGACTGTAGCTCCCATTTATTGCATGTTAGTGTATATTGTTGTCTGTATAGTGTTATTTCAAGTATAGGAGAGTGTGTTTACATGCAGAAAGATTTGGAAAAAAGTATTTCTGTTGGGAGTTAATGTAACTTTCTAAATCCTTGGGTATAAAGAGCTTAAATCCAAATATTACCTTTTAAGGACAATGTAAAGCAGCACTTACCTTTATTATGCCATGGGTGAGAGCTACGAAGTGCCACACTCTTTTGGCCAGCTGTACCCATCTATCCTGGACATGCATAGACCAGCTTCCTCCACCTTTAACTACTGTTGGAAGAGGGCAGGGCTTATGAGGTCCACTTGCCCATTGGCGACCCAAGAACGAATTTAAGTATCTTTATTAAATAATACCTTTTGGAAAATTTAAGGTAGAAAACATGGAAAGGATTTCCGCTTAATTCTACCCCAAAATGTAATGTTTGAGTTTGTTCTCTTTTAAGGAGAACTAACTCTGAAAATCATCATCTAAGCAGATAAAAATGCAGTGATCCAGCACCTTAACTACTGCCCTATTCCTGGGTACAGCAGCCAGTGCCATTATTTGTGACTCTTTTCGTGGTTCACTATTAAGTGTAGAATTAGGTGCTGCCAGTGGTCTGTCCTATGTATATTAGCAGAATTACCTGTGAATATGGAAACTTGTAGGAGGGGTCATGTCAACATGTAAGTGGATAGAGGATGCCACTCTCTATGTTGAGAGCAAACTTTAAAACATACACAGGGAGATTTACTCAGAGCCGACGTCGCTTTGGCTATATCTCCCTTCCGGGATTCAATACCGGCTCAGGGTAAATCGCAAATAGATTTTGTCTTCTGTTTTCTCCAGATTTAGCTGGCGGAAATAGAAACACTAAGAAAGAAAAAATGTGAAGCCCTATGGAATAGCTTTCAGTGGCTGCTTGGGTGTCTTTTGTGCACCTAAGCAAGTATGGGGTTATATCATGCTCACCGATATTGACTTTAACCATTATGGCATGCATGTAAACGTGGGAAAGAAAAGGAGGTTCTAACATAGAATGCACAAAGACTGTGAGTTTCTTTCTCGGACATTTTTTGCACTGCCCACCACCACCAAATTAGAAAATTCGCAAAACCAACTCAACAGAAGTCAATGAGAGCTGGATATTTGTCTGCTCATGCACGGCATCATATCTACAGGGAGATTCCCCCAGAGCTGGACTTGCTCTGGGCAAATCTCCCGTAGCAGAGAGGGCTGCACGGCTCTGGGTGAATCTCATCTACACGTAAGTATTTAGCTTACGTACGCGCAGCCTCTGGTAAATAGGCTTTGCGATGGCTGCATGAGTGAGTGTGCAGCTGCAAACCAAGGCTAAAGTCCCGCTAAATGATTGTAAATTGGTTATGCTTGTGAAGGTTCTCATTCATCCAGCTCATGCTATATCTGTTGTATTCAATTAGATCAACCGACTTGAAGTTTAGTGCTTGAAGAGTCTGTCTGCCATGTACAATGCTGTTTTGACACCTTACTCTGGCGTTCCTATAACACCTCTTATCCACTATCCAATCACACCACCTTAACACCTGGCTGTGATATGCTAATTGGGACTTTCCAGGGTACATAATTGCCACAGATTCTTGTACAAGTCCTTCTGAATTGAGAAAAACCAGTCGGATGACTAGCGAAACGTCTTCAAGAACTACATTTCAAGTCCGGTTGATCTAATTGAATAAACAGATGTTAATTGGTTAGTGTGACATTAACAGCTCATTTACCCAGAGCCGCTGTCGCTCTGTGTAAAGCTGCTTCGCGATTCAATATTGTGCTTGCGAAATCTGGGTAAATCACGGTTTTAGCACATGATTTTAACTCCGTCTTTTAGCCCGCATTAAAATCATGCTGCAGGTAGATGCCTTTTGGGATTTATCCATGTGTGCTAACACGATATTGAATTGTGGAAGGGAGATTTTCCCGGAGCTATACGACTCTTGGTAAATCTCTACCAAACAGCCTAAAAGGAGCTGTGTTGACACAGCGCACACGTTAAATGAACCCCACTAGTGTCCTTAGGGGGAAATAAAGTGGCCAGTGCCTTATTTAGTCTGTAGTGTGGCAGAGAGGTAGGAACCTGGATGGACAGAGTCTTTCGGGACTGTCAGACACAGTTCCTTTACCTCCCATTCTTCAATAAAACTAAATGCCATTTTTCCCCCGAGTGAGATATCCTTTCAGTGTTCCGCCATGGCTTTTCATGTTCTGCTCTTTGAATTCCAAATTTCTGTTTGGATTTTGCAAATTTCTAAACGCACAGTTCTGCCCGATTTTGCCAGAAACTAGGTTCGGTTCGAACTGACTCAGCACTTTTACTTTTCACTTGCAAACACGAAACATCCATGTTGGAGAAAACTTCTCCATGTCACAAAAACTGATACCTCTGGCATAACAGGTTGTCAAGAATGATTCACAGATGCCACTGGGTTATTTTTTCATTCAGAACTAAAACACTCCATTAACCTAGAGACTTCATGGCCTAGATCCAGCAGGAAAAATGAAATTTAGTAGAACACAGAAAAAAAATAATTTCAAAAATAACTTCTTATACCTAATGTCTTTATCTCTTAAAATAGAAAGTATAAGCCTGACTTGTCTTTTAATTTTTCTTTTTAAACATTTTTTTGCCATTTAATTTTTTCAACTAACAAAACCCGCAGATATTTATTTTTTATTTTGTATACCTCAAGTTTTTCTGATTCAGTTAAAGATAAACAATAATCGTGACTGGTCTTTTGCTCCTCCCACAGTCTGCTCCCCCTTCATTATATATGCTTGCCTTTGTCAGAGATAATAGTGTCAGTGACACTGACGGTAGGGGAAGCAAGACCAGTTAGTTACTGCATGTGTATATACAGGGCGATTACCCACCAGAGCCGCATGGCTCTGTGTAAATCTTGCAAACTCGATTCAATCTCGCGTTTTTGCACGTGGGAAATCCCACGCCTCAGCACTATATTTAATAAGGATTGTCCAAGACTGAACTGACAAATTAAAGTAGCGCAAGCGCGATATTGAATCGTCTTTAAGTCACCCCGCGCATCCCGGCACTATAAGTAGTTAAGAGCCGCGCTAAGCCGTAGCGAACCGCTAGAGCGCAGCTGGGTAACTCGCCCAAATAGTGTCCACGTAAGGTCCTTCGGCTTTACTGAAATATAGCAATAACTGCAGTTTGCACCTGCTGTCCTTATGTAGTTTTGGGCTTCATTATTAAACTGTAACTTTTTTTAATAAAAAATGAATGAATCAGATTTTGTTTCCCTCGGATTTAGGGTTGTCCTATTTTTTAAACAGGAAATACTGTTGCATTAGGTTTGGGCAATACTGGCATGGGGTTGCTTATAAAATGGAGTAAATGTCTTAGTTGTTACTTTGCATAAGTAAAATGTGGTACATTTTGTTGGTAAGAATGGGCAACTACTGTATATCCTGATAGTCTAGATATGGTTCATTCTGAAGTTCTATGATCTTCTGTAAGCACATTTTAACCTCCTCCCCATGTCAGTTTTCCTTTAAAAGTACATTGGAAATTCAAGGAAAATGTACAGGATGTAAATGTATTAAAGGAAAATAAACAACATAAACCCGTTTTTTTAAGTATATTCCATCTGTTTCTTTTATTCACAGGGAGGTAAGAACGTTTATTCCCACCTCCCTGTGGATAATAGAACGCCCAGGGGACACTGGAACTTACCTTACCGGTACTCTCCCTCTCACCTCCCTGTGAATAATAGAACGCCCAGGGACACTGGAACTTACCTTACCGGTACTCCACTCTCACCTCCCTGTGAATAATAGAACGCCCAGGGACACTGGAACTTACCTACCCGGTACTCTCACTCCCACCTCCCTGTGAATAATAGAACGCCCAGGGACACTGGAACTTACCTTAACCGTACTCCACTCTCACCTCCCTGTGAATAATAGAACGCCCAGGGGACACTGGAACTTACCTTACCGGTACTCCACTCCCACCTCCCTGTGAATAATAGAACGCCCAGGGACACTGGAACTTACCTTACCGTTACTCACCCTCCCACCTCCTCCTGTGAATAATAGAACGCCCAGGGACACTGGAACTTACCTTACCGGTACTCCCACTCCCACCTCCCTGTGAATAATAGAACGCCCAGGGACACTGGAACTTACCTTACCGGTACTCACCCCCACTCTCACCTCCTGTGAATAATAGAACGCCCAGGGGACACTGGAACTTACCTTACCGGTACTCACTCCACTCCACCCCCTGTGAATATAGAAACACGGGAATATACTTATAAAACAGGTTTAATGTTCCTTAAACACTAATTTTACTTCTTCTTTAATGTCATTGTATATATGTATGTCATTAACATAATAAAGGCATATTCGAAAAAAACCAACCAATTCTTATCTTTTCTGATTGTGATAATAATTAAAGATAACTAAAGGTCACATGTTTTTTTTTAGAAGAGTTAAAGGAAAAGTACCTGAGGCAGGGAAGTAGGATCTTTACTTTCTACTTCCCATATCATTTCTATGAGGAGCGGCAGCACTAAGAAAACTGCTTCTTTCCTGTCTTCCTGGGTGTCTTTAATACTGGAAGGCCCAGGACACTAACCTGGCAGTTCATTTTTACAATAAAGTTGTCCTTTAATCAAAGCCAATCATATTCACCCACAAAAGAAAACAATGTTAGGGCTAGCCACACTAATTGCTTTTTTTTGTGTTGCGCTTGCGATTTTTTTCTAACATAGCAATCACGGCAACGCATGCGATCACCAATTTAATGTGCAATCGCATGCATTTCGTATCTCAAAAGGCGCAGTGTGGCCGTGCTCTGAGTCTGTGAATAGTCTGCCTTTACCCCCCCCATTGCACAAAAGATGAATTTCAAGGTGCAAAGAGTAAGGAACTATTTAGTCTGTTTCTTCTCAATGTAAAGTTGTCCGGGTTTTCTGGTGTCTTGAACGCTTGGCACAAACCTGTTGAAATGCGATGCTATTGGTTTTTCAGTAAAGGCTGCTTTCTGCAGGGTTGTGCAAACAGACATCAGCTGCTTCTGTGTATACAGAACTAGGGAACAAATCACCAGCTCACTGAGCAGGCTTTTTAACCACCTGAGATATTTTCCGAGATTGTCTCTTCATAAGAAGTTTCCATTATCTCTGCATTTTTAGTTGGTGTCCGTGTAATCAGACAGGAGCTATCATTGCTGGTACGTTGGCAGAAAAGACTTCCTTGAGACAATGTGTCCTTGAAACTGCACCAAACTCTTCGAGGCCTAAGATCTGTAAGTATGTTTGATTCGAGTTCCGAGGGGACAATCAGTTTAGCAGAGGTGATAGAGGTGGAGGGAAAAGGTGGAAAACAATGTTTTAATTTACGTCAGTCCTTTTACAATCCTTTTATTTTCAAGACAAATCAATGTTTGATCCTGTTACCATTGTCGTTCTGTGACTTTGCAGCACTTTCTTTCAGTCTTTATGATGTCAATATTTACAGCTTACTCCACTTTCTTTTGGAGGATAGGCTTCCGTAAAACGACACATTATGCGTGAAAATATTCTTCTCTTTCATGTTAAAACGTTGGTGTGTTTGTAGAGGGAAGACTAAATCGAATAGGAAGAATTGTAAAAAATCTAAAGATTCAACGTAAATCAAGCAAAACTCTTCTGACGAAACTTTGCAGGAGACGCAATATCACTTATACTTTTTTCATGCACGATTGTGCACGCGATTTGAAATACACAGAAATCCCGGAACGCAAAAATTCCTGCGCTTTGCGATGCACTTGCGATTGTGCATGCGTGTCTGTTTGGTACCATGCGCTCACAATTCCCCCCCAATCACACAACGCGTTTCCATAATGGAAAATAGGAAAAATTCCTGCGCTTTCCGATGCACTTGCGATTGTGCGTGCGTGTCCGTTTTGGTAACCCATGCACTCACCATTCCCCCAATCGCATGCGTTTCCATAATGGAAATTAAAAAATCCATACGCAAATGCGAGACAACGCACAGAAATCCATACACAATCACAAAATATACACACAATCAGCTGTTTAAAAGACCAGACAGACTTGAACTTCCGGGAACCAAACTGCGCATATGTTTAAACGATGATCGTGGAGGGGGGGAATCTGCAGAGCAGACTGGGCCCTTGCAGTAACACCCCTCTGCGTAAAAGTCCGTCTTTGAATATGAGCTGGCCGTAGAACCCTCCTACCATATCGCACTGATTTGGCGATGTGTTATCTAGCGCGGTCCATTTGCATTCATTTGCTGAGATGCAGTTTTAGCTTAAAAAAAAGCTTAGAAAGAACCATTGATATTCCTGTCCACACGCAGCTAAATAAAGCACATGGGAAAAAGGCAAGGCTTACGAGGAGATCGCTTTATTACCCATGAAATCTTGTAGAGTTGCACTACAACAGATAAAACATCATATTGTACACTGTCAAGACCTTCCTCCTTCCTCCTTCCTAGCGTGGGCATTGATGCATTCCTAGGCACCTTACAATTTACATATCAAGCAATACTCACACTATATAATGACTTTCTCCCCAATTTTCCAAAGAAAGATTGCTATATTGGCCAAACGCAATGACTTGTTGTAAACAATACAATGAACTAGGAGAGCAAAGGCAACCAAACATGGAATGGTTTTAATAGAAATAATGGGAAAGATCACGTGATTGCTGCCCAGAACTCTAGTTTACTACATACATACTGTGCAGTGTTTTACGGATTTCAAGTGACTGTTTTCTGTAGTCAAAGGATTTATTTCTTTCCCTCTGTTGGTTTTGATGTAGTGTAAAGGCCAGAACACAGATTACATACATGTTATGTCAAAGCCGCCAGTGAACGACTTCAGCCGACACTTGACATGTGTTGTGTAGTCCACAGTCACCCTGAGTATGCTGTGTAGTCTATAGTTTTCCTGAGTATACTGTGTAGTACACAGCCACCCTGAGTATGTTGTGTAGTCCACAGTCACTCTGAGTATGTTGTGTGTCCACAGTCACCCTGAGTATGTTGTGTAGTCCATAGTCACCCTGAATATGTTGTGTAGTCCATAGTTACCCTGAGTATGCTGTGTAGTACACTGCCACTCTGAGTATGTTGTGTAGTCCACTGTCACCCTGAGTATGCTGTGTAGTTCACAGTCACGCTGAGCATGTTGTGTAGTCCACAGTCACCCTGAGAATTCTGTATAGTCCACAGTCACCCTGAGTATGTTGTGTAGGTCCCAGTCACCCTGAGTATTGTGTAGTCTATAGTTTTCCTGAGTATACTGTGTAGTACACAGCCACCTGAGTATGTGTGTAGTCCACAGTCACCCTGAGTATGTTGTGTAGTCCATAGTCACCCTGAATATGTTGTGAAGTCCATAGTTACCCTGAGTATGCTGTGTAGTACACAGCCACTCTGAGTATGTTGTGTAGTCCACAGTCACCCTGAGTATGCTGTGGTGGAGCTACAGTACGTTGATGACTTAATTGACATAAAATAACCAGTCAAGTTGATCTAGGAAAGGGGCTGGTGCCAAGAAATAAACATTCTACCAGCCAAGGAGGAAGTCCTAAAGGGCATGTCCACCCCTAAAACTAAAATTTAACCCCATACTGGCCCCATAGTACAGTTTAAAAAAATGCTCACCTTACATTCCTGCTCCTTTGGTTCCCCTGTAGTCCATGTCCAAAGTCCAGGAAACTGAGGAGTAGGAGCTGTCTTCCTGTCCAAACTTCTCTGCTTCCTGGCTTGCCCCAGCGAGATGGAGACATGTGCAGAGGAGCGCCCCCCCCCCTCCCGATCCCTCTCTTATAATCTCTAACCTTGCGTAAAAAACCTTAATCTTTATTGCGGGACATACCCCCCAACCGCATGTTAGAAGTTTAAAAATAGAATCCAAACTGTACCTAGAGATCATGGTTCCAGCGTCTTCTCTATTGCTGGCAGCTGCGGCTGTAATTGGCTGCCGGTCTGGCCCCCTGCTTGTAGTTCTGGAAGGCAGGGGAGCAGGACCAGAATGACGCTGGAACGAGGAGCTGTAAGTACAGTTTGGAATCTATTTTTAAACTAATATAGCGGTTGGGGTGGGAGGGTATGCCCTGCAATATAGATAAAAGTTCCTTGGAGGGTGGAGATGTCCTTTAAGGTGCATGCACATGTGCGATCGCGGGATAATCGATAATCGTGCTGTGTACGGGCACTTTGGCATCCGAAATGGCCATTTGGTCGAGACTTGTTGACCGATCCGCCAGGTGGATCATCAATGAGCCCCCGAGCAACAAGCACTTTGACTGAAAAATGCCCATACATGGCAAGATTATGGCCGTGCATACCCACCGGTGTTGCAGGTAGGCCCCTGCGATCACAGTGTGTATGAGATTTTGAATACATCAATTCATCTCCAAAATAGGATATAACTATGAAATTGGACTTTCCATTGTCCCAAGGTGGCACACAAAGGAAGCGGATGTACCCACCTCATATTCAAATATATATATTTGAATATATTGAATATATTGATAATGTATGTGGTTCTCACATAAAAAGTTTTAAAGAGTTTGCTTGTTACCATTTGTAAAGTGTATGGACAACGGCTCTACCCAAAAGGTAAAGGAAGAGGAGAGTATAGGTAGATAACAAAACCAAACACATTTAAGCTGTGTCTCTTAAAGGGTGTATAAAGTTGGATTATTATATATATATATATATATTATTTTTTAACAGTAAAAAAAAGTACATGGGAAAGGGAGGACTGGTATTTCCTACCTCCCAAATTGTTCTGTGAGGAGCATCAGTCCAAAGAAAACTGATTCTGGCCAGTCTTCCTCAATATCTTTAATACATGACTAGTCCAGGACTAACCTGGCAAATGAAAACTGTACGTGCTAGTTTCCTCAACAAAACATATTGGGGGTAGGAATAATCCAACCGCAATAATTGATCAATCCGTGCCACAGGTGTGTTCCATTTTTAAAAAGTTATTATTTAGTGTATTGTTATCCTTTAAGTAAAGAAAGAAAAGTTAATACAATGTAAGAAAAAAATGCTACCATTATTATTATTAGATAATATTATTATAATTATATCTTTGATGGCCTAGATGGAGGCCTGGCAATGCTCACTATAAGCAATAGGGAGAAATTCTTTAAAGAGGAGGCATGAGGCCGTTAGTTTGTGTAGGCCAAACATGGCACCGTGCAGATGCTATTCCATTATTTAGTAACATTGCACACAAACAAATAGCTGGAGAATGTCTCTTTAAAACATTGTTTTCCACCAGGGCTTCTGGAACACTAGGGTTCGCTAAGAGGGCTGAGGTTCCTCAATAGATAACGTAAGGAATTGTACAGATCCAACCTTGTGATGAATTTGAGAGCAATTTATAATATTGATATTTTAAAAGACAGCCATTGAACTTTGACAGTAAATGGTAACCCAAGAGTTAACATACATGAATATCCACATACAATGTTTACCAATTTCTCGCCTCCTTGAAAACTGTGGGATTTTATAAAAAACTGGGTTAAAAATTAAACAGAGCCATTTTGTCCTGACATTCTGAATCTATTTTATTGGCAACTCATGAAACAGACAGGACTTTTCTCCTATTACACCAGCCTGGGTTGAAATATAGAAACAGAACACTGAATAGACTTAGCGTAAGATAGAACATGACCATGCCGGCACGATGGGTTAACTCATAGCATCACACATCAGTATGTCCAACATTGGCACTCCAGATGTTTAGAAACGACAACTCCCAGCATTCCTTGTTTGTTAGCGAGTAACTACAGGGGAGCAGGGGGAGTGACCGCAGGGGGGCCCGGGAGCCAAGGGGGCCCCATCTTATTTTTCCTATGACAGATATAGCCTCCTCCCAGAAAACCACTGAGGATGAAGCAGAGATAGGGGCCCCTTCATAGTTTTGTAGGGGGGGGGCAGTGATTCCTAGTTACGGCATTAAGTTGGTTAGATTCTGAAACAAGGCATGCTGGAAGATGTAGTTTCCAAAGACATGGAGATCCAAGCATCAAGGTCACATGCTATGAATGCTAAACATGAATCACATGAATCATTCTCTCTTTGTCAGAGGGGTTGCTGGGAACTGTAGTCACCAGGAAGGATACACCTTTTTTTATTTTTAAAAAAACAGGTTGTTAGAGCTGGAAGAGTAACCAGTGTTGTTGGGATTCTTAGTGTCAGAACAAGAGTTTCTGCAGCAGCTGAAGTCCCACCAACTATAGGGTGAGGGACCCTGAAGAGGTTCTGCGCAGTTGAGGTCACTTGGTTTTATCAGCAGTGGGACTGATAGAGGACTGCACGTGGGTTTAGCTTGGCCACCTAGAAATGAGAGTGACAGCTTTGGGTTGGCAAGAGGTTCTGCAGCATCTGTGCCAGCCGCCCCACCTCCCAACCCCCCCAACCCTGCCCGGTTCCCACTGACTGAGCAGAGCTGTGCATGGTGAATGTGAACCAGTCGGCCCGGGGAGACCTTCACCGAGGGAGGGGCCGTCTGCAACCACGGAGGGGGCACCGCTGCTTCCTATTGTTGTCCAGCGCTGTGACCGAGATCACCGGTTCCCTCCCTACCAGTGACGGTGACAGTGCCCTGCCTGCTGTGCCCCGGACTCCGGTGTGTCCTTCTCTCCACCACCGCAAGGTACAGTGTCAGTGTCATTCATGGGGACTGCAATGGGCACCACTTTACACCCCCCCCTTCTCCCTCTAATTTCCCTTTATTCCATAGGGAGTCTGCAATGTTAAGACTGTAGTTGGGTTGTTTTCAACTACAACTCCAAGAATGCTATGGGACTCAGGGGGTTTTAGTTTTCCTAGCAGTTGGAGAATAAGAAAGAAATGATGTGTGGTGGGTAGTGAAGGGTTAATGGTGACGGTGGGGTTGCCTGGAGTGTTTAGAACTTACTAAAGGACCTTAAACAGAGGGTCACAATGTCCTTACCCTGGGCCCGGGGGTTCCTAATCTTCTTATGCCTTGGATACTAATGGGTTAAGGGGGTAGGGTTTATAAATGAGCCAATTAAAAGTCCAGCTCCATAACGTATGACCTGTAATTGCTAATTGGTATTGCACTTGAACTCAATAGCATTATTAATGAGTTAAAAATTGTGTGTTGTGTGTGTGTGATGGGGATAAGTATGAATGAGACCCACCTCTCCCCCCAGTTATACCCAATGGTTACTTGTAATTGCTAATGTCAATTGCACTGTTAGAATTCAGACAGGACCAGAGGTCATTTAGTTTTTTTTTTTACAATGTGTCTCTGCATGAACATGTAATGAACAAGTGACACTTATATTTTTACTTGCTGAGTGGCCTCCCATGGGGTCTCTTAGGAGACTTCAACTCATACAGTAGTGGTGGTGGATCTGTAAGGAAGTCAATGAGGTGTGTCATCTCCGCACTAGAGAAAGCAAGTACAGGTTGGTCGGCGAGACACTGTGGTCTCTGTGCAGGGAGTGGGGGATACGGGGAATGTGAGTGGCCAGGTGAGGGTACATGACCTGATAATGCAAATAGAAAGTGGTTGGGTTCTGGTCTCTATCTTCGAAATATTTAATGAATGTTAATAAAAACCCCCTAGGAGAGCTTTCATGGTTGGCTCTTAGTCATCTAATGTTCTCCTTAACATTGCATGTAGCCTATCCATTAAACAGAGTTCTTCTTGTAGCTGTTACTGCTGTTCCCATGACCATAGACAAGCCACTATAAGTCCTTGCAGAGGACAGTGCAGTTGCTATCTATTCATCACATCCTATGTCCTGGGCCACCCAAATTGTGAACTACAGCAATGTTTTAAGCATGCTGGGATCTATAGTACATCAACAGCTGTAGAGCTACAGTGTGGGTTACCAGAATGCTTTATTGTCCTATATAACGCCTAAAAGATTCACCTGCCCACCCCCCACCACTAATAGTGATGAGCAAGATGACTACAGCTCCACACTATATCCCCCTCTCTCTGGTAAAGTAATTGCTTTTCTCACTGAATTACTGTATTTCTGTAATAACCTAGAATAAGATAGCAGGTAGATAGGCTGGTGGGATCTTGACTTGACTCCATTTAGATTTTTTTTAATAACTAGTTATGATTTTACAGACACAAGAAGCTCTTCTCCTAATCATCTTTGCTGTAGATTGGTGGCACAGCGTGTCCTATAAAGGGATTGAAAATGATTGAAAAGTGAAAACAGTTTGTTAGTGTAACGTGGTGAATCATTTGGATGGGTAGAGGACTCAGACATAGAATGCTGCCAGATCTGTGAAGATCTAAAAACACTGAGGTGTGGTACACACCATGCAGTTTTTCGGGCTAATCAACCGATAGTTCAGAGTACGGTTCAATCGGGCCCAAAAATTGCATGGATTTTCAGACGTTTATTTGTCTGAATTGATGAATGGGTGAACGTTGCGGCCGAAAACCACAACCAATTTTACCGCGGACCAACAGTCCATCCTAGATGACCAGTCGGGCCAGCTGTGTACTAAAGGGGTTCATTTTATGTTACATGTGACAATAGGTACAATAAGCCTGAAGACTGACAAAGGGTAGTTCTACCCAAAAAATGTGTGTAAACCTCATTAAAGCACTTTTCTGCATTTAAGCTTGCTGGTTCCCTGATCTTTTTGTTCCATGGTGAGGCCTCTGTCACTGTTCTTGAATGTTTTAGTGCTGAACTTCCCCTTTAAGGCTCTGACATATTATTTGGAAAGAGATACTTATTAAAAGCTGTGATGGTGATTATTACATTATAATATTATATTGATTATTTCATGGATTCCCAGCCTTTACCACAACTGAATTTAGTAACAGGACTAAAGACTGAACATGAATAATTTAAAGGGACAGTAACAGGCAAACAAACCTTACACGTTTTATGTAATACGTTCAGCTAAAAAAACATTTCTAGCACACATATTGCCTATATGACAGTAGTTATATGCAGTAGTTTGTTGGCTGTGAGGATTGGCCGCTTTTGGCCACATGCAGCCGATTAAAAGTTCCCTCTGTGTGCAATATATTTTTTGTGCGCTTACAAAATGAATTGGTGCACTTTTTCAACAGACTTTAACCTGCACATCATTTAAACCCGAGTGCATAGGTTAGAGGGAACAATGACTCTGGGTCTCAACTAAGTTTTTTTTTCCAGCCCTCGACCACTATTTTTACAGTTTAATACATGCATTTGTCACCAGATATTTAATGATAAGTTCTCTTTATTCTGGCAAAGGTATCTGCTACTCCTTTGCTCAATGAGTTTTTAGGAGCTTGAGCATGTGTAGAGGAGGCAGAAGGGGGGGGAGGGGGGCGGGTAACTGACAAGTGATCAGTTTAAAGTTAAACATTTGGCCAGCTTCTTGTATTGTATTTTAATACATTGTCATGAGCAGCCAGAATAAAGTTATTGATTATCCAGAGCGAGGGGTGTCTCTCTAATGAGGCAATATGAGCAAAATGCTCAGGGCAGCACCCCTGAAAACATCAGAGAGGCGGCGCGGCCGAGCTACTTTAATTTTTTTTAAGAAAAACGGCAGGAATTATGGTACGGATAAATGTCTTTTGAGGAATTTTATAATACTGCTGTGAGGTGCCATTTAAAAGACCAAATGTTTAACCACACCAATTCCTGGAAGCCCACACACACCTAACAGTGGTTTGCGGTAGCGCACTTCATTGCGCCTAGTGGTACATAAGGGCAGCATTCAAAAGTTGGCTCAGGTGGCAAAAACCCTAGAGACGCCCCTGTCCAAGAGGAAGGTATTAACTGCATAGGTGTCATTTGTCCATTTTACACAGTGCATATTTTCACCAGGTGGTTTTTACTGGCTTTGGTGAATGGTGGACACATTAATGCAACAATATTATGTTTTCCGCTTCATGTAGCAGTTTTGTATTTGTAGTTTTTTATGTTATTCTAAACTTTATTGGCCAATACATAAACATATTTCCATAACCACCGAGAAACCAGGCACGTTAAAAATAGGAAGTTTTAAAGAGGAGAGATGGTTCAAATGCAGGCTTTATTAGAATGACAGAGAGATAGCACCAGAGAGTGAAAATAGTAGCTCACGCCATTTTCTGCATGTTAAAGGACCAGTAGCACTGATAGAGAGAAAATAATTACGTGGCCTTCTAGGATGTTATAAATGTTTTATAAATGTTTCTTTTATGAAATAAAAGCCCTTCAACCCACCACGTTTTTACTGTGTCCCCAGTGGTTCTTGGTTGAGGATCACAAGAAAAATCCTCCTACAATCTTAAAGTAGGATCTGAGAAGTGCCCATACACTAATATTAGCCAAATCCATCCAGATCCAACTAATTTTTCTGATTTCAGCAAGGCATATGGGCAAAGTGCAGGGGTGTCCCTACCATGAAGCAAACTGAAACATTTACTCAGGGCACACCCCTGCAGAACACTTAAAGGCGGGTAGTTAAAAAAAAACTTCTTCCTGCAATACTGCATTTCAGCACCAGTCCACCAATAAGTGTAGTCAGCCCACCACTCCACCTCCACGCCTATGTTCCCTGATAAAGCCACGCTACTTCACGTGCCACCACCCATCTACCAATAGGCAGCATTTAAAAGTTGTTTCAGGTGTCAAAAACCCTAGGAACACCCCTGGCAAAGTGTATAGGATTGACCATGTCATCATCATAGTCAATAGGACCGCATGGAAAATATCAAGTAGAGCTAGGCAATACCATCACAAAGTCTATGCTCACCTAGCTGGCCAATCCCCAGACAGAGCATAGGATGGAGCACAGTGGGTCTATCTTTATGGCCATTTATGAAAATGAATCGAGGGGGCTCAGCTGTAAATGTACAAAATAAAATGAGTACGTGGTCTAAAAACCACCGATGAACGTCCGCTGGTGTAAACCTCCATTATACCGATGGTGAGAGCGAGTCAGTTAGCAAAGTAGTAGCGGGGATGAGAATGAAGAATAAAGAAGACGAATAGGAAAGTTCCCTGGGGAGAAAACAAAAGAAAAAACAAATGAGATATTCACATGGATTTTCCCAATCATCAGTTTGCTATTCTGCAGTAACAAGTAAAGCAACATGAAATATATAGATTTTATTGACATGAACATGAATTAGTGTAAGTGCATCACACACACCTCTGTGTACCAGGCTTGTCTGGAAAATGAAATACTGGGCCGAGATAGCAAGGCTGTCATTAATCCCTCTAGTATCCACTGCACGCTGTGTGTGTGTAAATAGGTGTGCCCTGGTGAATCCAGACAAATGTATTCAATATAAAATAAAGCGCTTGTTTTCAGAGCATATATTATATAGAAAGTAAACAAGCAGAGTCACTATAATCAGATTTGATCTGGCAGATCAGCTGGATTCCTATGGTAGCCGCTCGCAAACTACTTTTCCTTCGGACATCAGCAGACAGACGTCTCTGGTCAGTTCTCAGGAAGGCAAGTTAATGCATGTAATGCTTTTTTTTGGTCTGCATTAGGCATGATGCCGTCTGTCTTCGGTACAGCCGTGTCTTTTCCGTAAGTGCTGTGTACATATACTAGGGAATTGATTTTTGTGCAATTTGATGGAAATATTTTAAACTCCAGGTTACTTTAGATTGAAAGGGAACACGAGAATTCTATCATTCCAAATAGCCATAGATATCTCTATCAAATGCATTGTGGGAAAAACCATCTTAGAGGAGAGGGAGATTGGCTAGAAACTTTACTGGATCTTGAGTCTCTACAATGCTGTTAATTCAAAGAACACGGCTATAATTAAAAAGAAAACTTTTTATATAGTTCAGAGGTGTTTGTATAACCTTTGTCATAGTGGGAATGGGGATAAATAATAAAATATGGGATATTTTATTGAAGGAATTGATATCGGAGTCCAAGGGTAATTAATATAGATTTGAATGGGTTAACACATTTTTATTTACTCATAGTTGGTGTGCTTTGATAAAGGTCTAAACCAGGTCTTCTGGGTGTAAGGGGTATGATTGGGCAATTCTGTTGTAAGTGGGAGTGAGCGGGGTGTGGGGGAATGGGTCTGCGGAGGTTGGGGTGGATTGAAGATGTGACTGGGACTGTGCAGTTTGGGGGAGGTCAGGGTAAGTATATGAAGCAGGACCTGATGAAGGGGTTGTACCCTCGAAGCGTTGTCACTGTTGGTGGCTTATAATAAACCTACCATTCACGTTGGAGTGCAAGTCTACATTGTATCATTGCTCAGTATTTATGTTCCCTTTGAAGTAGGGAAACAGACGCCTGCGCCCACAGGGGGAGTGTGCATATGGACTTTGCTGTTCACTTGGATGAAGCGGGCAGTCACTTACAAAACTGCCACTAGTGCTTGGGTCATTTTTGTTTTACCTTTAGTTCCCCTGAAGATAAAGTTTGAGGAACTTGATCCAGCAAATGAGGTAGTAATGTACCGTATATACTCGAGTATAAAACGAGGTTTTCTGGCTTTAAAAAAAGCCTGAAAAATCTTACCTCGGTTTATACTCGAGTCAGCCTATCTCCTCCTTGTCCGTCGGCCGCGCGATCCGCATCCTCGCTCCACAGCTTCTGCGCATCCGGATGATGTCACTACCCGGCACCCGCAAAGTGAGAGGCGCCGGGGTAGTGACATCATCCGGATGCGCAGAGGCTGTTGTAGAAGGATGCGGATCGCGCGGCCGGCGGACAAGGTAGGAGAAGGCTGCTTTTTGCTTTCCAAAGTTCCAAGACCGCACAATGGCACACTGTTGTTGGCTCCTTTGCCAGACAAATAAGGTAGGTGCAATCCTTTAGCCCCCTACTTCCAGGGCTCAACATCCAAGCAAGGAAAAAAGGTAGAGGAGCACACTACTGGGGTGAATGTTTCTTTATTAGTGCAAAAAACAACAAGCAACGTTTCGGGACTCAGGCCCCTTCCTCAGGAAGGGGCCTTGAGTCCCGAAACGTTGCTTGTTGTTTTTTGCACTAATAAAGAAACATTCACCCCAGTAGTGTGCTCCTCTACCTTTTTCCTTGCTTGCTTTTTGCTTTCACAGGAATTGGCAAATACTTACAAAGAAGAGTAAAACCTTCTTTATTTGTGCATACTGTTGCACAAATATAGAGGATTTACCCCTATTTGCAAGGATTTGCCACTTAAGATGTTGATAACTACAACTTCCAGCAGGATTTATTGGTGGGAGTTGTAGTTTCAAACATCTTTAGTGGCAAATAACCCCCTCGGTTTATACTGGGTCAGTGTGGGTTTCCTACTTTTTCCCTAAAACTTGGTACCTCGGTTATACTCGAGTATATACGGTATCACTATTTTTTTCTATTTTACTGATGTTAGCATGTAAATCTTTCAAACTTTTCTAACATAATCAGCTGAACCTTAAACTAAGAGATTGCACATGTGCAGTGCAGACCACCTTCTCTATCCCATGATGCAATATTTTGGGGTGTTGTGTAAGAATGTCTCTGGCTAATGTCAGCTCTGCAAACCTCATTGGCATTTTCACATGGTGATACAGATGAAACAGAAAAAACTAGAAGGGTAGCGACTTATAGGATCGATAGGGAAACTGAGCAATTTGCAAAGGAAAAGGGCAGCATTCAGCGTCTTAATGTAGAATTTGTAGCAGTGTTACTTTGTTTGTGGTACATGTGATAGCATTAAATAATTGCAGTGATAATTGCTAGAAACAATTCTAAGCTTTTTTTTTGTCTTTATTTTTGTAACTCGTACTATATTGCATAGTTTCTCTCAGCGTTTCTCAGAACGATTTGTTTTCTTTTTTAGAGAAATCAACAATTTATTGCCTTCAATAAATTTCCAATTAACCAAGAATAAAGGAAGAATAATTTAGTATGCGTCTACATGATTAACTTGTGTACAGCTGCAATAAATGGATACGTACGGGGGAAACCGTGTTCTGAATCAATTTCATTTGGCAGTAATTTTCTAATTTAGAGAAGGTACAGTTGGGAAAAAAAGTAGGGCTGACTTTTTGCTTAAATAACAAAGCAGGGTATGAGCAGGCTGCTTATTGGTCAGCAGTCAACATCTGTTAAGTCTGGTTACACTCCATCCAATTTTCGAAGGCAACCGACCAATATTACTGTGTTTTGGTTGGTCTGCCCGAAAAATTGATGTTATATGTGCGTTGTGCCCCAAATGATCTTGGTGGTGGCCATTCGGCAGGATCAGACAAAACATATCAACGGTTATGCCTGAAAATCATGGCTAATTGTGCTGTGCGCCCCCTATGGACGCACAACCATTTTCTGCAAATTGTCGGCTGTGATGGACTGTCGGGGGGATGGAAATGAATCTTATTTAATGACCTACAAAACGGACACTTTTGAGTGTCTATAAGAGCTTAAGAAGAGTTCTATAAGAACTCTGTATTTAGGAAATGCTGGGAGTTGTAGTTTTCCAACATCTAGAGATCTACTGGTTGCCTATCCCTATAGTCACTGTGATTGTGCACTAAGTTTTTAAAATTAAAAAAATGATTAGTTTTCTTAAGCAAATACTTTATAAAGTGCATTTTACCATTTAAATAAGAAACCGCTGTTACAGGGTTAATGACGTTCATATAGCTTTATTCGGCTGGTGAATGTAAGAAACAGGTAGACATAAGTTCAATTTGCCATTTGCCTTTTCGAAGCTGAATTGGCTTTAAGTCTTAATTATGTATGGCCATCATAAAACTAGGTACACACAAGCAGATATTTCGTTCCGATGACCAATATTTTGGTCGATTGGCCAGAAAATCAGTGGTACTTTACTGACCAATGTCTGTCTTTCTTTCGTCCACAGACACGAAAATCTGCCACGTGTACCTTTTATTTGCTTCTATAGGGGATTAAAAACCTTGAAGTTTTAACAATCCTAGTACTAGTACTAGTTTTAACAGTCCAAACTCTTCACAACTTTGCTTAATCTCTTAGTAATTTCATACCTTTCTCCCTGGATGAAGCACGAGCATGCTCGGGTCATAAAAAAGGGGAGGGGGCAGACACTGGTAAGACAGTTATATCATCATAATATTTCATTTCCTGTATATATGTAGAAAACATACTAAACTTGTGAGTTTCTTTCTGCGGAACTAATTGAAATTCGAAAAATCCGATTAAATCCCAATTGAAGTGGAATTTAATCTCGATTTTAAAATTTTCGTCTTTCAACGTGATTTTTTAATTTTTATTGTGATTTTATAATTTTTAATGCTTAAATATTCTACAATTTCCGACTTTGAACTCCTCAAACATAATGCTGGATCCATGATAACGTAACCGGAATGGATCCATGGATATTCGTAACCGGAACTCATCTCTAGTTTGCAGTTTTAAAACATTCCCATCTAATTTCCAATAATTTGTAAGTTCTTGGAAGTCCTGGCACAGCTGCTACTAGAAAAAAGTTAATTCTTTTCATATATATTCCAAAGTGTTAAATTGTCCCAGTAAAGTATGAGAAGCTCTAAGTAAACACAATCTTATGGCTTGAACTGGAGGTTTAATGTATGACAGCCTATAATTAACAATTTTATTTAGCTGACCACAGGACGCGAGATGCCCTGCATTAAATATGACGTTACTACAAAAAAAAGAGATTGGTTTGCAGACACACACATTACAAAAAATTGGGTTAAGTGATTATTATTCATTTAAAGGGCATAAAAATCAAAACCCAGACAAGCAAATAAAATGTAAATCATAGGCAAAGCCTTAGAACGAAAAGCATCTAGGACATTGAACGATATCTTAAACTATTTTGTATTAACTCAGGAGAAATGACAGTTGCTGCCTTCCAGGTAGTTGGCTTCTGAAAGTATTTCTCTATTTAAATGCAGATCTGCAGTTCTCCAGGGGCTGTTGGTGAATCTTTGATTGAGCCTGTTCTAACTAAAAGAAAATGGCTGACAATTTGCCAGTCAACAGAGATCCTTAAGACTTTTGTTTCCAGGAAAAAAACCTCCTTAAATATTTTTTTAAATAGTTAATAATAATATTTAGACTTTATAGAAATTGATTAACCAAATGGAATAATTTAGAGATTTTAGACCACTATTTGCTATTGTTGTATTCCTAAAGGGGAACTGTGGTCTCCATACAAGTGCACGCTAATAAAAAGAACATTCCTCTCTTAAAAGGAATAGTTCATGAAAAAGTGAACTATTCCGTTAATACGTTGATTGACGACTTACCTTCCGTTTCAATCAATTGACCAGGAGCCAGGACCGTGGGCTCCATTACAGGTCCATTTTCCGGGCTTAGTTTAACTAAATGGCACATTACCTTGCATGCACGCTATAGTTAAACTAAAGCTGGAACTGGTTGGGACTTGTCAATGGAGCTGGTGGTGGATTGTGCCTCAGGTAAATTTACTTATCTTATCCTGGCTCCTCGTCAATTGATTGAAGAACGGAAGGTAATGCACAACTTAACCTCCGGTCTTAAATCAATGGATTTAAGAAATTGTTCACTTTTTTAGTAAAACTTCCTTTAAAATTAGTTAGCTAGGAACATCCTTCTACCAGCAGTTATCCAAACGTAAAGCAGTATAAGTGTGTTCATACACAGTGAGTTGTGACAGCACCAGCAAGCCCCTGGATTGCGCATGCCCACTTGGATTATACTGCTGGGACCAACTATTATCAACTGCATCATAAGCTCCACCAGTAAGCTTCTTTATAATTTTTAAAGCTATCCACAAGCCTGAAAAAATATGTTTCTCCCAAAGGTGTCCATAGGCAGAGGTAGCACAGATATTGATTATTACGTAACTAGCTCGGAAAAGATACATTTTGTGGGATCGGGTTTATAACAAGCTTAAACAAAGTAGGAAGAAAGATAACAACACTATAACTTTGTATTGACAACAGCTATAGACATGTTTGAATGTATGGATAGCTATTTTCAATGTTGTGGAGTTGATTGATTGGCTGATAGGACCCTTTTCCTAGCCAGGTAGTTATAGGCCTGTCAAGTTTGACATCCAAGATATTGATTTTTATAACATATTGCAATACATTTCAGATCACACCATTGTACTGTAAGTTGGTCCAGCTAATTAATTTGCCACAACCAATCAGATGTTTGATTTTTACTTGGTCACTGCAGTAGGGTAGTTTCATTGTTTGCTGCAGATTAATAGCACGGGCAGACTATTGCACATTTTATTCATTAGGCCTAAAGTTTCACCTAAAGTATGCTGTGAAGTCCCCAGTCACCCGTATATGCTGTGTAGTCATAGTCACCTGAGTATGCTGTGTAGTCCATAGTCACCTGAGCATGCTGTGTAGTCCACAGTCACCCTGCATATGCTGTGTAGTCCATGTCACCCTGAGAATTCTGGCTAGCCACAGTCTCCCTGAGTATGTTGTGTAGTCCACAGTCACCCTGAGTATGTTGTGTAGTCCATAGTCACCCGAGTATGTTGTGTAGTCCCAGTCACCCTGAGAATTCTCTATAGTCCACAGTACCCTGAGTATGTTGTGTGAGTCCACAGTCACCCTGAGTATGTTGTGTAGTCATAGTCACCCTGAGAATTCTTATAGTCCACAGTCACCCGAGTATATTGTGTAGTCCACAGACACCCTGATAATTCTGTATAGTCCACAGTCACCCTGAGTATGTTGTGTAGTCCATAGTCACCCTGAGATGTTGTGTAGTCCATAGTCACCCTGAGTATGTTGTGTAGTCCACAGTCACCATGAGTGATGCTGTGTAATCCACGTTCACCCTGAGTAAGTTGTGTAGTCCATAGTCACCATGAGAATGCTGTGTGTAGTCCACAGTACCCTGAGTATGTTGTGTAGTCCATAGTCACCCTGAGAATTCTGTATAGTCCACAGTCACCTGAGTATGTTGTGTAGTCCATAGTCACCCCGAGTATTGTTGTGTAGTCCATGTCACCCTGAGTATGTGTGTAGTCCATAGTCACCATGAGAATGCTGTGTAATCCCCAGTCACCCTGAGTATGTTGTGTAGTCCATAGTCACATGAGAATGCTGTGTAGTCCACAGTCACCCTGAGTATGTTGTGTAGTCCATAGTCACCTGAGAATTGTTAGTCCACAGTCACCCTGAGTATGTTGTGTAGTCCATAGTCACCATAAGAAGATGGTGTGTAGTCCACAGTCACCCTGAGTTTGTTGTGTAGTCCACAGTCACCCTGAGTATGCTGTGTAGTCTATAGTTTTCCTGAGTTACACTGGTAGTACACAGCCACACTGAGTATGTTGTGTAGTCCACAGTCACTTGAGTATGTTGTGTGTCCACAGTCACCCTGAGTATGTTGTGTAGTCCATAGTCACCCTGAATAGTTGTGTAGTCCATAGTAACCCTGGTATGCTGTGTAGTACACAGCCACTCTGAGTATGTTGTGTAGTCCACAGTCACCCTGAGTATGCTGTGTAGTTCACAGTCACGCTGAGCATGTTGTGTAGTCCACAGTCACCATGAGAATTCTGTATAGTCCACAGTCACCCTGAGTATGTTGTGTAGTCCACAGTCACCCTGAGTATGCTGTGTAGTCTATAGTTTTCCTGAGTATACTGTGTAGTACACAGCCACCCTGAGTATGTTGTGTAGTCCACAGTCACCCTGAGTATGTTGTGTAGTCCATAGTCACCCTGAGTATGTTGTGTAGTCCACAGTCACCATGAGTATGTTGTGCAGTCCACAGTCACTCTGAGTATGCGTGTAGTCACAATCACTCTGAGTATGTTGTGCAGTCCATAGTGGCCCTGAGAATTCTGTATAGTCCAGTCCACCCTGAGTATGTTGTGTAGATCCATAGTCACCTAAGTATGTTGTGTAGTCCATAGTCACCCTGAGAATTCTGTATAGTCCACAGTCACCCTGAGTATGTTGTGTAGTCCATATCACCATGAGAATGCTGTGTAGTCCACAGTCACCCTGAGATGTTGTGTAGTCCAAGTTACCATGAGAATGCTATGTAGTCCATAGTCACCATGAGAATGCTGTGTAGTCCATAGTCACCCTGGGATTCTGTATAGTCCACAGTCACCCTGAGTATGTTGTGAGTCCATAGTCACCCTGAGAATTCCCTATAGTCCACAGTCACCCTGAGTATGTTGTGTAGTCCATAGTCACCCTGAGTTGTGTGTGTAGTCCATAGTCACCCTGAGAATTCTGTATAGTCCACAGTCACCCTGAGTATGCTGTGTTATCCATAGTCACCATGAGTATGTTGTGTAGTCCATAGTCACCATGAGAATGCTGTGTAGTTCAGTCACCCTGAGAATGTTGTGTAGTCCATAGTTACCATGAGAATACTGTGTAGTCTATAGTCACCCTGAGTTTGTTATGTAGTCCTTATCACCTGAGCATGTGTAGTCCATAGGTACCATGAGAATACTGTATAGTCCAAAGTTACCCTGAGTATGTTATGTAGTCCACAGTACCCTGAGTATGTTAGGTGATCACAGTCACCTAGTAGTATTTTGTGTAGTCCATAGTTACCATGGAATGCTATGTAGTCCATAGTCACCATGAGAATGCTGTGTAGTCCATAGTCACCCTGGGTATTCTGTATAGTCCACAGTCACCCGAGTATGTTGTGTAGTCCATAGTCACCCTGAGTATGTTGTGTAGTCCATAGTCACCCTGAGAATTCTGTATAGTCCACAGTCACCCTGAGTATGTGTGTAGTCCATAGTCACCATGAGTATGTTGGGTCCATAGTCACCATGAAAATGCTGTGTAGTTCACAGTCACCCTGAGCATTGTGTGTAGTCCATAGTTACCATGAGAATGCTGGTAGTCCATAGTCACCATGAGTATGTGTGTAGTCCATAGTTACCATGAGAATACTGTGTAGTCCATAGTCACACTGAGTATGTTATGTAGTCTACACTCACCCTGAGCATGTTGTGTAGTCCATAGGTACCATGAGAATACTGTATAGTCCAAAGTTACCCTGAGTATGTTATGTAGTCCACAGTCACCCTGAGTATGTTATGTAGTCCACAGTAGCCCTGAGTATTTTGTGTAGTCCATAGTTGTCCTGAGAATTCTGTATAGTCCACAGTCACCCTGAGTATGTTGTGTAGTCCATAGTCACCCTGAGTATGTTGTGTAGTCCATAGTCTTCCTGAATTCTGTATAGTCCACAGTCACCTGAGTATGTTGTGAGTCCATAGTCACCATGAGAATGCTGTGTAGTCCAGTCACCCTGAGTATGTGTGAGTCCATAGTCACCATGAGAATGCTGTGTAGTCCACAGTCACCCTGAGTATGTTGTGTAGTCTATAGTCACCATGAGAATGTTGTGTAGTCAGTCACCCTGAGTATGTTGGTAGTCCATAGTCACCATGAGAATTCTGTATAGTCCACAGTCACCTAAGTATGTTGTGTAGTCCATAGTCACCATGAGAAGTGTTGTGTAGTCCACAGTCACCATGGGGATGCTGTGCAGTCCACAGTCACCCGAGTATGTTGTGCAGTCCATAGTCACCTGAGAATGTGTGTAGTCCACAGTCACCCTGAGTAGTTGTGGAGGAGCACACTACTTCATTCTCAGTGTTTTATTAAGCAATAGAGCATACAACATTTCAGGGGATATCTTTCCCCTCCTCAGGTATGCTGTGTAGTCCATAGTCACCCTGAGTATATGTGTGTCCACAGTCACCCTGAGTATTTTGTGTAGTCCATAGTCGTCTGAGAATTCTGTATAGTCCACAGTCACCCTTAGTATGTTGTGTAGTCCATAGTCACCCTGAGAATTCTGTATAGTCCACAGTCTCTGAGTATGTTGTGTAGTCCACAGTCACCTGAGTATGCTGTGTAGTCACTAGTTACCCTGAGTAGCTGTGTAGTCCATAGTCACCTGAGTATGTGTGTAGTCCCAAGTCAGCCCGATTATGTTGTATAGTCCATAGTCACTGAGAATTCTTTATAGTCACAGTCACCCTGAGTATGTGTGTAGTCCACAGTCACCCGAGATGCTGTGTGTCCATAGTTACCCGAGTATGTGTGTAGTCCATAGTCAACCTGAGTTTGTGTGTAGTCCACAGTCAGCCCAATTATGTTGTGTAGTCCATAGTCACCTGAAAATCTGTATAGTCCACAGTCACCCTGAGTATGTTGTGTAGTCCACCGTCACCCTGAGAATTTTGTATAGTCCACAGTCACCCTGAGTATGTTGTGTAGTCCACAGTCACCCTGAGTATGCTGTGTAGTCTATAGTTACCCTGAGTATGCTGTGTAGAACACAGCACCTGAGTATGTGTGTAGTCCACAGTCACTTGAGTATGTTGTGTAGTCCACAGTCGTTCTGAGCATTCTGTATAGTCCACAGTCACCTGAGTATGTGTGGTAGTCCACAGTCACCCTGAGTATGCGGTGTAGGCCATAGTCACCCTGAGTATGTGTGTAGTCCACAGTCACCCCGATTATGTTGTGTAGTCCATAGTCACCTGAGTATTTTGTGTAGTCCATAGTCGTCCTGAGAATTCTGTATAGTCAACAGTCACCCTGAGTATGCTGGTAGTCTATAGTTACCCTGAGTTAGCTGTGTAGGTCCAAGTCACCCTGAGATATCTGTATAGTCCACAGTCACCCTGAGTTTGTGTAGTCCACAGTCACCCTGAGTATGCTGTGTAGTCTATAGTTTTCCTGAGTATACGTGTTAGTACAAGCCACCCTGAGTATGTTGTGTAGTCACAGTCACATTGAGTATGTTGTGTGTCCACAGTCACCCTGGTATGTTTGTGTAGTCCATAGTCACCCTGAATATGTTGTGTAGTCCATAGTTACCCGAGTATGCTGTTGTAGTCACTGCCACTTGAGTATGTTGTGTAGTCCACTGTCACCTGAGTATGCTGTGTAGTCACAGTCACGCTGAGCATGTTGTGTAGTCCACAGTCACCTGAGAATTCTGTATAGTCCACAGTCACCCTGAGTATGTTGTGTGTGTCCACAGTCACCCTGAGTATGCTGTGTAGTCTATAGTTTTCCTGAGTATACTGTGTAGTACACAGCCACCCTGAGTATGTTGTGTAGTCCACAGTCACCCTGAGTATGTTGTGTAGTCCATAGTCACCCTGAATATGTTGTGAAGTCCATAGTTACCCTGAGTATGCTGTGTAGTACACAGCCACTCTGAGTATGTTGTGTAGTCCACAGTCACCCTGAGTATGCTGTGTAGTCCACAGCCACCCTGAGTATGTTGTGTAGTCCACAGTCACCATGAGTATGTTGTGCAGTCCACAGTCACTCTGAGTATGTTGTGTAGTCCACAGTTACCCTGGGTATGTTGTGTAGTCCCCAGTTACCCTGAGTATGCTGTGTAGTCCACAGTCACGCTGAGTATGTTGTGTAATCCACAGTCACCCTGAGTATGTTGGGTAGTCCACAGTCACCCTGAGTATGTTGTGTAGTCCACAGTCACCCTGAGTTTGCTGTGTAGCCCATAGTCACCCTAAGGGAATGAATGCTGGTAAGTACCTTTAGGAGCAAATTTAGGGATTTAAAACCCAGCGAGGCCTAGGTTTGGGAGGATTTCCTTTTCCTAATTCTTTTTTTGTTTTGGGGGGTGGAGATGCCCTTTAAGGAAACAAGATTATAGATAAAGCAAAGTAAATGGTTATTAACCGTGAGAGCCGAAAGTTTGTGGAAGGCTCTACCTGAGAATGTGTCTCCTGACATTGGAAGCAGGGTTAGATGTCCTCTTTGTGCCCATCTAGTGAGAGAAAAGGCCAATGTGGATGTGACTCAGATTTCTTGCTGACTAGGAATCACATGGAGAAGCTTGTAATCGTCATTCTGTAGTACCTAGCTTTACAAGATCAGATCTAGCTCTTTAAATGATAAAATATTAATTCATATGAAAAATGTCAAGGGAATCTATACATTGCTGGGCATTGTCTTCCAACAGGCTGTATGTGTCTTTAAAACCATGGAACGTTCATGGTCTCATAGACGCGGGAGACTTTGCTTGTAGGAATGTGAGGTTATTTCTCCTTAAAATAGCAGTCACACAATTGGAGTTTGATATATGTCATTTGCTTGAGATTTTGGCACATGCGGGCGTGATTCCTTGAGGTAACTTTAAATATTGGTGAAATAAAATAAAAAATTTAAAAAAACAGGAAATTGTTATTTCTCTCAAACAGCTTTTCCTGATGGGCAATCCAGTGGCAGCACCGTTGAAGCGTAGGTAATTGATTATCATAAATTTATTTTAAAGAAGAGACATAACAAGAAATCTAACATGATATTTTAGAATAAATCTGCAGCCCGTGATGTTCTTCAGGGAAATGTAAGGTTGCGGAAATAATTTCATGCCCTCTGCGGTTTTGAACATAAATCAAAGAAATTGTCAGAGAGTTACATAGATGTTCTTAGCAATGGTCGTATAATAACCAGAGGCACGGTATATATATTGTTACTATAATTACTATTTACAAGAGCTATGAATATCCTGTAAATTATATTCTTATAAACAGTGCTTAGCTATGTCACCAGTTTTAATTAGCGACGAGTCTCAGTTTCCAAACAAACCTGCATTCGATATGGAACTTCCAAAATCTGTGAATCCGACAGAAATTTCGGAATTTTTCATTGAAAAATCTAAAATTAGATTGAAAAATCGTGTTTAAAAACTGAAAATTGCAATCGAATATTTGAAAATTCTGATATAATGGTTTGAATCAGATTTTTGGAACTCGTCAGTTATGTTCCTCTCTAGTTATAATTGGTTGTTAGCTATATTATTATAATCAGTGTTTAGCTATGTCATCAGTGTCACATGACTCAAGAATCTTTTGTTATAGCAAGGAATGCATCCATGTATTGAAATGGAACTCCTTGGTGACTAATATCCTTATGTTTTACATGTGTGTATAACTACAGCTAAACACAAAGCCTATTTTAAAATGGTGTTTGTAGAGGGTACATTCAGGGAAATACAATATTGCGTACCTGTGCTACTTATGTTTACGTAATGCAATACGCTATTGCATCTGGCATTGCATCACGGGATCACAGAAAGGTAAGAAGCATGGCTTTGTGCTCCCTTACGGACCCATATAATACCCCGTTAGGGTTTCATGCTAATAGGTAGTACAAAACTTAAAGGTACTAATTTTTACTCTTATTTTTTCTCCCTGCAAGTCTATTAATTTAGATTAAACCATATTAAGCTTTGAATGAATGAACCACATGGACGTGGACTATATGTTCCTTCTTATCTACTATTTCTTCTTGGCACTAGGAACCCCCCCCTTTTTGGGTCATGTCTCATAGATTATAATGGGGGAGAGGGTTCATATAATTCTTATTATTAATAATATTAATAATAATAATAATTAAAAAATGCCTTTTCGTAATTCAATTTTGCCTTTTAATAGATTGTTTGTTGCAATTGTTTGTTGTAATTTTCTTTTCTATATTTCCGCCAACCCAAATCTCTTTTTGCCTTTCCGTTAAGCACATCTTTGCTGTATGCCTCATTGGCTAAATAGCGGAGAATCCCGTACACCAGCAGCTGGAATAGTTTCAGACCCTAAGGGCTTTATCGGAATGTTGCTGGTCACACAGCACTTTGCAAGGAATCAGTACAGAATTCATTATGCCTTTTGTTAATTTCATTGTATAATTAGTTTTTTATTTGCCATAAATGCGTCCCATTTCTTTTTAGTTTTCCATTTTAAACCCCAAACAAATCTAAACGTTAAGTATGTTCTGTTCCAAATATAACATGAAGTTGTACCGCTTTAAATGGGTCAGGTAATTGGGATAACAGAACAGGTGAAAATAGCAAGGCTCCTAATAATCCCTATAATGGCTGCAATCACTGTACAGAACATTAATTAAAAAAACCCAAAGCCAAAAGAACTAGTGTATATATAGTGTAGTATATTATAGTGTAGTATATTATAGTGTAGTATATATAGTGTAGTATATTATAGTGTAGTATATTATAGTGTAGTATATATAGTGTAGTATATTATAGTGTAGTATATTATAGTTTTTGTGGTTGAATAAAGACATACATCTCTAGTGTCTATACGTCTTATCTAGTCCAGTACTACTCAGTAATACCCACATTTCCTGCCTAAGAGTTGATCCAGGAAAGGGCAAAACTCCAAGTGGCAATCGAAAAATATCCCTGGATCAGCTCCAACTTTATTTATTAATAACAGTAACATGCAACATTCTTTATTTATATTGTGGTATTCCACCATATAAGTGCTCTAGTTATCATGAAATAAAAGAAAAATACCATTGGAACATTAGAATATTGAATTTGTTTGGGGATTTAACTTGTTAAGGATGACAAGTAACCCCCTCCCTTATGTACCTAAAACGCTCTCCCTTGGAGGTTGCGTTAAATTGGTGGTACAAATAGAGATCCCCAGTACTCTCCAGGCAGTTCTCTTAACTAGAGAGACAAGCCAACATATGGGAAGTTGCAAGACACACGTCCTCCCCTAGGTGGGGAATTAAATAGGTTGTGGGCAGTAAGTCTAATGTACTCCCAGAAGTGTGGCATTACATATTAGATTCCCACCCAAGAGTACATTCGGTTGGAGGGTGGTTGGACTGTAGCTCCCATTTATTGCATGTTAGTGTATATTGTTGTCTGTGTAATAGTGTTATTTCAAGTATAGGAGAGTGTGTTTACATGCAGAAAGGATTCTGGAAAAAAGTATTTCTGTTGGGAGTTAATGTAACTTTCTAAATCCTTGGGTATAAAGAGCTTAATCCAAATATTACCTTTTAAGGCAATGTAAAGCAGCACTTACCTTTATTATTGCCATGGGTGAAGCTACGAAGTGCCACACTCTTTTGGCCAGCTGTACGCCATCTATCCTGGACATGCATAGACCAGCTTCCTCCACCTTTAACTACTGTTGGAAGAGGGGCAGGGCTTATGATGAGGTCACTTTGCCCATTGGCGACCCAAGAACGAATTTAAGTATCTTTATTAAATAATAACTTTTGGAAAATTTAAGGTAGAAAACATGGAAAGGATTTCCGCTTAATTCTACCCCAAAATGTAATGTTTGAGTTTGTTCTCTTTTAAAGGAGAACTAACTCTGAAAATCATCATCTAAGCAGATAAAAATGCAGTGATCCAGCACCTTAGACTACTGCCCTATTCCTGGGTACAGCAGCCAGTGCCATTATTTGTGACTCTTTTCGTGGTTCACTATTAAGTGTAGAATTAGGTGCTGCCAGTGGGTCTGTCCTATGTATAATTAGCAGAATTACCTGTGAATATGGAAACTTGTAGGAGGGGTCATGTCAACATGTAAGTGGATAGAGGATGCCACTCTCTATGTTGAGAGCAAACTTTAAAACATACACAGGGAGATTTACTCAGAGCCGACGTCGCTTTGGCTATATCTCCCTTCCGGAGATTCAATACCGGCTCAGGGTAAATCGCAAATAGATTTTGTCTTCTGTTTTCTCCAGATATTAGCTGGCGGGAAATAGAAACACTAAGAAAGAAAAAAATGTGAAGCCCTATGGAATAGCTTTCAGTGGCTGCTTGGGTGTCTTTTGTGCAGCCTAAGCAAGTATGGGGTTATAGTCATGCTCACCGATATTGACTTTAACCATTATGGCACTGCATGTAAAACGTGGAAATGAAAAGGAGGTTCTAACTAGAGATGCACAAAGACTGTGAGTTTCTTTCTCGGACATTTTTTGCACTGCCCACCACCACCAAATTAGAAAATTCGCAAAACCAACTCAACAGAAGTCAATGAGAGCTGGATATTTGTCTGCTCACTGCACGGCATCATATCTACAGGGAGATTCCCCCAGAGCTGGACTTGCTCTGGGCAAATCTCCCGTAGCAGAGGAGGCTGCACGGCTCTGGGTGAATCTCATCTACACGTAAGTATTTAGCTTACGTACGCGCAGCCTCTGGTAAATAGGCTTGCGATGGCTGCATGAGTGAGTGTGCAGCTGCAAACCAAGGCTTAAAGTCCCGCTAAATGATTGTAAATTGGTTATGCTTGTGAAGGTTCTCATTCATCCAGCTCATGCTATATCTGTTGTATTCAATTAGATCAACCGGACTTGAAGTTTAGTGCTTGAAGAGTCTGTCTGCCATGTACAATGCTGTTTTGACACCTTACTCTGGGCGTTCCTATAACACCTCTTATCCACTATCCAATCACACCCTTAACACCTGGCTGTGATATGCTAATTGGGACTTTCCAGGGTACATAATTGCCACAGATTCTTGTACAAGTCCTTCTGAATTGAGAAAACCAGTCGGATGACTAGCGAAACGTCTTCAAGAACTACATTTCAAGTCCGGTTGATCTAATTGAATACAACAGATGTTAATTGGTTAGTGTGACATTAACAGGCTCATTTACCCAGAGCCGCTGTCGCTCTGTGTAAATGCTGCTTTCGCGATTCAATATTGTGCTTGCGAAATCTGGGTAAATCACGGTTTTAGCACATGATTTTAACTCCGTCTTTTAGCCCGCATTAAAATCATGCTGCAGGTAGATGCCTTTTGGGATTTATCCATGTGTGCTAACACGATATTGAATTGTGGAAGGGAGATTTTCCCGGAGCTATAGCGACTCTTGGTAAATCTCTACCAAACAGCCTAAAAGAGAGCTGTGTTGACACAGCGCACACTGGTAAATGAACCCCACTAGTGTCCTGTAGGGGGAAATAAAGTGGCCAGTGCCTTATTTAGTCTGTAGTGTGCAGAGAAGGTAGGAACCTGGATGGACAGAGTCTTTCGGGACCTGTCAGACACAGTTCCTTTACCTCCCATTCTTCAATAAAACTAAATGCCATTTTTCCCCCGAGTGGAGATATCCTTTCAGTGTTCCGCCCAATGGGCTTTTTCATGGTTCTGCTCTTTGAAATTCCAAAATTTCTGTTGGATTTTGCAAATTTTCTAAAACGCACAGTTCTGCCCAGAAACTAGGTTCGGTTCGAAACTGACTCAGCACTTTTACTTTTCACTTGCAAACACGAAACATCCATGTTGGAGAAAACTTCTCCATGTCACAAAATACTGATACCTCTGGCATAACAGGTGTCAGAATGATTCACAGATGCCACTGGGTTATTTTTCATTCAGAACTAAAACACTCCATTAACCTAGAGACTTTCATGGCCTAGATCCAGCAGGAAAAATGAAATTTAGTAGAACACAGAAAAAAAATAATTTCAAAAATAACTTTCTTATACCTAATTGTCTTTATCTCTTAAAATAGAAAGTATAAGCCTGACTTGTCTTTTAATTTTTCTTTTTATAAACATTTTTTTGCCATTTAATTTTTTCAACATAACAAAACCCGGCAGATATTTTATTTTTATTTTGTATACCTCAAGTTTTTCTGGATTCAGTTAAAGATAAACAATAATCGTGACTGGTCTTTTGCTCCTCCCACAGTCTGCTCCCCCCTTCATTAATATATGCTTGCCTTTGTCAGAGATAATAGTGTCAGTGACACTGACTGTAGGAGGAGCAAGACCAGTTAGTTACTGCATGTGTATATACAGGGCGATTTACCCAGAGCCGCTATGGCTCTGTGTAAATCTTGCAAACTCGATTCAATCTCGCGTTTTTGCACGTGGGTAAATCCCACGCCTCAGCACTATATTTAATAAAGGATTGGTCCAAGACTGAACTGACAAATTAAAGTAGCGCAAGCGCGATATTGAATCGTCTTTTAAGTCACCCGCGCATCCGGCACTATTAAGTAGTTAAAGCCGCGCTAAGCCGTAGCGAACCGCTTAGAGCGCAGCTGGGTAACTCGCCCAAATAGTGTCCACGTAAGGTCCTTCGGCTTTACTGAAATATATGCAATAACTGCAGTTTGCACCTGCTGTCCTTATGTAGTTTTGGGCTTCATTATTAAACTGTAACTTTTTTTAAATAAAAAAATGAATAGAATCAGATTTTGTTTCCTCGGATTTAGGGTTGTCCTATTTTTTAAACAGGAAAATACTGTGGTCATTAGGTTTGGGCAATACTGGCATGGGGTTGCTTATAAAATGGAGTAAATGTCTTAGTTGTTACTTGCATAAGTAAAATGTGGTACATTTTGTTGGTGAAGAATGGGCAACTACTGTATAGTCCTGATAGTCTAGATATGGTTCATTCTGAAGGTTCTATGATCTTCTGTAAGCACATTTTACCTCCTCCCATGTCAGTTTTCCTTTAAAATGTACATTGGAAATTCAAGGGAAAATGTACAAGATGTGAAATGTATTTAAAGGAAAAATAAACAACATAAACCCGTTTTTTTAAGTATATTCCATCTGTTTCTTTTATTCACAGGGAGGTAAGAACGTTTATTCCCACCTCCCTGTGGATAATAGAACGCCCAGGGGACACTGGAACTTACCTTACCGGTACTCCACTCTCACCTCCTGTGAATAATAGAACGCCCAGGGGACACTGGAACTTACCTTACCGGTACTCCACTCTCACCTCCCTGTGAATAATAGAACGCCCAGGGGACACTGGAACTTACCTTACCGGTACTCCACTCCCACCTCCCTGTGAATAATAGAACGCCCAGGGGACACTGGAACTTACCTTACCGGTACTCCACTCTCACCTCCCTGTGAATAATAGAACGCCCAGGGGACACTGGAACTTACCTTACCGGTACTCACTCCCACCTCCCTGTGAATATAGAACGCCCAGGGGACACTGGAACTTACCTTACCGGTACTCCACTCCCACCTCCCTGTGAATAATAGAACGCCCAGGGGACACTGGAACTTACCTTACCGGTACTCCACTCTCACCCTCCCTGTGAATAATAGAACGCCCAGGGGACACTGGAACTTACCTTACCGGTACTCCACTCCCACCTCCCTGTGAATAATAGAACGCCCAGGGACACTGGAACTTACCTTACCGTACTCCACTCCCACCTCCCTGTGAATAATAGAACGCCCAGGAACACTGGAACTACCTTACCGGTACTCCACTCCCACCTCCCTGTGAATATAGAACGCCCAGGGACACTGGAACTTACCTTACCGGTACTCACTCACTCTCCACCTCCTGTGAATAATAGAACGCCCAGGGGACACTGGCCTTACCTTACCGGTACTCTACTCACTCCCCACTCCCACCTCCCTGTGAATAATAGAAACTACGGGGAATATACTTATAAAAACAGGTTTAATGTTCCTTTAAACACTAATTTTACTTCTTCTTTAATGTCATTGTATATATGTATGTCATTAGACATAATAAAGGCATATTCGGAAAAAAAACCAAACCAATTCTTATCTTTTCTGATTGTGATAATAATTAAAGGATAACTAAAGGTCACATGTTTTTTTTTAGAAGAGTTAAAAGGAAAAGTACCTGAGGCAGGGAAGTAGGATCTTTACTTTCTACTTCCCAATATCATTTCTATGAGGAGCGGCAGCACTAAGAAAACTGCTTCTTCCTGTCTTCCTGGGTGTCTTTAATACTGGAAGGCCCAGGACACTAACCTGGCAGTTCATTTTTACAATAAAGTTGTCCTTTAATCAAAGCCAATCATATTACCCACAAAAGAAAACAATGTTAGGGCTAGGCCACACTAATGCTTTTTTTTTGTGTTTGCGCTTGCGATTTTTTTCTAACATAGCAATCACGGCAACGCATGCGATCACCAATTTAATGTGCAATCGCATGCGATTTCGTATCTCAAAAGGCGCAGTGTGGCCGTGCTCTGAGTCTGTGAATAGTCTGCCTGTTACCCCATTGCACAAAAGATGAATTTCAAAGGTGCAAAGAGTTAAGGAACTATTTAGTCTGTTTCTTCCAATGTAAAGTTGTCCGGGTTTTCTGGTGTCTTGACGCTTGGCACAAACCCTGTTGAAATGCGATGCTATTGGTTTTCAGTAAAGGCTGCTTTCTGCAGGGTTGCAAACAGACATCAGCTGCTTCTGTGTATACAGAACTAGGGAACAAATCAACCAGCTCACTGAGCAGGCTTTTTAACCCTGAGATATTTTCCGAGATTGTCTCTTCATAAAAGAAGTTTCCATTATCTCTGCAGTTTTAGTTGGTGTCCGTGTAATCAGACAGGAGCTATCATTGCTGGTACGTTGGCAGAAAGACTTCCTTGAGACAATGTGTCCTTGAAACTGCACCAAACTCTTCGAAGGTCCTAAGATCTGTAAGTATGTTTGATTCGAGTTACGAGGGGACAATCAGTTTAGCAGAGGGTGAATAGAGGGTGGAGGGAAAAGGTGGAAAACAATGTTTTAAATTTACGTCAGTCCTTTTACAATCCTTTTATTTTCAAGACAAAATCAATGTTTGATCCTGTTACCATTGTCGTTCTGTGACTTTGCAGCACTTTCTTTCAGTCTTTATGATGTCAATATTTACAGCTTACTCCACTTTCTTTTGGAGGGATAGGCTTCCGTAAAACGACACATTATGCGTGAAAATATTCTTCTCTTTCATGTTAAAACGTTGGTGTGTTTGTAGAGGGAAGACTAAATCGAATAGGAAGAATTGTAAAAAATCTAAGATTCAACGTAAATCAAGCAAAACTCTTCTGACGAAACCTTTGCAGGGAGACGCAATATCACTTATACGTTTTTCATGCACGATTGTGCACGCGATTTGAAATAACACAGAAATCCCGGGAACGCAAAAATTCCTGCGCTTTGCGATGCACTTGCGATTGTGCATGCGTGTCTGTTTTGGTAACCCATGCGCTCACCATTCCCCCCCAATCACACGCGTTTCCATAATGGAAAATAGGAAAAATTCCTGCGCTTTCCGATGCACTTGCGATTGTGCGTGCGTGTCCGTTTTGGTAACCCATGCACTCACCATTCCCCCAATCGCATGCGTTTCCATAATGGAAATTAAAAAAATTCCATACGCAAATGCGAGACAACGCACAGAAATCACATACACAATCACAAAATATACACACAATCAGCTGTTTAAAAGACCAGACAGACTTGAACTTCCGGGAACCAAACTGCGCATATGTTTAAACAGATGATCGTGGAGGGGGGGTGAATCTGCAGAGGCAGACTGGGCCCTTGCAGTAACACCCCTGCGTAAAAGTACGTCTTTGTGAATATGAGCTGGCCGTGAAACCCTCCTACCATATAGCACTGATTTGGCGATGTGTTATCTAGCGTAGGTCCATTTGCATTCATTTGCTGAGATTGCAGTTTGTAGCTTAAAAAAAGCTTAGAAAGAACCATTGATATTCCGTCCACACGCAGCTAAATAAATGCACATGGGAAAAAGGCAAGGCTTACGAGGAGATCGCTTTATTACCCATGAAAGCTTGTAGAGTTGCACTACAACAGATAAAACATCATATTGTACACTGTCCAGACCTTTCTCCTTCCTCCTTCCTAAGCATTGGGCATTGATGCATTCCTAGGCATCCTTACAATTTACATATCAAGCAATACTCACACTAATATAATGACTTTCTCCCAATTTCCAAAGAAAGATTGCTATATGGCCAAACGCAATGACTTGTTGTAAACAATACAAATGAACTAGGAGAGCAAAGGCAACCAAACATGGAATGGTTTTAATAGAAATAATGGGAAAGATCACGTGATTGCTGCCCAGAACTCTAGTTACTACATACATACTGTGCAGTGTTTTACGGATTTCAAAGTGACTGTTTCTGTAGGTCAAAGGATTTATTTCTTTCCCCTCTGTTGTTTTTGATGTAAGTGTAAAGGCCAGAACACAGATTACATAAATGTTAGTCAAAGCCGCCAGTGAACGACTTCAGCCGACAACTTGACATGAACTGGCTGTTCGCCCAATGCTGAGCGGCTGGTCTGTATAGCCATTGCTAGATCGCTCCAAAGATCGCTTTGCATGTTTTAGAAATGTTTTTCCATCTCCCCATTAGTAGCTGTTGGGTTCACCAGTAGCAGCTAAACTGGACAGTAAGGTTTGTTAAATAATTAAGAGCAGTAAATTTGTGATCTTTGGTGAAACAAATTAAGACCATTATTTCCAACCAGGTGACACCTGTTCAGGATATTTGTAACAATGAAAATGAAATGTTGGGTGGTCAACAGCTCATACTCCTAAACCTCCCCCATACCCAGTAGTACCAAGGGTGTAGACCTAAACCTCTAGGTATTCACCCCTGGGTTCTCAAATCTTTAATTTAAGTCGACATCATACAAAATGAAGAGTGAATTTAACCATTGAGCAAACCTTTATTTTACATGGGTAGTGCTAAATATGCATGAAAAAAAATGGACAGTGAGGATAAAAAAGTTATGAACAGCGTCCAAATGTTCTGTGTTATCACTGCAAATTCATAATTTTTTTAGTTCTGATATGATAGATACTATATACATAAATTACATTATATTACCATATTTATATGCTTTTCTCACATGGCACCATGACATTGTGGGTACTGGGTTTAAAATATATGTCTATAATGCTAAGTCTGTGCCAACCAAGTAACAGCTAATCTCTTTAAAGGACAACTGTGGTCTCAAAACAAGTTAGGGTTGAATGAAAGCCTGCAGTATTATCTTTACACTGAGCCAACAATCACATCTCTGGCTGGAGCCTGTGAGAAATTACATTGGGGTGAATGTTGAAACTTCCTGCTTCCAGTAGGTTGAGTGACATCACCTGACCTCTGACGTCCCTTTTCCCCCGTGGGAGAAGCATGCTCAGTTGATACTTATTGCTGGGGAAATCAGGAAGTACCTGAGGAAACAATTGATAGTTGAGATGGGGAGCCTATTAATGCAGGCAAAGGCTGGTCACATGACTACAACCTGGTCACATGGTTAAAAACAGGAAGTGTTCAATCAGGAAGTTACATTGCTGAACTTTTGCAGCAATAACTTCTCACAAATTTTATCTAGAGATGTGATTTAGGTTTTATTTTGAAGGTAAGATGGAAGGATTTTTATATAATTCTTACTAGTTTGGAAGAATTTGAGACCACCATTACTATTTAATCTGAATGTTTGCTGGTGTGTAACGAGCTTTAGAAAAGTTTGTATTTTGGGGGGTGGATCTTGTTACGAGAGAGCTTACGAGAGAGCTCTATTCAATAGAGAGCACTTGTGTGGAGACAGTTACCCTTTAATAATTAGTAATTTAATAATAATAAAAAAAACAACTAAACTTTAATCAGATTAGCATCAGCCAAAGTACAAATTAAAATATAACATGGAAATCTTGTGGTTGTATTGGTCCAAGTATCTTGATGGAATGGTGCTGACTTGAAAATATTGGGAATTAGCTTTTATGTTTCAAACGTGTCTTTTCCTATTGACTTTTCTCTGTGCGTTCAAACATTTTTAAAAATGAATATTTAGATTTTTCAAAGACTATAGATATTGGTTGTGCAAATATTTTAAAGCGACCAACCAAAATATTACACTGGCTGAAATATTGGTTCGTCAGACAAATCTTGGTGCCTTGGTGATAAGATCATCAATATTTATTACATTGTAGAGAGTTTCTGATTTAACAGGTTCCACGCACTGGTATGATTTTGTGTTCTTTGATGACTATTTATTGAATGGCTTGTGGTCTTGGTGGCCTATTCACATAACACATTCCATTGCAGCAATATTGTTCTGAGGTCCATCAGCAGGTTTGCTTTGATTGAAAGTTCCAACACTTAACCCCAAATCAATCTTTCAAATCTCAACGCTTTCCTGGAGCTCAGTTTGCAAAGGTGTAGGCAGATTTTTTAATTTTCAACTTATAATGGCTCTTCACTTTAATTATTGAGAGTGTAATTAATTTGGAAAAAGGCTGCGATGTGGAAAACATAGCGTGTCAATAGATTTACTAGTGTTATGTCCTCAAAGAGTCCGCAAGAGAGAAAAGAAAAGAAGAATATATGCAAGTTACAAGTCTTTGCACTGTGATCTGTCCGTGGCAGTGACCCTTTTAGTAATGGACTGGAATTATTTGTATTTAATTACTAGAATCTAGTTTTCCTCTAGAGATGTGATCGTGTAATGAAACAACGGCCAATGACAAGTGTGCTTTAACATAGAACTGCACTGTATTGGATTGGCTTTAGGTGCAAGAAAGGATTTTGGACACACAGACTGGAACATCGTCAGCAAGACAGAGGTCACAAAAGAAAATGGGGATTGATGCAATTAGAGGTGAAAAGGTTTGCCTCTGTAACCAATCAGATGTTAGCTTTTAGATGTTATTGCAGTTAGATTGCATTTGATTGGTTACAGCATATTAATAACACAGGCATAGCTCCTTAACCTCCCGGTCTTTTCAAGTGAACTGTTCCTTTAAAGAATATCTACAGTTCTATATCACTTCACAGTATAGAAATTTGGAACCAAATATTAAAACTGATAAATTCTTGCCACAGAACATGGAGAGGCTAACTGATTTCTAAAATTATTAAGATAAATTTAGGAGCCCGTCTTCTGGGTTTTTGGGTAGCAAGCTCCATAGACAATAGAAAACATTGCAAAAAGTTGGTAGCTTTGACTGGCTCCTTGAGACCATTAAGACCACAGGGGGTGATAAAATAAAAGAACAAATGTTAGCCTGTGCTATTAATCTGCTGTTACCAATCAGATGAAGACCGGGAGGTTAAGGAGCTATTTCTTCTGTTGTTCAATCAATTGACCAGGAGCCACTGACGGATGAAGACTGAAGATATTTACCTTATACGAGATCCTCCACAGCAGCACTGACAGGTCCCGACCGCTTCCTGGTTCAGATTAACTAAAGTGCGCATGCACGATAATGCACGCTATAGTTAATCTGAACCAGGAAGTGGTCAGGAATTTTCAATGCTGCTGCTGTAAATCGTGCATAAGATAAATATCTTCTATCTTCATCCGTGTCTCCTGGTCAATCGATTGAAGAACGGAAGGTAAGCCATAGCTCCTTAACCTCCTGGTCTTTAATCAATGCATTAAAGGAACAGATCACTTTTCAGTAATGTTGGCTTTCCTTTTTTCAAATATAATTACCAGGATAATCCTACGTTTCTCCAGTATTGCCCTCCCATTATAAAGGTAATATATTATTATATGACTATATGTTCTATGTTATAGGAGGAAGGGACATGGGTGAAAATGAGCCATAATTAACTGCTCTTGTGAACCATAATTAAGACCATAATTCAACTTGCACTGCTTTATAATTACATTCTATAATCACGGTTGATATCATGGAAATTAATTGGTAATTTTATTGGGGGTGTAATTAGGAAGCAGAAGGGGTCCCACTTATGGATCAGAGGAGCATTTAATTATAGACAATAGAGTGATGCCATTCACACCCAATTGAAGAAGCTGTGCCATCAGTGTTGGGTGGAAGATTGTGTGAATGATTTTTGGCATTTTTAAAAAACTGTTTTTACAGCATCTGTCTACATGTTTTGATACATATAGTAACATATGATTTGTCTTGCTGTTTTGATGGAAAGTTTTTGGATGTAACACCTGGACCACCAACTTGGTCCATCGTCTAAAGGTTCCAGCCTCTTTATGAGCTGGAGAGGAGGTGGCTCAGGAAGTAACCATAGGTCAATGACCTTGATGTCATGTGACGGCTGCTACCTGGAAAGGACTAGGGGAAAAAATTAAGATGGGTCATGTTTGTGGTGGATATCTGTCTGCAAGAACGTATAATGGTAAGTATCACAGGGTTTCGGGAGGTCCTGGTCCTGCATGGGAAATTCTAATGTGGGGATGGATAAATACTTAAAATTTAGATGGATGGATAAATACTTAAAATTTAGATTCACATTTTTTAAAGGTTTTTTCCAAAAGTTTAAAGGAGAACTAAACCCAATTTTTTATTTCAGAATCTGAACATATCCCCTCTAAAAACACCAATAAACTGTAAAATAGCAATACAGTAAATAGCATTAAAGTAAATGTTACCACTTGAAGAACTGGATGAAATAACTGTGTGTATGTACAGTGACTGGCCACACCCCTGACCTCAGTCACATGTTCCCTTGCATATTCTGTCCTGTAAAAGGATTGGCTAGAGGCTACTAAAGGGTGTGACCAACCGTAACAAGAACATAAGGGTCAGTGACCACACTGTGTGATACTGGAACACTGGGAAATAAGACACAAACTACATGTTAGAAAGTTAAATTTCTCAACAACCATATCAAAATGATTGAGGTGAGACACAAATTACTGCTTTAACAAGGAGATCTACCTTCTAATTCAATGTTGACTATCTTCACCCTTCTCTGTAGGTGGTTTAAATAAAATCTAATAAAAACGCTTCCTCTCTAAGCTGCCATACATGTTTTCAAAAATATATATCACGAAAACTAGTATGTTTACGTTAAGGGACTTCTCCACAAGTTCATATTTTGCCACAGACATAGCAGACCAACATGTAAGTTCAAAGGCTATTTAATTTTGCAGCTTAATTTAGATAGATGAGATAAAGAAAAGTGGATGAATCCAAACTAAACAACTGTAATGGCAGCTTCCATTAATAAAAAAAATCACCAGACTTCGATTAAAAATTCAAAGCATAAGAAATAAATTCATGTCCAATCCTGAATCCAGCACAATCAATACATCGGAAACGGTCTGATCTATTGTGTTTTTTCCACTATTGCTTATTATATGTGCAGCCCATAATCTCTTTAAATCTCAGCTAAACCAGCAAATTGAGCCATATAGCACAAGCAATGTTCTCGGGCAACATGCATTAAATCTCTCGTATTGTGTTCTTGCCAAAAAACAAAATTCAATTATTTAATTTCCAAAGAAAAAAATAATAGATTAGGGGCCATAAGAGTGATTGTTGCTTTGTAAAAATTTCAAACCGAAGTACCCTGCACTGAACAAGTCTACCTGTGATAAAACATTCTATGTATGCCTGTGATAAAGCCAAATGGATTTAAGGTTAGGGCATGGATATGTATTTTCTTTAATTGTAGACGTTGGACACACCGTTGTATTTGTTTACACAGAGCTCTACAACACAATATCAGACATTGTCCCCGCCATACAGTTATATTTGTTCTCCCTACATAGTTCAACTTACAGCCCAATTCCAACTCGATTGCCCTGCTGTTAAAGTCCATTGTCATTGCTCTAGATTCCAAGTATGTGGCTACAAAAGTCCCTATCACATTAAGATCAATTTTGTCAGAATTCCAGTCCGACCGACAATATAAGTACAGTAGGGTTTTTGGATTATGCAAGAAAATCCACCAAATCAAAGGGAGAATATACCATTTCTATCTATATGTTGCCTTGTGTTTATTTGTGCTCTCAGGCCAACTGGAGCAAATATTGAACTATAATCCATGAGATCTGAATAAACCTTAGATTATAAACATTAGATTATAATCTTAAACATGCAGTTCCTGAAACCAATTATTCCTCTGCTTTTTAAATACATAATGCTAGCAAGGCAGGCATGGGGGTGCTTAGCGAAAATAAATGACATTCTATAAGCTTCTCGCTTGCTAAAGATTTGACATATTATTTACTGTATTTAGTTACAGGAACCAGTTTTATGCCATCAAAATATTTGGGTGGTATCATCTTATAAGAATCTTGCTGGCGACATATTGGTTTATAATGTGATTTGTATGGAGCTTACTAAGGCATTGGTCAGAGACAACTTGGATTTATATCTCTGCATGTATAATCTAAATGTAAAAAATTCAATTAAAGTAGCTCCCATCCCACCTCCCAATTCACATCATTTGGTCACTTTCTAAAAGGACTGAAATCAAATGTGGATTTTGAGTAAAGAGTTTGAATGAAGATCTGCATCTGTGGAATTGTGGGAAAACTAGTCTTTAGGTTTGTGTCATTTTCTGATTTCTGCATCCTTCTTTCCTAGCAAGTAACAATTTCTTTAAAGGGCATGTCCACCCCGAAATTTAACTTTTGATATGTGGTAGGGCATGCTCCCCCAGCCCCAACCGCATTAATATAATTGTTAGAAAGTCCCCCGATTCTTACTTACCTTCCCTCTCTCCTCCGCTGCAGTGTTCAGGCCCTCTGCTTGCATGGAATTGAAAGCAGGGGGCGGGACCGGCAGCCGCGTCCGTGATTGGCTGAGAGGCAGGGAGGGCTGCACTGAGCATGCCTCAACCTTGATGAGGTTGAGGAAGTCTCAGGCACAGCATGAGTCACACACTGCTCCTACACAGCAGTTTCCTGGACTTTGGAGGGGCACAGCAGGGGAACTATTTTGAGCAGGAATGTAAGGTAAGGCTTGTTTTAAACTACTTGATGTGGCCAGTAAGGGGTTAAATTTTAGTTTTGGGGGTGGACATGCACTTTAATCAGTACTATTGTTTACAGGGAGGTCTCAGGCTGGTCATCCAGTAGTTTCTTAAAGGGCATGTCCACCCTTAAAACAGAAACCGAGCACATATCTGTTATCTGCCCCCAACACCAAATGATATATTCAGCACATTATTAGATGTTTTATTAGCCAGATATTTAAGTATAATAATTGCCTCCATTCTGGCAGAGTAAGTTGGCTTCTCCCATTATACTGTCAATCAACGCTGTGATTGCTGACATCACTACCAATGATTGACTGCTGTTTCCCCTGCTGTCTCCACTGCACATGCTCAAGCTTTTAAAAAACCTTTTGAGCAGAGGGGGGAGGCAGATACATTTTGCAAAACAACATAATTTTTGAATAAATATCAAAACCAGGTAATAATAAAAAAAAACTGGCAAAAATAGCATTTGGGGTTGGGGGCGTATAACTGACCACCAGTTTTTTTTAATTGAAGGATTGACATGCAATTTAACAGATGTGGCAGGGGTGCCCGTCGATTAACTGAGCATGTATCTGTTAGTATAACAAGATCCCTCTAGGCACAATGTCTATTTGAAGCTACTTATGTTTTTGTGTCTGTTTGCAGTCGAAAACTTATATGTTTATACTGAAAATGTCCTGAACTACACCCTACTACCATCACTGTAATTTGTTTCAATCCATTTTGAATAAAATTGGATTGAATTGTACAATTTACCTTATCCAGGATTATTTATATTTTAGCTTTTGTTCTCTTTTAATAAAACCTATAGTATTTGTGGGCTTAATTGCATTGATAAATATTATTTATTCATTTCACTTCTTGGATGAAGCCACATACCACTTTAGAAAGTCGGCCATCATTTAGGCCATTCCAGGGAGTATGCACACATCCACCCCTGTATTTACTCGGAGTTAAAAATATTCATTGTGATGGAACATTGTGCAGAATTTACACATTGTCTGACAGCAGGATAAAATCAGCTCGGATTAAATCATTTCCACAAACCAAACACGCCGTACAGTCTGCTTGATATATATTAATGTCAATCAAATAATAAGGGGAAATTCTTGTGCTTGGCTTATCCATATTTCTGCAATCTGATTATAAGTGTGGATCTTAGCAGGTGTAGGCAATGGTTTGTGATATTATTAAGGGGAATAATGTTGTATATTTGTTTTCCGAAACCACAGATATTTTTGCATTATTAGTTTGTATGAAAGATGCTCTCGAAGGGACTTACCTGACCGGGTCACTCGCTGCTCTGCCGCACTACTTCTCTGCTTTGCTGCGCTTCTTCATGGTCACGGCTATCAGTCAAGGTGTGACATCATACCCAATTACGTGACTGCTGCTGCCAAATGGCTTTCTCAACAGCAGCAGTGGGTCCAGTCTTTTTAACAGCTGATACATTAAGTATTAAAGGGCAACTATAAGAACCCCCCCCCCCCACAATTTACATATATAAAGAAAAGTGCCATATAAGTGCTAAAGGAAAAAATAAGTGCAAAACTACTGCTAACTGATGTAATTTGGGGTTAGCGAGGATTTTGTACCCATTTTACATTGCCTGCACCATTTCCAAAGACTTTTGGAAATAGGACAGTGCAAGCAAAGCCATAGATCCATTAAAATCCAGCCTCAATTCTATTATAACAATATGTTTTGCCAACAGTGATTAGTGGAGAAGAGCAGAAAAAGTAAAATTGTAACAGAAGTGACACTGGATACAAAAACAACCCCCCCCCCCCCGATGATGGATTGATAAGGAACAGCAGTAATGTCAGGTGCTCTTTCTACTATGTCTGACTATCTGACTATCTCCACTACATCTGACTAACTGTATGCCTATCTGGTTGTATCCCAGAGTTATAGGGGCTCTGGGTTATCTGCCTCATGTTTTTTTTAGTTTTTACTTCTCCTTTGAGAAATTTGTGTGTGTGTGTGTGTGTGTGTGTGTGTGTGTGAATCCATAGCGGTTTCAGTATTCCATCCAGCCCAGAGATTTTATAATTCCAAGAAGCTCTGCCTTAGTCAGTATCCTCCTTTTGTTGGGGTTTGCATGTATAAATATATCCTGGCAGTAGTAAAGTTCTTCTGGCTTTTAACAAAGCACAATTTGATATGAAGCACACTTGTTCTGTAACGAGGCTTTTTATAGATCACATGGTAATTGCCTTTCTATAAATAATGTGATAATAAGCCAGGAGTTCAGACCACAAATGCTCAAGTCTTTGCGAGAAAATTGTTGGATTACGGTAACAACTGATTTAGAGTAAGTTTAAAGTTTGAGTTTGCTGTGTTAACCTAATTATCGGTGCCACGGATATGGTTGATGAACATATCTAAAGCGTAGATACAGTTACTTTACTTTGAGAGCTGCAGTCTCTGTTCTGTTGCCAGTTTGCTGAATCCTGGGGTTTGTTTTCCGTGAGGCATCCAGATCCTTGTAATGTAGATAGGTATTTTCTACTTTTATTTTAAAGAATAAGATCACTGAGACTAATTTGAATGACTGAAGACCGAAATATAATACAAAACATAACTTGAATCAATTATTTATTATTATTATGGATTTATATAGCGCCAACATCTTCCGTAGCACTTTACAATTACCTGTTTACATTCCTACCAGGCTCTGCCCTCAAGAGCTTACAATCTAAGGATATTTATTTACACATACAACCTATCAGTATGTCTTTATGATTGTGGGGGAAACCAGAGTGCCCGGAGGAAACCCACGCAAGCATGTGGGGAACATACAAACTCTTTGCAGATGTGTCCAAGAGTGGAGTCGAACTCAGGACCTCAGTGCTGCAAGGTATCAGTGCTAACCACTGAGCCACCGTGCTGCTGTATCATAGGCTCTCTGAATTGCACCTTTTACATTACCCCCAAGCGGCACATTTTAATTGGGACAGACCTGATCTAAAGCGTCTGTCGCAGTACCTTTGGTACCTTGGGGCCAGGGTGTTCTTGGGCCATGGTTGGGATGATCTGGGTCAGGGCCCAGGGTGTTATGGGAAAATGTACTCAGATTGAGGAGCTAAAATGTTATTTCTTACTGAGCTAATTTTCTTGTAGGTTGTCCCCATGCATAGTAAAAAGGATGGGGGTTAGACCAGAGCTGTAGATTTGTGATATCATTTCTCCCAATCTGCTGAATTCCCCCTGGTGGTATTGTAACATTTTAGGTCCTCATCCTGGTTGCAGCATCAGGGAGAAGAGGTTGCATTCCCCCTTCAAGTTTCCTTTGGGATTCCTTTAAAGTTTGCTCTTTTAGTGTAAAACCAATGGCAACCAGGTTGCATGGAAACACAAAGCTGAACTAAATAGCCATTAACTGTGTCACCAATTGAATTGCACTGTTTAACAGATATAAATAACACCCACGTACTTTATGCAGAGTTCAAAATGCTTCTCTCAAGGCCCTTGTGCCTGTATACTACTGTAAATTCCTCTCCTGATTAGCTCCCTGCAAATGTCCTAGATGACCATGTTTTCCCTTTTTGATGCTCTTTAAAGGGGAAGTTCAGTGCAAATACATATGATTTTCAGAAAAAAGAGCAGTTTTTCCATCCTAATGACCTTAATCTGCCAATTCAGCATTTTGTCTGTGTATAAATAAATGCAAACGAAATACTGACTTCCTGTTTGCAGGACCCCTAATAGAGACCGTTATGGTCTTGCCCTATGACCCACCCAACAGCCAATCAGTAGAAATTACTGTTAGGAACATTCCAATGATGTGGTGCATCCTGGGAAGAAGAAGGACCGTTAGAACCTGAAATGTCAGCTCACAAATGTCAACAGCAGGGAACAGCAAAGGGTATGAAATCAATTGGAGATAATATGTAGAATAACTAAGAAGGCATTACACAAACTAACAATTTAATAAATATTGATCATTTCCACTGAACTGTCCCTTTAACACCATCTGTTTGGACATTCTAAGGCAGGTGAATGGAGCGAAAGGTAAATCATCTGTGTGGAGCTAGGACTGTTCATCTCACTGGTAGTGTCCTTGATTACCATGTCCAGCCTTGTGTGCCACCTCATGCCAGTGTTATGACCTACAGGCGGATTGTAAGATGTCTGAATCCCTGGCTTTTAAAAGCTTGAATTGATTTTAGGCTGTATAAACAGGGTTATTATCTAGAAATTGCCTATCTGCAGAGTAATGGCAAGAACAATTCACAGATACGTTAAAGGGGAAGGGACCATTAAATGATGTCAAATTAAAGTGTCTGTGGTTCATTTTCAAGGCTTCTATTTCATTGATCATTTTTAATAATTATTGGCCCCCCAATATGTACAGTACAGGAAAGGTTTCTATAAAGCACATTGACCAGAACGTCATACAAACACAAGCACGGGACCATTGTGTTTATGTTATGGGAGCCGGAGGAGGAAACACAAGGGGGCCCCATCTTATTTTCCTTTGATTGATATAGCCTCCTCCCAGAAAACCACTGTGGATGAAGCAGAGATAGGGGCCCCATCATAGTTTTGCTGGGGGGCCCGGTGATTCCTAGTTACACCACTGGTTACTTGGAAGAGTTTTGATTAGTTAACTAATTGTGGGAATAGCATCCACCTGGTTCTCATGTTAACCCCATAGAAAGTTTGTGTTTTTATTTAATCTTTTTATGTCTAACCATTTTATTTGAACATATTCATTTAACCAAGCTTCCCTGGCACCAGGTTCACATTCAGACCACATTAATACATAACCTAGTACAGGTACTTTAATTATATTTACTTATTTATGACCATAGTTACAGCCGGTGGTGCTTTCAATTTTACACACCAATGGTTACTAGTACACATCGGACTCTGCAAATATAAAAAACGTTAATAAAACGGGACACCCCATTCTTTTGTTGCTTTTTCTGTGTCTGGAAGACCAGTCTATGTTCTCAAGACTGTGGTTGAGGATTGGAATTACAGCTTGTGGCACAATTTCCCATTAGTAGAAATGAGGCTATATTTATCATTGTTACAGTAATGTTTTTCAGCGTTGATAAGGCGTTTTATTGCATTGTCTGGATCTGGAAGGTGAGCATTTGGATTATTGCTGTTAATTTCCTCTTGGAAGACAAACCTAGCAGTCCTTCTCATAGGTCCTCATTGCAGCAGGGGGGTAATCCAAAGAAAACATGTAATTGCAAAAAAAAAGGATGTCATAGTACTGTATAGAATTTTTTTAAATTTTGTCTTATATTTTTTATTTATTTTTGAGCTGTGAGGTGAGAAAGGACATGGAACAAGTGAATAAAAATGTATCGCACAATGATGCAAAGCGCTAATGTGCATTTTAGGCCAAAACATAATTTTTCAGTTCAAGCTAAGGGTAAGTTAGTTGAGTTTTACTGTGTCTAGTAGGCCACCAAACCATGACTACATTCCATAGGTCAACCTTACATTTCATTGGGTCTTTGAAAGGTAGGTTTATAGCTTAGATAAAGCGAATGTCCAATGCTATAGACTATATGAGGCAATCTAAAGAGCTTTATTGTGGTTATTTATGAAAAAATAATAGCAGACAAATATTCTTACCAGCCTATATAAAAGTTCTTATCATTAAAATGGTTCTAATTTTGCCCTAACCAATCAGATGTTACATACCACTTAAAAGCTAACATCTGATTGGTTGGGGCAAAATTAGCACCATTTTTAACAATCAGAACTTTTAATATATAGGCCTGTAAAAGTCCTACATTTGACCTAAGCCTTAAGGTTGCTACATACTGTACCACAGATATTTTCAGAGATTTAGGCAGATAAAGACAAAGATTCTATTACATTTACAGATGCATACTTTAAATGGCAGTATCTGTCACTGTATCAGGCTTGATCTTCCTGGTTTAAAAATTAGTACGGGTTACCATAAAAACTTCTACAAATAATGGGTAGACATACATGGGTAGATATCTGATAATATGGCTGCATATATGGCCACCTAAAACCAGCAGTGTACCCGGCGTTTCCAGTATATTTCAATCAAAACCGTGTGTGGCCTAATCGTTGCTTAGCAGGGCAATCACTTAATTCACCAACGGATGGCAGCATTAAGGTCAGATTAGAGTCCTGCACAGGTCTAATTTTTCAGACCTACACCTGACCCGCACCCACAAACCGTTACCCACAACAGACCAAGTGGGTGTAATTTTTCAGCCTCGCAACCATAAAACTGTAACCAACACCAAAAATTAAACAACCCCCACAACCCAACCCGCATCCCCAAAACTGTTACCTGCACCTGCTTTACTGGTGGGTTCCATAATGGCACCCAAGTCAACCTGAAAGTAGTCAAACCCATAACCCAACCTGAACCCAAAATTAAACAAACCTGCAAATGGTCACCCACACCCGCTACCTGATCCGACCTGCACTAGCATAGCACTGTTTATAATTATTACATTTACAGAATATTTATGGCTCTTGCGTATTTTAGAACAGTACATCGGTTTGTCCGAATTAGTATAACTAACATCATTCCAAGGAAAGCCTTTTGTATTTACTCAGCAAGATTTCATGACAGTTCCATGAAGATCCAAAACTCTAGATGACTAAAGACGTCTCCAGCTCCTTCTGACTCGCCAGGTATCTCTGTCCCTTTACCGAAGGCCAAGGGATTGTTTGAAAGGTAATAAAAAAGGGCTTTCGTTGGAAACTCTTCATCACACTTACCTTTGAACAATATAAATCTTATCGTATGTCGGAGATGATATTGGTACTGGGAATTTGATGGCTACACATTCCCAAACTAGCTGTACTTTTGTGAATATCTTTGAAGATATATTAAGTTCCTCAATCACATATAAAAACAAGTGCAAAAAAGATGGCACCTGTCAACATGCCTACCAAACAGCTGGCTAATATGGTTATGGGCCTGGGCCAACTTCTGTGCAGTTTCTCAAGCTTAAATCATCCAAAGCTTCTCTCCCTCGCCAACTGCAACAATCCTTCGCCTTTAAACGGCTA